>CM035440.1:104993700-105138700 GCA_020310875.1 Ceratopteris richardii | reverse complement strand
GTCCGACCATATCTAGACATGGGACTGCCGCATCTTGCTGCTAGAAATATCGGTGAGGAGTCTATTTTTGCTCATCGCAAATCATATCCTACCCCTTAAAATCTAACCATACAGGCTTCAATAAGCCTACTCTAAAAACATCACGAGCCTCGGATTGTCGATGAGGCATAAACGCATGTGTCATGTGCTGAATCCACTCTCAGTTGACAATAGGATGCCCATGTGCTGGCTGAAACTCTTAATAGATCATCTCTATGATATAATTTTTACGATCTTTATCCTGTTCACTCCATTTCAACATGATAAAGTGTCCAAACTTTATGGATCAAAGCTGTCCTATATGCTGATGCATGGCCTTCTCGATTGCATCCATCACTGGAGCTTCATCACATATACTATAAACCTTGGATTCATCATGGTCATGAGCAACCCAAGGTGTACGTGGTTTACCACGTGGCATACCTACATCTGTGGTAGTCACTCTAGGAGTAGAATTGGGAGACACAAGGTCCATTGCACCACCTCCACAACATCCACCTCCTCCAGAGCCACTTGTACATCCACTCCTTGAACCTCCTCCAGAGCATGACCTTGATCGATTCGACATGCCAACACTTGTATCGTGCTAAGGTGTTGAATGCGTATGTCAACTACTAGAGCCACTAGGAAATGGTTGAAAAGATTGTCCTGGTGAAGTTGTAAAGCTAGGAGACATATGTCTACCGAGAGTAGCCTCACTTGTAGGAGTGACCCCCGTGGGATTGATGATGGGGGGAGTGATGTCGATAGGAGTAAGGATGGCAAGGGTGAGGCTGGCAGGAGTGAGGCCTAGGGGAGTGCTACCATGAGTGATCTAGTATTGTGATGTAGTGGCCATATACCTCAGATGTACCTGAGATATAAACTCCAAGAATTGTTCATCTATCATGGGATGTAGTGTGATTTGAAGATTTTCTCCCATCCTGCTCTACAAAAAAGTCAAATAATTAGCATACGATAATAATTGTAATGTAGAGAAATACTAGTGTACAAAACAACATAACAAAAGAAATAAACACAAATTAGTACATACAAGTGATTGCTTCAGAAATCCGATATTTTAGCATCCTCTTGGAGATTTCATGCATAGAAGATATTTGTCTCTACATTGGCAACTTCTAGATCTCTTAGTATGCTATCTCCTTCTTGATCATTGTTCTCGTACAACATATTGTCTATTACTTCAGCGTACATCTCATTTTCTTCAAAGACCTCTTCATCTTGGACAATGATCTCTTCCTCCTCGACTATTGAATGAATCTCAGGGTCCACTATAGATGGAATTTCATCTACATCTACGTTCTCAAAAATTTGTCTACTGTGTGGGGAGACTTGTAAAAAAAATAGCCACTCTAGTTCTTTCAAATTATGCATAAAAACAACTTGCACACACTGCTCCAGAAGTACGAATGTATCTCTTTCATTCGTCCATATCTTTGTGGAGTCTACTTGAAACAAACGACTCTTATCCCGACTCCTTGTTGTGTTTCTTCCATAGGTGACTACTTTGAACGATTTCACATAAAAAAGAAAGTAATCAAACTTTCTGAAGGATAGCTTCAAGACATTTTGGATTGCTCCACAGTAATCAGGCTCACCTTCTTGAGCATTGTCGTCTCATGCACTAGCTCTACTTTTTTGGAAAAAGTTCACCATCACCCCACTATCAAAACTAGATGTGTTTTCATCGATTCGTGCAATCCAAAAGTGTTGTCTATGAGACCATAGTGCACTGTATTTAGAATACTCCCAATCACATCCCTTCAAAAGCTCCTCCTATTCTTCAAATATATCATCACCCGCTACCTTTGCTTGTGAAACTAATATATCTAGCCATTTGCTTGTTGAAAAGGGTGGAAGAGGTCGAAGACTTTGTAGAAGAGGCAAAAACCAAGTGGAAGAATTCTTTCAAAAGTGAGCTCTCTCTTCTTCATCTTCTTCCTTCTTCTTGCCTTTCTCCTTCTTATCCTTCTTATCTACATATAGAGCACTAGTTGAACTACCATGATAGGTGTTACCTTCCCTTATCCTATTGTTGGTCTCTTGATTGAAGCGTTGTCCAAGAAATAAATTGAAGTTTGGAGTTTGCACATCCATAACGAGATCATAAGACGTCGTGAAAGATTTCCACCACTTATCACTTCGAATCCCATTGAGAATCTACCTCATGATAGCCTCCTATTCAATCAACTCTCCAATGGATGCTAACTGATCCCCAACCTCCTTGAGCTTGGTAACAAAGTCTGTGATGATTTGTTTAGGTGCCTTCTTCATTTGGTTGAGCTTGTTCCAAAGATGATTATTTCTTGCTTTTGTACTAGCAAAAAAGAAAGTCTCAAGGGCATCCCAAGTGTCTTGACATGTCTTGCATCCTCTAATATGTGGTAATAAAAAGTCAGAGATAGAGTTTAGTATGTACAACCTTTCTTGAGCATCCCTTGCGCACCAAAATGTGAGCTTATCTATCTCTTCTTTTGTAGGTCGTCCTTTGGATCTTGGAATAAGCATAGCTTCATCACCTGCTACAATCCCATAAAGGTTTCTTTCTTGCAAATAGGCCTCCATTCTAATTTTCACAGCCGCATAGTTGTGTCAATCAAGCTTGTTGATCATTGATGGAATGTCATCACCCATCTTGATCTAGCTTTGATACCACTGAAAGAACTTGGAGAAGCTTGTAGGAGGTAAAAAAGTGAGTTGCAAGGAGACGATGTTTGGTCCAGCCTACCAGCACAAGAGGAACCCTTGAGCTTATGGAGACTCAAATAGACCTTATAGGCATGTGATAAGTGCAATAGAATGTAGTAGTACTTTGGAGCATGAAAGAGAAAGAGTTGATACAAAACAGATAGGTTCGTGCATCGATTAGCTCAAAAAACTTACTATCTATGAAAGAGACGATGAACTTCAAATGCTCATAGTGACTAGCGTTATTAAAATTAGAAGAAAACCTTCTATGGGAGTGACACACATAGAATTGAGTGTATATAATGCACAAAAGTATAAGGAATAAGAAAAATATGCTATAGGAATGAATCAAACACTCAACAGTGGTAGTTCCTATTTTTTAGGAATATATAAAGATTGACCTTGAGATAGAGAAACGCAGATTTCTCCCATTCTACTAAATTAAATGCCATAAAAATATCCAGCCATAAACCAGACACTAATATCTTTCCAATGAACCATCACTCATCCAATTTGAAGCTCTCTAGAGAGAGCAGCACCCTCTACAAGATTACTATTCGCAAAGAAGATGATGCTGAGAAATGAGGGAGCAAGAATCTGATGGTAACAAGTGTATGTATATTGCTTCCATGTATTGTACAAGTGTTTTGAAGTCTTTATATAGACTTGTTGGCATACAAAGCAACAGAGGAGTCATGCACAATACGGCAACAAGGCCAAATCATTTTTTCCATGGACTATTTACAAATCAAGTGATTTTAATCACTACACAAACATTGTAAATCCCGTTTTTGGTAGAATAGACTCCATTTTGTGCAAGCCGAGGAGTCGTCGAGCTTGAGGAGTATTAGAACTAGCGACATATCAATTTTCATAATTTTTAGACTCTGTTTGAGCCCTCAAATAGACTCTAGAACCTAATTTTTAACTAGGCCGGACACTAGGTCTGGACAAGACCAAAGCTAGTTAGAAAACTATAAAAAGAGCTAGAGAGCTCATTTTTGGGGTTAGATTGTTTGTGAATTGAGCTTATGTAAGAGACCTTTTGATTAATGCAAAGAACTCCATTGTTCCTCTCCTTGTTCTTGCCTTGTGTGCGCGTGTGCGTGTATGTGTGTGCATGCTTGTGTGCTTCTCACTCACGCATTTGTGCCCTCACTTGCTCATAGTCTTCATACTAGTCCTCACGTCTCCACGGATTGACAATTATGAGGTGAATCTTCTCACGTTGGTACTCACCATTGTGCTAGAGTGACAACAAATTTGGCGCCGTTGTCGGGGAGAGAGCTTCGAGGACGAGCGTGTGATGGTAAGACGTCAAGTTGAGACATTGGAGTTATAGGTAATATCCTTCTTTCTCTTAATTTTTCTTCATTTTGTCCTTACTTTTGCATCACCATCATCACCATCATCATCTCCACCATCTTCCACCTCCATCTCCATCTCCACAAAAAATTTCAGTTTTTTGGTCATATTACACCCCCCACCTCATTTCCCTCATTTCATTGTGAGAGAGAGCGAGAGAGAGCTTGCATGCTATTTGTTTTTGGTGTGTTTTTGAGCTTTTGTTGCAGGAACTTGCTGTACCACCTCCTCCAGCAGTGTGCGCAGGTACGACAGACTCTGCACAGGTCCCGGGACGACGACCTCTGTCTGTCGCGACAGACAGAAAAACTTAAAATTTTATGAATGCATGTTTGTCACGGTAACCTACACCATTAGGGCACTCTAAATCGCTAGAAGTTTCTCAAAAATTTGCATTTTTTCAGTCTATCGCGACAGACACCGTCTATCGCGACAGACACCGTCTATCGCGACAGACACTGTCTATCGCGACAGACACCATCTATCGCGACAGACAGAGACCCACGATAGACCCCGTCTATCGCGACAGACACCGTCTATCGCGACAGACCCCGTCTATCGCGACAGACAGAAATTCCACGACAGACAGCGTCTATCGCGACAGACACCGTCTATCGCGACAGACAGAAATCCACGATAGACCCCGTCTATCGCGACAGACAGAAATTCCACGACAGACAGCGTCTATCGCGACAGACACCGTCTATCGCGACAGGCCAAAATTTCACGACAGACAGCGTCTATCGCGACAGACACCGTCTATCGCGACAGACAGAAATCCACGATAGACCCCGTCTATCGCGACAGACACCGTCTATCGCGACAGACAGAAATTCCACCACAGACAGAAATCCACGACAGACACCGTCTATCGCGACAGACAGCCCCCACGATAGTTTGTGTCTATCGCGACAGACACCGTCTATCGCGACAGACAGAAATTCCACGACAGACAGAAATCCACGACAGACAGCGTCTATCGCGACAGACACCGTCTATCGCGACAGACCAAAATTCCACGATAGATAGCGTCTATCGCGACAGACACCGTCTATCGCGACAGACAGCCCCCACGATAGTTTGTGTCTATCGCGACAGACACCGTCTATCGCGACAGACAGACATTTTCGGCAAAAATTAAGGGGTAAATTTTTGGAAATTTAGGCTAAATTTTGGGCATATGTGCACTCTCAAATACTCATACACTTACAAAGGCCTTAGAAAAACGCATTAAAACCCCTGAAAGGTTCTGTTTGTCGAGTTAACCCCCTAAACCCTGAACGGTCATAACTTTTTCATACGAAATCCATTTTTTGAGCTCTAGAGGAAATTTCTAGCAATACAAAAGGGGGAACAAGGGTCATTAAAAAAGTGTCTGAAATAAATTATCTGTCAATTGAAAGGTCAACTTGGAGCTAATCTTGGGACTTATGCAGGTCTATTGAGAAGCAATTGAGAGCGTCCAAGCAAGGGTTTTGCGCAAGCTAGAGAATCAACTTCTCGAGCACTAAAGAGCAAGGTTCGGCAAGAAAGGTCGGAATACTCTCAACTCCTCTTCGTCAATTCCTAGCTTAGGCTAAGAACGATTAGAAGTAGGAGTAAGTCAGGGCGACGATAGGCAACTATCAAGTTGAAGCATACCTAAACTTTCAAACTCAAGCTAAGGGCATAATCCTTGTACTATCGAGAATTTTAAAGGGAACGAACTTAACGCGGAACGATCAACTGTAAGTGCGAAACAACATTCAAATATTCCTGACGACGTGATATCAGACAAGACCTTAAACACGATAAAATAACTAAAAGGAACCGAGCGACTAATATAAAGTAACCAGCAACGAGGTTGTACTCTGGGCAAAGAATTGGGCTACTTAGATAGGCATATGAACCTTAGATCAGGACGACATCTAGTAAGGGAGAGACAAAGCCTTAGATCTTCAGAGGCTAGTGTTAACGATACTGCTAGGTCTTGGGCCCAGCAGTTGAGCCACCACTCGTACTACCCTAGCTCTGAGACCAGTGAGTCAAAGATGTCTCAAGGCATGGATAGACCTACAAGAAGTTTAGGAGTGCCTTACTTGCAGAGGGTAGAAGGCCGTTACAAAACACAGTTGTCACCTTAGGACCAACCGATTAGGTGCTAGCATCTATGAGGACGGCCTAGGAAGATCTGTGGTACAGATTAAGAATCCTGATCAATCCATAGGACTAGAGCACCCAGCAGTCAAGTTTGAAAATGGTGCATACCTGGACAAAGAAGGAACCATATACGTAGTCACCAGTCACCCAGATAGGACAGATGAATTTGGAAATGTAATCTCAGAAGCGGACTTAGGTGACTTGGAACAAGGAAACATGGGAGTAGAACCTAGAACACCCCGAGGCAAATCTGTTCTCACTAGGATTATCACACCTGATTGGGTTCCCCAAGACAACAAGTGCATAGATTTGCTTCTCAATCGAGAAACTGACGAAGCCTTTTGGAGGTATAAACCTGATCAACCAACTGATATAGGAACAATCATGATCTATGAGTTTAAGGATCCTGATAGCCCAGGCAGAGTGACCTACTTAGATCACACTTCGGAGAGGATCTTTGTGGTGACACAAAATGATAGGCATGCTTACACTTGGAAAGGTGAATTTGTTTTCCCCCAACCAAGATCGAATGTATCCTATGGTCACCCTAGAGCTGGAACATCCCAAGCTCATGGAATGCAAAGAGACAGAAGTAGAGATAGACCAGAAGTAAGCTTTGCCAACCCAGTGGGAAGAGAGAGAACGAGGACGGAAACAAATAGAGTAGAACTTGAGATACTTAGAGCTCACAGGAATCAAAGAAACGCGGATGAGTTCCCTCTACCACGACCTAGAGAGCACACAAGAACCTTGAGACCGACTCAGCTAGTCAAGTCCATGAAGAACTACTTCGATGGCACTGGAGATCCATACGATCATGTGGCTGAGTTTAGGCAGGTCCTGAGAGCTGAACAAGTGGAGGATCTATTCACGCAATACAATGCCTTTGGTCTAACCCTTAGGAACACTGCTCTGACATGGTTTCAGCCACTAAACGAGAGGCAGTTCAGGAGCATAGACCAACTCCTAGAGGCTTTCATTATTGAATTCTCTAAGAGTGGCATAAGGCATAATACCTCCTCGCTGATTCACAGCTTCAAGCAAACCCCTCAAGAAACCGTGAGACTTGCAGGAAGAAGATTTAGGCAATACTTAGAAAGATGCCCTGTCTCGGAGCTACCCACACCAGCTAAACAAGTGGCTTTATTCCTGGATGGATTGCTAAGTACTAAATTGAGATCTTATGTGTACTTGAAGGACCCTAGGACCATAGAAGAGTGTGTACGCATGTGTATTGACATTGAGGACAACCTAGGGGAGGAGTTAGAGCTTTCCAAGATATACAAAGACGCGGATAGTGCCTCTAACCTCTCTTCCACGCAATCCACATCAATTGAGGAACTGGCAGAGAAAGTAGCTCAGAAGTTAGGTGTCACTAACAAACAAGTCCCAAGACTTGCTCCTGGGAAAAGATGCTATACTTGTGGTGGCGACCACATGGCGAACGTCTGTCCCATTATGGCTCAACCCCAAGTTAATCCTAGTAGCCAGTACTGCACCATAGAACGGAAGTACACCAATCACACTACACAAGATTGCCCATACAACAAGCAGGCGGTTAGGCAACCCTACCCTCAGCCATATCCTCAACAGGGAAGATACCAGAACCAGTACCCTCCACAGCCATATAGCAGGCCACAACAACATTATCAACCACAATATCAAAACCAACAAAGGCCTCAGCCGGTGCTAGCACAACAACCCCCAGCCCCAGCTAATGTGATTCCGGTAAAGTATGCTGTTGCAGAAGAAAACCTGAATAGAGCTATAGTCCCTGTAACACCCTTGCTTTCTGAAAGTGACCCGAGTGACCATAGCTTTGATTCTACACATGTTGATAGTCCCCAGGCATACTACATGCAGTCTCCAGAACATGGTGAGTCCTATTACAGCGAAGAGCCAAATGAACCTAGTTGGGAGTCAGATTATACAAACGTCATGTATGCAAACCCCAACCCTAGGCCTCAACCTAGGCAGGTAAGACCTCCATTCCCAAGAGGACCGTGCTACAGATGCCAAGGAGATCACCTCATTCGTGATTGCCCCTTACCTCCACCTACACAAAACCAGTCATTGACGATCCAAGGCTTCTGCCAAGATTGTGGAAAAGAGCATCTCTTACGAGATTGCCCAAAGAACCCCAATAATATGCCAAAAATCACGCCTATCAATGTTATTGGGTTAGTGGTAGATTCCAGCGGAAGTGTCACTTCCACTGCACCCGTACAGGTAGTCACGAGAGCTCAAGCAGTGCAGCAGAAGCAAGGGGTAGGCAAGGAAAAGAGCCCAGACGCTAGCGATACTGAGCGCCAAAATAAAAAGAGAACAAGAGCTTGGAGAGATAGCCGCGAACGCATGAAAAGGCAATGGGCAAAGAAGATGAGTGAACTTGAGGAAAGTCTACGAGAAACCAAGGCTAAAATCATAGAGATCACATCTCAATCGCACTCTCACACATTCCCACCGCTACCATCCCCATCACCCTCCATCCCTCCACCCTCTAAGACACCCCACGTAACCCACCCACCACCCCAAGCAGGATCAGTATTAGCTGATCCCACTCCTGAAGACATAGACATGATGCTTAAAGCATATCAGGCCAGAATCCAAGAAGGGCCAAACGTCACGGATCATGACAAGTGCTATCCTAGAGCTGACCTAGAGATAGAAAGAACCAAGCTGTGCGCGAAAATGGTCGCATTGGCTCAGACTATGTTTGAAGCCAGTCGCCTTTTCAATTACTCGGGCTCAGCCAAGACGCAACTACACTTGGATGGACTCCTAGAGAAGTTAGAGGGAATAATTGCAAGATCTGCCAAGGAAGAAAAAAATCAAGAAAAAGATAAAGCAAGCAAAAACATGAACCATCCCCCATCGGAAGTTTATGTGGCCAATTCCACTAAACCAGACAACTTCCCCTCCTTAGAAAGAATAGAGAGGCTAATTGCACAATCAAAAAAGGAACCTGCCCCTCAAAGAAAGGAAAGGGCAAGAGAACGGATAAGCAAGCCTCTTCAGGAAGCCCATGTGCCTCCTCAAGAAGCTTATCTTCCCCCCGAAAAGGCACATGAGCCTCCCTCGAAAGCTTGCGTACCTCCACAGGTTGCCTACATTCCTTCTCAGGGAGCGTATGAGCCTGTTTGGAAAAGTAATAGAATAAGTAACCCTCCCCAGGAAGCTTGTGCTCCAGCCATCTATGAGAACGAGGAGAGAGCCAACAATAGAATAAGCCCTCCTTCCCAGGTTGCTTATGCGCCTAATTCTACGGAGCCAGACACTTCTTCTTCTATGAATCGGTTTGCACCAGACTTCCTACGAGAGATTCAAGAAGACAAATGGGATAACAAAAGTGAAGTCGCCCCTCCCTTTGAACTTGTGGATGATGCACACGACCAATTCCCACAAGACATCCCATCTATTTACGGGGAACATGAGAGTACTCAGTCTCACGAGAGATTGGACTTTGAGTCTAATTCCATACAAGAGCTACCCCACTTCACAGGCCCATGGGAAGCAAAGTCCACCTGCATGAGAGCACCTACAGTCATGGTAAGAAACGAAGATTCAGTCATACCTAGGAACACAGAGGTAGTGAAGAACACTAACGTGCAGTGCAATCTCAAGTTAGAAGAGCTACTCAAGGTTAGACCTGAATTATGGAAACATGTCGCCAAACAAGTACCAGAAATAGCCAAACCTCGTTCTCAGGTAGGATCCCATAGGACGGTGCCAAAAATTCCCTTGGATAAGATAGGAGATATGTGTGAAGGCGAAGAAGGGAACACCTATCTTCCCATCACCTACCAAGAGTACACCACCAAGGCAATTTTGGACTCAGGTGCAGGAGTTGCAATTGCTACCACTTCCCTATGGAAGCGTTGGGGCAAGCCAGCACTCAGGCCAACGAGAATGAAATTGCAAATGGCCGATGGTCATATAGAGAGGCCCTTGGGGTTGCTAGAAGGAATAACTCTCACCACTTGTGGTGTCGAGTTTGAGCATACTTTTGCCATATGTGATTTCAGCAAAAATCATGCCTATGAGATGATTTTGGGAAGACCATTCATGCGACAGTTGCAAGTGGTATAGGATTGGGGAACTAATTCCTTGTACCTGCAACACTTAGGTGTTACGACCAAAGTCAATCTCAAGGATTACTCTCATAGAGATGTCCCTCCTATCCAATGGAATCCCATCCATAGAGCCAAAGATGATACAGAATCGGTGCATTCCATAGGGTCTGGATCCTCATGGATGCATGAAGACACTCACTTATGGATGTGCAAAGTAGGAGTAGAAGAAGAGAAGAGAGAGGAAGCCAGAGAGAGAGGTGCGAAAGAAACCCATAGATCAATCCAAGAACCAGCCTATGCACCTGTAGTCTTTCCTGATGAGGAATTTGAACCCCATGGCTGGGCCGAAATCCTAGCAACAATGGACGTAGCCATCAATGAAGAACAATGGACACCTCACTGTGATGAGGATGGCTATGACATTTCAGTCTTCTCCATAGAGCCAATCATGGGAGAGGCAGTTCTAGAAGAATGCGAACCTAGCCCTGATGCATTTGAGGATGCAAGTGACTCCGATCTAGAGTCAATCATTATGGACCCACCATTTGCATCAGATGAAGAATACTTCCATGAAGTAGAATTTCAACCCCAGAGGCATGGAGAGCTTACAAACGATGTAAGATTAGCAACACATGTGACGCCGAAGGAAGAAGGAAAGAAACGAAAGAAGAGAGAAGCCTCACCAGAAGAGGAAGAATCTTTGTTTGAGGTCCCAGAAAATTTTAAGAAGTATGAGATAGACGACAGGAGGGTTATGATAAGAATGCCTAAACAAGAGGCACAATCAGGAGAGGCCTATGATAACAAAGAAACCACCAAGAAAATAGTAGTGGCCCTAGAAGAAGGAGAGGAGAGATGCACGTACATAGGCCATGACCTAACAGAGGAAGAAGAGCATGCGTTGATAGCCTTGCTAAGAGAATACAGAGATGTATTCGCTTGGAGTTACAAGGATTTGAAAGGTGTTGACCCTGATATATGCTCACACACTATCCCCATGACCTCAGATGCTAAACCCTCTAAGCAAAAGCCCTATACTTATAACGATAATTACGCTGCTAAGATCAAAGAAGAGATAGATAGATTGGTTGAAGCTGGATTTATCTATGAAATTGAGCACACTGAATGGGTATCCCCCATCGTAGTGGTGCCCAAGAAGAATGGCAAGCTGCGTGTGTGCATTAACTTGAAAAAGGTTAATGCAGCCACAATTCGAGATAACTATCCGCTTCCCATCACAGAACATCTCTTAGAAAGAGTGGCAGGCAAGGAAGTGTACAGCTTCCTTGATGGATTTTCAGGCTACAATCAAGTAGCCATAGCTCTAGAGGATCAGCATAAGATGATGGAGAGTGTTAATCTCCAAAAGAACAAGTTAACCTTGAAATTAGACTACCTCTATATCAAGATTAACCTTAGACTCCACCAAACTTAGAGATCATTCACCAAGTTATCAGAAATATTGAAAGTTCTGAAAAATTCAACTTCTCTGAAAAGTCTGCTGCAGATTAGTCACTCATTGACTAATCAATCCTGTAAAGTTTTTGATAAAACTTTGCACAACACTTCGCCTTAAGGTTGCGCAACTCTGCCAAGTTAAATCTCTCAAAAAGATTAAGTACACACTGAGAAATGTGTGAAACACTTTACCTATGTCTGAAAGTACTTCTCTGCAATGGCGACTTTGACACCTGTAACTTCTTAGCACTGGTTCTCTCAACTCTGAACCCGTTTAATCAAGATCTTCTAGCCATAGATGGCTTACCTTCCAACTTAGATTTTGAGCCCTCACTTGTGTAAAACTTTACACTGTAGACTGAGCAATGATCATTTCATTGAAGATGAAATGTGCGCCAGATTTCTCGACTCTTAGAACATTCTTACATATGAATGTTCCTAATCAAAATTCTCACAGCCTGATTACAATTAACCTCTCAAATTCTAGCCATAGATAGATTAGCTATGGACTTAGATACGTGCAAAAGGATTTCTCAAAAGATTAAGCACAGAAGGAGCAGACAGCAAAATATCGGGCGCAAAAATTCTCGATTTCTCAGAAAACTTACATCTAAGTGAGGATGGACAATTCACTCACTCTTCATGTGTCTAATGACACTAATTTCTCTCTCCCTATTCTCAAATCTTCTTCTGCTCTACTTGCCCGACATTTTCCAACATATTTATAGATGAATATATACAAGTGTATGACTTAAACAAAGGTATAAGTCAGCTAATGTACATATGTGTACATGTCTTTGGATTTTCTGAATATGTCCTTCCTTCAACCATCTGACTTTGTTTTCTTCTTGACTCCTTGACTTCATTTCTCCATAATCCTTCAATTGATGATTGTCATGCACCAACAGCTCCCCCTCAATCATTAATTGAGGTTCTTCTCTATCTTCTTGATTCCTGCCATATCCTTGAATCTTTGTAGTTTTGGTCCATCTAAACTTTTTGTCATCATATCTGCAACTTGATCTTTTGTGGGAGTGTGTATGACTTCAATCTCCTTCTCAATGACCTTCTCTCTCAGAAAATGATACTGTATTTCAATATGCTTAGTTCTAGCATGAAATACAGGATTAGCTGCCAAGTATAATGAACTCATATTGTCTCCACAAATAATAGGAGTACTCTGAATCACATCAAAAACTTTCAAAAGTGTCTTTAGCCATATTACCTCTTTTGCAGCTTCCACCATACCTTTATATTCTGCCTCTGTAGATGACAAAGCAACTGTATGTTGCTTCTTGGAACACCATGAAATCAATTTGTCTCCTACATAGCACAAGTATCCATGTGTTGATCTTCTATCATCCACATTACCTGCCCAATCTGCATCACTATATATCTTGATTCTTGTATCTGAAGTAAACCCATAGTACAACCCTTCTCTGAGTGTACCCTTGATGTACCTAAGTACTCTTTGTCCTGCAATCCAATGTTCCTTTCTAGGACAATGCATGAATTGTGAAAGCACACCAACTGCATATGATAAGTCAGGCCTTGTCAATGTAGCATAAATCAAGCTACCAACTAAACTTTGATAGAGTTTCATATCTCTGAACTCTTCTCCTCCAAACCTAGACAATTTATGGTTCACTTCCAAAGGTGTAGGTGCAACCCTGCAATCTTCCATTTTAAATTTGGTTAGCAAATTTTTAAGATACCTTTCTTGGGTCACATATACTCCATGTTGAGTATAAGAGATCTCCATTCCCAAGAAGAATGATAGGTTCCCCAAATCACTGATTTTGAACTCTTTCTCCATCTGCTTCTTGATCATTTGTATCCCCTTATCATCTGTTCCTGTAAGTATTATGTCATCAACATAAATACACACATAAATGAACCCATCTTCACTTGCTTTGACTAGCAAGCTACTATCTGCCTTTGATGCTTGAAAACCAAGATCATTCAAGAATTTCACAAGCCTATAATTCCAAGCCCTTGGGGCTTGCTTCAACCCATACAAAGCTCTCTTGAGCTTACACACATAATTTGGACTCACTTGATCTTTGAACCCATCTGGTTGCTCCATGTAGACTTCATCTGAAATGTAACCATTCAAGAAAGCATTTTTAACATCTAATTGAGACAACTTCCAACCTTTACAAGCAGCAATTGCTATGAGTGTCCTGATGGTTTTCATCTTTGCCACAGGACTATAAGTCTCATCATAGTCCACTCCATATGTCTGTGCATACCCTTTCACAACAAGTCTAGCTTTGTACCTAGACACACTTCCATCTGCAAATCTTTTAGTTTTGTAAACCCACTTACATCCAATGATCTTCTGACTATTAGGTTTAGGAACCAAATCCCAAGTTTGATTCTCTATCAATGCATCATACTCCTCTTGCATAGCATCTTCCCAATTCTTCTTTCCTTTGGCTTCTTCATATGTAGAAGGGTCTTCATCTGCTTTTACCAAATAAGCATAATCTTTAGTAGTCAAGAATGAAGTGTCATAGCTATACCTTGTAGGTTGCCATCTGTGCCTAGATGATCTCCTAACTTCTGCACTTCTTGAGGTCTCTGGTTCATCACATTCTGGATCAAACCTTGGCCTCTCTTCCACTTCAATCTGCACTTCATTACTCTCACTTTCATCAAGTAATTGAACCTTTGCTTTACCTTTCCTTTGTTCCACTACTTCTTCATCATCTGTATGTACATTATATTTACCTGCATACCAAGTACCTTGCTCATCAAATGTAACATCCTTGGATACAATAAATTGCTTTGTGGATGGACTCCACAACCTGTATCCCATTTGCTTATCATCATAACCAATGAATACATACTTTTCTGCCTTAGGCTCCAACTTATGCCTCAATTGAGATGGCACATATGCATATGCCAAGCATCCAAATATTCTGCAATGATCTAAGGTAGGTTTCTTACCCCACCAAGCTTCATATGGTGTCATACCCTGCAAAGCTTTACAAGGTAATCTATTAACCAAATATGTAGCTGTATTAACAGCCTCAGCCCACAAATAATTTGGACAATTCTTCTCTTTCATCATGGACCTTGCAAACTCAACAAGAGTCCTATTTCTTCTTTCTGCTACCCCATTTTGTTGAGGAGAGTACCTGCAAGTAACTTCTCTCTTTATACCTGCATTCCACAAATAATCATTGAACTCATTTGAAAAATACTCTCCCCCTCCATCTGACCTTAGTCTCCTCAATTTTTGACCTGTAATCCTTTCTGCATATGCATGATAGTGTTTAAATGTATTAAACACTTCTGACTTTTCTTTAATCACATAAATTGTGATCCACCTGGTAGCATCATCAACATATATGACATAATATCTTGAACCATTTATACTAAAGTCCTTTGAAGGACCCCACACATCTGTATGCACCAATTCAAGTCTTTCTGAATACATAAATCCATGCTTGGAATAGGATTGCTTATGAGCCTTACCTAATTGACATGCCTCACATCTGTATGTCATGTGTTGACCTGCAATGTTAGGCATTCCAAGCACTGAATCATTGTTAATCATTTCTTTGATACCTCTTTCATTAAAGTGTCCAAGTCTTTTGTGCCAAAGATCCAATTCTGACACCTTCTGCTCTCCATATGTGAACATAACATGTCCAACATTTCCTTGTACCTTCAATGTGAAAAGCCTTCCTTCTTTCTTTCCTGCAATAACTTGTTTATACCCTTGACTAGGGTCTTCCACATAAACTCCATCATTGGTAAACCTTACCTCATAACCTTTTTCCACAATTTGACCTACACTGATCAAATTCTTTGGAATTGTGGGAACATAGAGTACCTTACTCAGAAGAGTGCTCCCATCCTTAGCTTTGACTGAACCAATTGACTTTACCTTATGCTTTGTATTATCACCTGTCTGAACTGTATGATTAATTGCATTATGATCTAGGTCAGTCATCAAAGCAATATTTCCACTTAAGTGATTACTACATCCTGAATCAATATAAAACACTCTCATGTCCTCATGTGAAGTTTCACATGTATTCATAATGAGAGTCGAATCCTCCTTTTGATCTGATGCATAGTTGTAGTAGGTGTTATTATAGGATTGATTTTGGAAGCTTCTTCCTCCACCTCTTCCAAAAGAATTCCTACCACCTCTACCTCTGAAATTTCCTCTCTGAAATCTACCACCTCTTGCTCTTTGATTAAAGTTCTGATAATTACCATTGTTTTGATTATTATGCCAACAATCATGAGATAGATGATTGGTCTTACCACATATCCAACAAGCTCTTACATTCTCTTTGTTGTTTCTGCCTCTTCCTCTACTTCTGCCATTTCCTCTTCCTCTCATGAAGTTTGCTTGGTTTGAAGTACCTTCTTCTTCACCTGATTGTTGCTTTCCTTTGTTGGCTTTCTTCTTGTCTTTAGAATACATTGCATGACCTGCACTCTTATCAACATCTCCTTTGATATCATTCTCAAAAGTTAGCATATGACCTAACAATTGATTCAAATCAGGAGTAAAGTGATCTAATGAAAGTTCTGTAGATAAAATGAAAGGCTTCCATTTCTCATCTCCTCTTAGTCCTGTGAGTATTTGTCTTACCAATTTGTCTTCTTCAATATCTTCATCAACTGCACCTAAAGAATCTGCAATGTCCTTCATCTTTGTCACATAATCAGAAATTGATTGTGAGGCCTTCTTCTTGAAGGTAGTAAACTCTGCCCATAGTGAAGCCTTCCTTGATTTGGTTGTATTTTGAAAATGCTCTTCCAAAGCATTCCAAATGTCACATGCACTTTCAAGTCCTCTAATGTGAGGAAGCAAATAGTCATTGACTGCCATGTAGATGATGCTTCTTGCTTGAGCATCCTTCTTCATCCAATTCTTCAAGTCTGCAAGCTCCTCCCTAGTTGGAACACTAGGATCTCTGAATTCTGGCTTTTCTTCATCTCCTGTGATGTATCCTATCAGATCTTTGCTCATAAGGTGAGCTTCCATCCTCATAGACCATGCAGGATAGTTCTCTCTATCCAACTTTTCAATTTGGAGACTATCTCCCATCTTTGATTCACCTGTAGTCTCAAAACTTTAACCTTTATAGATAATGAATGTACCTTTACTTCGAATGTTGCTCCTTCTAATCCTTTTGATGCTCTTTGTATGTCTTCCTTTGATCTTTCTTCAACCTTTACCCTTCTGCACCTTCAAAATGTAAAGTTTTGTATTTCTGCAATAGTCGGAGTCTTCTTCACTTCAATTTTGACTCAACCTGCTCTGATACCACTGATGGAGAGTGTTAATCTCCAAAAGAACAAGTTAACCTTGAAATTAGACTACCTCTATATCAAGATTAACCTTAGACTCCACCAAACTTAGAGATCATTCACCAAGTTATCAGAAATATTGAAAGTTCTGAAAAATTCAACTTCTCTGAAAAGTCTGCTGCAAATTAGTCACTCATTGACTAATCAATCCTGTAAAGTTTTTGATAAAACTTTGCACAACACTTCGCCTTAAGGTTGCGCAACTCTGCCAAGTTAAATCTCTCAAAAAGATTAAGTACACACTGAGAAATGTGTGAAACACTTTACCTATGTCTGAAAGTACTTCTCTGCAATGGCGACTTTGACACCTGTAACTTCTTAGCACTGGTTCTCTCAACTCTGAACCCGTTTAATCAAGATCTTCTAGCCATAGATGGCTTACCTTCCAACTTAGATTTTGAGCCCTCACTTGTGTAAAACTTTACACTGTAGACTGAGCAATGATCATTTCATTGAAGATGAAATGTGCGCCAGATTTCTCGACTCTTAGAACATTCTTACATATGAATGTTCCTAATCAAAATTCTCACAGCCTGATTACAATTAACCTCTCAAATTCTAGCCATAGATAGATTAGCTATGGACTTAGATACGTGCAAAAGGATTTCTCAAAAGATTAAGCACAGAAGGAGCAGACAGCAAAATATCGGGCGCAAAAATTCTCGATTTCTCAGAAAACTTACATCTAAGTGAGGATGGACAATTCACTCACTCTTCATGTGTCTAATGACACTAATTTCTCTCTCCCTATTCTCAAATCTTCTTCTGCTCTACTTGCCCGACATTTTCCAACATATTTATAGATGAATATATACAAGTGTATGACTTAAACAAAGGTATAAGTCAGCTAATGTACATATGTGTACATGTCTTTGGATTTTCTGAATATGTCCTTCCTTCAACCATCTGACTTTGTTTTCTTCTTGACTCCTTGACTTCATTTCTCCATAATCCTTCAATTGATGATTGTCATGCACCAACATAAGACAGCCTTTGCCACCGAATGGGGCATTTTTGCTTTTAGAGTAATGCCATTTGGGCTTACCAATGCACCAGCTACCTTCCAGAGGCTGATGTGCCATGTGTTTAAGGAGTTCTTGAGGAAGAGTTTAGAAGTCTATGTTGATGATCTTTGTGCTCATTCCAATATTAGACAAACCCATATTCCTGAACTCAGACAAATCTTTGACAAATGTAGAGAATATCAAGTCTGCCTAAACCTCGAAAAATGTGTTTTCATGGTCAGACAAGGCAAGATTTTAGGGCACATAGTGTCAAAGAATGGCATATCTACTGACGAAGAGAAAGTGAGAGCTATAGCAGAGCTACCTAGGCCAAAGAATATCAAGGAAGTACAAGCTTTCATGGGGCATTGTGGTTATTACCGACGATTTATACACATGTATGCTGTCATTGCAAAGCCCATGTACGGACTTTTGACAAACTTTGAGTGGACGGATGAATGTGAGAATTCCTTCCAGGAGCTTAAACGAAGATTATGTTCAGCACCAATCTTGACCACACCAGATTGGAATAAACCATTCCATGTTCATGTGGATGCATCCAATTATGTCATTGGTTGTGTACTTGCTCAACCTACTGGTGAAGGTAATATGGATCTTCCAATTGCCTATGCCAGTAGACAATTGAATGCAGCTGAACGAAATTACACCACTACAGAGAGAGAAGGCTTAGGCATGGTATATGCAGTTAAGAAATTTAGACATTATTTGCTTGCAAATAAGTTTAAATTTTTTACTGATCATCAAGCATTGTTATATCTCGTAAACAAGCCATGCAATACAGGAAGATTAGTGAGATGGTTTCTCTTGCTCATGGAATATGACTTTGAAGTTGTGGTAAGGAAAGGTAGGACTCATTTGAGAGCTGATCACCTTTCTAGGCTCACATCGGGAGAGGCCTCACAAGGAGTATCAGATGACCTTCTTGATGCTTACTTGTTATAATTTGGAAGTGGTGCCGCAGCGGGCTAAGCCATTGGTACCAGTATTGACATACGGGCCTAATCATCCAGTGGTAAACACACGGAATAGAGAAGTTGTAAAAGCCCAAAAGTACCACATCATGGCAGGAAGTATGTACAAGCACACAGATCAAGGGATCTTGGCTTGTTGCGTAGAAGAGGATGAGTACGCTAAATGGTTGCAATTAGCACATGTAGGTGCACTAGAGCAACACCATTCAAAGCAACGAACTTTACAGACCCTAAAGAGACTCGGAGTACATTGGCCAACTATGGAAGCTGATGTCCAAAAGTTGTGTAAGGAATGCCCAATCTGTTGCACTAAGCCACCTGTGGAACACGCCACCCTTTATCAAGTATCCATTGTGCCAGATTGGAGTGAACCTCTAGTATCCTTACTGAGGACAAACACATTCCCTCCAGACATGACTCTGGCTAGGAAAAGGAGTTTAGAGCAAGAAGCCCAGGATTACTCACTTATTGGGGATAATCTATACAAACGTGGTAAAGATGGTTACCTGAGACTGTGTGTCCATGAGAGTGAATATCTTAAGATCTTGGAAACTGCTCACCAAGGTGTAGCAGGAGGGCACTTTGGACCAGATCGGGTGATCAAGGCAATACTATTTGCAGGCTTCTGGTGGCCTACCCTTCACATGGATGCACATACCTATGTGAAACGGTGTGATGTCTGTCAGAGGACTCAGTATCCTATACGCAAAGATGAGATGCCACTGAAACCTATGATGGGTGGACGTGCGTTCTCTAAGTGGGGAATAGACTTCGTAGGTCCTATTGATCCCCCAGCTAAGGGTTCTCATGCGGAATACATCATTGTTGCAACAGATTATCTCACCAAGTGGGTGGAAGTAAAGGCTACGACAAAGAACGATGCTCAGACAACTGCTAAATTCTTGTTTGAGAATGTATTCACGAGATATGGGCTACCTATCGAGCTTGTAAGTGATAGAGGCACTCATTTCTTGAACGAAGTGATTGAAAATCTACTCCAAGAATTCTTGGTAATACACAAGAAGTCTGCCCCCTATCACCCTCAAGCTAATGGACAAGCTGAGAGCACTAATAAGATCTTGTGCAATGTACTGACAAAATTAGTGAACACAAAACGCTCTGATTGGGACAAACAGCTACACCATGCTGTTTGGGCATACCGAGTTGCCTACAAAACGGTACTCCAAGCCACCCCCTTTCAGATGGTATTTGGCCAAAACGCTGTGCTACCCTTGGACTTCTTGATTCCTACATTGAGAGTAGCACAAGAGCACGAATGGATAGGTCATGAACTCTCCTCTAGGATCTTTGACCTTGAACGATTAGGAGAAACAAGACTGAGAGCAGCTGCAGGAATATATGCAGCTAAGAAGAGACAGAAGGCATACTTTGATGCCCATGTGAAGGATAAAGGCTTGAAAGCAGGAGATCTAGTCTTAGTCTATACACTGAAACAACACGCGAGGAAGCTAGAAAAGAGAGGCTACGGACCTATGATCATCAATAGGATCTCCACGAGTGGAGCAGTACAACTAGCCACGTTAGAGGGTGACATTCTCCCAAACTATATTAGCGGTTGCAGAGTCAAGTTGTATCAAGAACCCTCACGGAGGAAATGCTTAGCCGACTCAACACTGCTAAGAAACGCAAAGAGGAAGAAAAGCGAATTCGAGAAGAAGCTCAAGCAGAAGCTTTAGAACGCATCAGAAGGATGAAGTTACGGAGGCAAAATAGAGGTCAGCCTAGAACGAATGACTATGCAGATCAAGGATATCCTATGGCCATGTGTGAAGTCGCAGGAACAAGCTCGCATAGGATAACTGATCGACGTCCTTTCATAACCCTATATATAGGACAAGGAAAGAGTGCAAGGACCGTAAGAGCCTTGATTGACTAAGGTGCAGCCACTAGTGCTGTTAAATTGTCTTACTGTCAAGAGTTGCAGTTAACTGTCAATCCTGTGGAAGCATATCTCATAGGATTGGGAGGCGTGGAAACCCCTTGCATGGGCGAGGTGGAACTTCCCCTCTACATTCATGATGAGGCAATAACGGTTAAAGTGCTAGTGTGTCAAGACGAGGATCTCACTGAACCTCTTGTCTTGGGTCAAGACTGGATCTATGACCAAGCAGTCAACTTAAACCTAAGAAGTGGACTTCTTCAGGTATGGGTCAATCATAGTCGAATTACAGTAGAGTTAGATAATGGAGCACTCAAGGAACTAGGAAAGGCACAGACTCCTGGTCCCTCCAGGGGTGCACATGAAGTTGACCATGCTGTTCTTGTCCAAAACTATGTGTTGCAGAGGAATGCTATGCGCAAAAAAGGAGTCAGGGATGCAACGGAACTCCCTTCTTTTCAAAAAGCCAGAAGGAGGCAACAACCAAAGGTGGATCAAAGGCAGAAGAAACAGAGTACTACCTATGCCGGAAATCAAAAGAACCTGCGCAGCAGAATGTCTCAGCAAGTGAACCAAGTGTGGGTGCGAAAAGGCGAACACCCGGTTGCACTCACGCCAACCACACGGGCAAAGCCTCTTATTAGTAACCAACAACACGTCACTAATAAGAAGTCTTTCGGAAATTCTTCTGCTAACATGAAATCTATTTGGGTGCCCAAGAAGTCGATGAAGGCTAGCCCACAATCAAGAAAAATTTGGGTGCCTAAGGCTTGTTTGCGGGCGCAAATAGCTACGCCGAGGCCACAACCTATACAGCGTAACCCATTCACTCGCACAACCAGCATTCACTCGTTTTCAACACTCAGGAACACACCAAGGCCCATGAGCACGAACATAATCGCTTGTAAATGGGTCCCTAAAAAGCCTCATTCTCAAGCCGATACACCTATAAAACTCTCTAGCGTCTCTACGAAACCAAGAGCAAAACCCATCCACTGCATTTGGCAGCCTAAGACCTGTAATAAACCCCCCGATCCCAATTTGTAAATTCATCCCCACTTACTAACGACATTAGTCTCCTAGGACCACCCAAGCATTAACTACACACACCGTCTTCGTGCACTTACTAACCACTAACTCACCATCTACCTCATGTTAATGTTGTAACGGGGACAACAACGGATTTATTCTGTCCATTATGATGTTAACACGTGGTTCTATACTCTCACAGAATCAGAGGGCAAGAAGTAAAATGGCAGAAGCGACAGGTCCGAGCTCACAAGTAGGAATACTTACTGCAAGAATCGATGTGGATAGTCTCCCTATGGATGTGCCACCAACTGAACGACCTGTGGAGCTGCAACACCTTCAACAAATCCCGGTGCCGGATCCACCCACAGGGATCACAGAAAGAGTCCATGCCAATTCTCATTGGTTCAATGGCATGCCAGGTCCATTAGGCGAGGCCAAGTATATATGGGAGTCTAAGTGCGAGTATGACAGATCATGGGTTCGATTCCAATTTTTCTCCAAGGAGTTCGAGACTTTACAGAACACCGAGGATCTCCAGACCATATGGCAATGAGGAGGGCTAGCAGAATACTTTGAAGCCCCACTACCTAAACCAGATCTCCTCCGATGCTACTATTTGGTCTCCACATTACAAGCTAATGAAGAAAAGGACAAACCCGGATCATTTGTTCTTCCCTCCTTGCTGGGCAACAACGAGTTGAAGAGATTTGAACTTACTGTGGAGTTGGTGAGCGATGCTTTGAATATGCACGGCACACATGTACCCTCTGAAAAGGATGCTCTCGTTCCCACTAACATGAAGGATAGGAAACTATTGAAGCTTAAAGACATGGCAGCACTCACACCAAACGTGTCCATCCCTCTCCGTATGTGCATGTAACATTTTGCTTTCCCCGGCCAAGACCGCTTCACACAACCACACAAGAGAATCTGGTTCGCTCTCTACTTAGCGGAAGTAGGTGCGTTACCAATTAAGCTACCAATATGGATTATAGATCAATTGTATGAAGCAAATAAAAGGTCTTCTAGGAAATTAGTGGTGAACGGTTGCTGTGCAATCACACGCATTATTTACCGGTGCCTAGCATACGATGTTCCCATTGAACGTGCCTTAACTTGGGCACAATTACAAATGTTTAAGAAGCTCAAGACGTCCACACATCAATCCAAGCGCATGAGGGGTGCGATCCCTTGTGTCCAGACAAGGGAAGTTCTGACTACTCCTGAGGTATCGCTGCGAAGGGAGACCACTGTACCTCCCTTTACCATTAGGATACCCAGGTCGGGATCTGAAACTACGACACAAGCTACCCCATCAGCTCCTCCTGCTCCTCCTGAATTTGAATTTGCTGCAACTGGAGATGCTGAAGGAATGGATCCCCAAGACTTCGAAGCATTCTTACAAAGTACACAATTCTCTGATGTAGAGTTTTATTCAGATGCAGAAGAACAAGGCACATCGTCACGAAGAAGAAGAAAATCTACTAACGGCCGACATGTACATTGGAGTGATGCTCAGCAAGGTCAACAACAAGGACACCTAGAAGAAGAAGGAGCGTATGAAGAGGAGACCACTGAAGCCCCAGCCTATACAGCAGAACTCCGAAGGCTGTATCAGATTATGGAAAGAGTGCGATCGCAACAACTGCTCACCGAACAGAGCAGCAGAGTACTCATGACTCAGTTGTTGGAAGAAGCAGGAGTTGACTCAGAGTATAGGGAAGGTCTCTTATTGATGGCAGAAACATATGGGGTAGTGGAAGCAGTGCACACTGCCATTCGGAGGTCTCCAGTTCAATATGATCCACGAAGGTTCCAGACACGACCACGCTCAGGTAAGAATATCCAGATTCCCATTACAACTGCAGAAGAGCCAACTATTACATCTGAACCTATCAGGACAACCTCCCAAGCAACCAAAACGGCTAGCCAAGAGCACCCAGTCACCCATGAGGAGTCCACCGAGCCACAACCACCCACACCCCCACCATCGCCTCCTAGAGCAGAAACAGTGGAAATCACCTCGACCACTCAACCCACCGAACCAACCTTCATCTTCCGTACTCCCATCTCTAGTTCCACCCTATTCTCTACCACTGATAACCCAATCTTTGAAGCAACCCCCATCACTACACAATCCACCGAACCGCTCATAGAGCCTGCCCTAGGGCAACCATCCCCCATGCCCTCAGCCATAGGTCATCCTGACCCTAGATCCACATTCATGGGTTTCCCTGCTACTACGCAACCCTTCATGCCCTCCTCAAATCTACGACCTCAACCCCCGACCTCCATCTCTCCATTTCGACAATCCCTTCATGACCTCCTAGCTAGAGCTTTTCAACCCAGGTCTCAACCATTTCCTTTCTTTTCAGCTCCCCACCCCACTTCTCATCTATTCACCACTTCCACACACACACCACCTACCATTCCAATGTATATGGCAGACCCCCCACTCGCACCCACTCCTGAAGGTATGGACATTTCACCACCCACGGCACCTCCCCCCACGATTCCACCTCCTCCCATTCCCCCTCCACCAATTTCACTCACACACGCGACTTCAATAGACACATCATTCACTCTTCCCCTTCCCCAATTCCCTTCCCATGCATCTTCCGCTGTAAAAACCACCCACTCATCTATAGGAAATGCATTGGACACCATGCTAGCTTGTATATCAAACTTAAGGACAGATTACATTCAGCTCCAACAACAGAATGAGCGCCTGCACGAGCACTCAGAGACACTACAGCACCGCCTCGCGGCACTAGAGGAGGAAAATGCTCGCCTCCACACACAGTTCCAAACTCTCCAAGAAGCTCATGGCATATTGGAGGTACAGTTACAGAACACAGATCAGGAAGCGATACAGGTGGTAGAAGGTCACCTACGGACACAGCTGGAACGCAACTCCAAGCTTCAGCGAAATATGGCTCTACTCAAACGCCATCTTGCGGCCGCTCAGGAAGCGAATCGACGCCTGCAAGTACAAAATCAAGAGAACCTGGAAGCAGCTATTGAGAGCACACCGGGGGCACCCATCAGCCCATCAAAGTTTCAAGCAGTGACCCCCGATAATATCAAGATCATATTGGAAGACTATGCCATGCTGCTTGAAGCACATGATCAGCTATCGGAGGAAGTGGGACAATTGAAGCAGAAACACCAAAAAGGACCAACCGTAGCCTCTCCAACCACCCCCTCCGCAGCTTCACTTCTCACAGACTCAGAGGCCATAAAAGATCTCCAGAAATAGGTCACCGAATTGCAAACACGTCTACTATAATATGAGAGACCACCTTCCCCTCCAGAGGCTCCCACTGACAAAGAAGTTGTGTAAATTCCTGTGGAACAAACGTTTGACGAAGAATACGATCCACAACCATTCCCAGGAGGCCAACAAACAGAAGAAGCTCAGGACATATTCGAGGCACCACGGCCTCCATGGCTACGTCAAGTGGAGGAAATCGGGAGTTCGCACGAAGAGCGCACAGTAGTGCAAAATCAGGCCATGAGGGTCATAGAGGAAACTGTGCTACAATCGGCCTACTTCAAGAACCTGTCATCGAGATGCCTCATCCTCTCATCTCAACTCCAATACCGGCCTTATTATATTATCTTGGCTAATTATAATGCAGAAATACAGAGAGTCACGGGTCAGATTCCTACCTTTGCTACCCAATTTCAACCCGAAGACCTTCCTCCAGAGATGCAAAAAGGCAAAATTCGTCAACCCACCTGGCGGCAGAAACTTCTAGAGACATATCCAGAAATGCTACGCACGTGGAACAACGCGCCTTTACATCTCCTATACAATCCATGCTACGGTCCAGTTCCACGCCGTAGGTCTTGGAAGGCATTCAATATCAAAGTGCAGAACAATGCGCAATGCAAAGAATGGCTAAACTACCCGTACATTGCGCCACCACAGGGACCACCATCGGTAGCATACATGATGGGAACAATTCACCACTGGATGCCGCGATTGAAGCCCATGCAAGATGTAGCAGCGCAAATGATGCTTAAAATCTTAGATATGATGCAGGTAGTCCTGAAAACTTTTAGAAATGCAGCCGCACCACAGGTACGTCTCCCGGGGTTCAGCAATGGAAATTATGACTTGGTGTATGACATGAGCACCACCCCCAGTATTCGTGTGGCTTACGCCTGGCATGCACGCATCAAATACCTCCCTGCCTGTTACAAACAGACCTTCGAAGAAATGTTCAGATCAGGCTTCTCGGAGTATCACTCAGAGATTTTCGCACCGAAGCCAACACACCTGCTCCATCTTTTTGCTTGTGAACAAGCGATGTACTCTGAGTACTACACCACCCCGCAGCCACAGGCCCCTGGTGCAATAAATTGGGATGCATTGGAAGCTGATCTAGCAAGAGGCTTAAGGATAGGAGAACATGAACTTGCCACCAATGTCATCCAATACTATATCGACCACCCGAGAGAACAAAGGTCTGTCAGGGGCGACAGACGCTAGGAAGGGGGGCGTGTTGGCATACAAAGCAACAGAGGAGTCATGCACAATACGGAAACAAGGCCAAATCAATTTTTCCATGGACTATTTACAAATCAAGTGATTTTAATCACTACACAAACATTGTAAATCCCGTTTTTGGTAGAATAGACTCCATTTTGTGCAAGCCGAGGAGTCCTCGAGCTTGAGGAGTATTAGAACTAGCGACATATCAATTTTCATAATTTTTAGACTCTGTTTGAGCCCTCAAATAGACTCTAGAACCATATTTTTAACTAGGCCGGACACTAGGTGTGGACAAGACCAAAGCTAGTTAGAAAACTATAAAAAGAGCTAGAGAGCTCATTTTTGGGGTTAGATTGTTTGTGAATTGAGCTTATGTAAGAGACCTTTTGATTAATGCAAAGAACTCCATTGTTCCTCTCCTTGTTCTTGCCTTGTGTGCGCGTGTGCGTGTATGTGTGTGCATGCTTGTGTGCTTCTCACTCACGCATTTGTGCCCTCACTTGCTCATAGTCTTCATACTAGTCCTCACGTCTCCACGGATTGACAATTATGAGGTGAATCTTCTCACGTTGGTACTCACCATTGTGCTAGAGTGACAAGACTCTAGAAGTGATCCACGACTTCTAGAAGTGGAGTTTGAATTCAAATAAAGGGAGAATGATTGTTGGAGGGAATCAATTCACTTTCCTACAATCTAGGAAAATTGAAGATCTAGTTTGATCTACTTTTAGGTGATTGATTGATTGATTGAATGCAACTCAACCATCACAAATTCGTGGAATTTGGGCTCTATCTTTTTACTTTTACATGTGTAAATCTCGAGGATTTCACAATGGTAAAAGGTCCATGAAAAATCTTTTTAAATAATACAATAAGTGAGCATAAGAAAAAGAACTCTCCAACAAATATTCCTTCGACATAATGCAAGCCATAGTTTTTGATGTAGATTGAATCCACATCAAGCATAGTGTAGGCTTGATGTTCCAATAGCTCCCCCTCAAGCTAAAGTATTCTTGAGTCTTCATTCTCTAATAGGTTGAATACCTACCATAGATTTGAATCTACAAAGCTTTATTGCATCAAGTGCCTTTATCACCATATATGCTACTTGCTTCTCAGTAGGAACAAAATAAATGTGAATCTCCTTTGCCATGAACTTCTCATTTATGAAGTGGTTATGAACCACTATGTGTTTGGTTCTTGCATGGAAAATAGGGTTTGCTACTAGATGCATGGAACTTACATTATCTCCAAATATGTCACGTTTGGAACTCACAAGTCCCATATTTGTATACAATGCTTTAAACCATATTGCCTCTTAATTTGCTATGGTCAAACCTCTGTACTCTGCTTCAGTTGAGGATAAAGCAATTGTTGGTTGCTTCTTGGAACTCCATGACACTAGCTTTGAACCTGCAAATGCTAAGTAACCAGAAGTTCTTCTCCTATCATACTTAGCTCCTGCCCAATCTGCATCTGAATATATTTTGATATCCAAATTTGAAGGGTAAGGATAGAATATACCTTCATTGATTGTACCTTTGAGATACTTAAGTACTCTCTTAGCTACATCCATGTGTGGTCTTCTCCGTGAGTGCATGAATTGACTAAGCACTCCGACCCTTGTATGAGTGGCATCTATCAAGCGACCTATCAAGCTTTGATATTCTTTCATGTGATCAATTTTCTCACCTTCATAAACAGTAAGTTTATGATTCATCTCCAAAGGTGTATGTATAAGTTTTGTGTTCTCCATTTTGAACTTGAGAAGAAGATCCGGAATGTATCTTCTCTAAGTCAAATACATTCCTTCATCTGCGTATATCACCTACATACCTAGGAAATATGTGAGCTCACCTAAGTCATTGATTTTAAACTCCTCTTGCATGTGTCTCTTGATCCTTTGAATGCCATTCAGATCATCACTTGCCACAATAATACCATCTACATATACACATAGATAGATAACCTCATTGTGATCCCTTTTGATGAATAGAGAAGGATCTGAGTTGCTAGCTTTGAACCCTTGATCTTGAAGATAGGTAACAAACCTATAATTCCAAGCTCTAGGATCTTGTTTCAATCCATACAATGCTTTCTTAATTCTAGAAACATAAGATGCATGATTAGGGTCTTCAAAACCTGGAGGTTGTGACATGTATACCCCTTCACTTATCCACCCATATGAGAATGCATTTTTCACATCAAGTTGGAGGAGTCTTCAATTCCTTGTAGCAACTACACTTATGAATGTTCTCATTCTAGTCATCTTTGCAACTCATGAGAATGTTTGCTCATAGTGTATACAATGAGTTTGTAAGCATCCCCTGGCAACTAATCTTGCATTCTACCTAGAAACTCATCCATTTGAGTTTCTTTTAACTTTATATACCCATCTACAACCAATTACCTTTTGATTCCATGACATTGGAACCAAATTCCAAGTGTCAATGTCCTTCAATGAATCTATTTCTTCTTTCATCACCTTTTCCCAATTTGGGTTCCCCTTTGCCTCTTCATAGGTTGAGGGTTCCTCTAACATTGAATAATTTTTCAAGTAGATTGAATGCTTCGTAAAAAATATGGAATCATACACATACCTTTCTGGCTATTTCTTCTCTCTTGCTTATCTTCTAGGTGCCTGTTTGCAGCATTCTCCAACCACTTGCATCTTTGCTTTGCCTCTTGAATTCTATAGTTTGTAATCTTTTTTTTTTTTCATCTTGGTCATCGTCTATATCACTTCTTGGATCCTAGACCTGTATATCATGCTTTCTTCCTAATTGATGAGAATTAGAATCAAGATCATATGGTAGAGTTACCTTTTTTTGTCTTCATCATACCAAGAACTTTGTTCTTCAAACACAACATCTCTACTTGTAGTGAATTGCTTGGTTGAAGGATTATAGAACCTATAACCCATCTCAGTTGAGTCATAGCCAATAAACACTACCTTTGTTGCCCTTCCATCTAACTTACCTCTTATTTGTGATGGTACATGAACATAAGCTAAACAACCAAACACCTTGCAATGTCAAAGACTAGTTTTCTTCCATGCCATGCTTCATAAGGAGTCATACTTTGAAGTGATTTGGATGGTAGTCTATTGAAAAGGTACACAATAGTTGAAATAGCTTCTGCCCATAGATAATGTGGTAACTTCTTCTCTTCAAGCACTATTCAAGTTGATCCAACCAATGTCTTGTTTCTTCTCTCTGCAATTCCATTTAGTTGAGGAGAGTACCTTGTAGTCAATTCCCTTTTGATACCTTTTTCGTGCAAGAACTCATCAAACTCTTTGGAGAAGTATTCTCCCCCTCCATCAGATCTGAGCTTCTTGAGTGACCTACCTGTATGATTCTCCACATGTGCTAGATACGTTTTTGAAGCAATCAAACACTTCATTCTTACTTTTGATGAAGTATAGAATAGTCCATCTACTATGGTCATCAATAAATGAGACATTATACCTTGATTTTGTCAATGAAGGATCTTGACTTGGTCCCCATACATCTATATGTACTAAGTCCAATAAGTTGTTGTGGATGTAGCCTTTGTGGTTGAATGGTTGTCTTTGTTCCTTCCCAATCCAACATGCATCACACCTATTGATCATGTGTTTCTTTGATATGTTCCGTAGTCCTAAAACACTTTGATGCCTGCATATATCCTTCAATGTTCTCTCATTCACATGAGAAAGTCTCTTATGCCACTCTTCAAGTTCACTTAAGGTTTGAGACCCAAAAGTGAATATAGCTATGTTCCTGATTTCTCTTTCTTCAAAAGTAAAGAGCCTACCATGCTTCTCCTCTCTGGCTATCTTCTTGAAGCCTTAACATGGATCTTCCAAAAAATCTCCATGCTAGGTGAACCTAAGTTGCAAGCCATTTTCAACTATTTGGCCTACACTTATTAGGTTTTTAGTGATAGTGAGTCAACAGAGAACCTTACTCAGAATATTTATCCTGCCATTGGAAGCTTTGAGATTATCAATCTTCTCCACATTGTGATTTGTGTCATCTCCTTTTTGTACTTCATGTCTACGCCTTGCACTTTCCAAATTAGATAGAAGAGCAATGTTGCCTGCAACATGATTTGAACATCCTAAATCTATGTAGAACAAATGATCATCTTCTTTACCTTCTTTGTGGCTTAGATTCATAAGAAGCAATGAGTTTTCATGTGGTTGATCTCCTGATTAATTGTTGAAGTCCCTTCTATTATAGCATCTATTGTTAGTGTTGAAGTTGTGTCAATCTCTACCTCTATTGCTTCCATATACACCTCTTCCACTTTCTTTTTGGGTCTTCCCATTGAACCAGCAATTCTAAGTGGTGTGGTTGATCTTATTATAGATGGCATAGGGTTGAAGATTCTGACCTTTGGCGTTGTCATGCTTTGGTCCTATCTTCTTCTGTTTCCACTTGCTCTTCCTTGTGAGGTTGGCTTGGGAAGTCTCCTCTTCATCTTCTTCCTTCTTCTTGCCTTTTTGATTCTTATCCTTCTTACCTATATATAGAGCACTTGTTGAATTACCATGATAGGAGTTACCTTCCCTTATGCTATTTTTCGCCTCTGGATTGAAGAGTTGTCCAGGAAATATGTTGAATTCTAAAGTTTGAACATCCATGATGAGATCATAAGCCTTCGTGAAAGATTTTGATTACTTATCACTTGGAATCCCATTGAGAATCTACCTCATGATAGCCTCTTCTTCAATCAACTCTCTAATGGATGCTAACTGATCCTCAACCTTCTTGACCTTGGTAACAAACTCTGTGATGGTTTGTTTAGGTGTCTTCTTCATTTGGTTGAACTCATTCCAAAGATGATTCTTTCTTGCTTTGGTACTAGCAAAAAAGAAAGTATCGAGGGCATCCCAAGTCTCTTGAGATGTCTTGCATCCTCTAATATGTGGTAATAGAAAGTCAAAGATAGAGTTTAGTCTGTATGCACTTGTTTGAGCATCCCTTGTGCACCAATGTGTGAGCTTATCTATCTCATCTTTTGTAGGTCCTCCTTTGGATCTTGGAATAGGCATAGCTTCATCACCTACTTCAATCCCATAAAGGTTTCTACCTTGCAAATAGGCCTCCATCATGATTTGCCAAGCTGCATAGTTGTGTCGATCAAGCTTCATGATCATTGAGGGAATGTCGTCACCCATCTTGATCTAGCTCTCATATCACTAAAAGAACTTGGAGAAGCTTGTAGGTGGTAGAGAAGTGAGTTGCAAAGCGACAAAGTTTGGTCCAACCAACTGGCACAAGACCAGCCATTGAGCTTATGGAGACTCAAATAGACCTTATAGGCATGTGATAAGTGCAATAAAATGCACTTATCACATGAATCATGAAGGAGAAAGTGTCGATACAAAAGAGATAGGTTCGTGCATCGACTAGCTAAAAAAACTTACTATTTATGGAAGAGACAATGAACTTCAAATGCTCATAGCCACTAGCATGATTACAATTAGAAAAAATCCTTTTACGGGAGTGATATAAATACGGATGAGGGTATATAATGCACTAAATTATAAGGAATAAGCAAAACAAGCTATAGGAATGAATCAAACACTCAATGGTGGTAGTTCCTATTTTTTAAGGAATACACAGAGATTGATCTTCAGAGAGAAAAACTGAGATTTCTCTCAATCTAATAAGTTCCATGATATGATAATTTTGAAGCATAAACTAGACACTAGTATCTTTCCAATGCAAGATGGGTCATTCAATTCGGAGTTGTGTAGAGGGAGAAGTAGCCTTTGCAAGATTACTATCAGAAGAAGATAATTTTTGAAGGAATGTATCCTATATATTTTTCTCACTCAAGATAGACAAAGAGACATTTATAACGCAATTTATCCTACTCAAAATACTTGATTGTATTTTGAGAACTAAATACTCCAAGAGAGGCTACCTACTATCGTCACTAGATAGAGACATAGACACCACAGATAACTCCTGAATATATTTCTCTCATAATAAGAAGATATTAAATTTTCACTTTGAGGAAACTCTAGAAAACTATATAAGACTTGTGAGAGAACAAAGATTACAAGAAAATCATATCATATGAGTATAAAATTCTACTCAACACTCAGAGCTAACTAGGTCCTACATAGATAAATTAAAATGTGAAGAAAATACTCATAGAAGCAAGGGTCTTGGTTAGTAAGGGGTCTACTAGCTCATTAAAATTCTATGAGAGGTAACATATGTGGATTCTATTAAGCTCCAAGTACAAAAATGTGTTTATATAATGTTGACAAGATTCCCTAAATGATAGGGATTTTTTTCCTAGAATATAGGCTTTATCACACCTAAGTGTCATATGTGATAGATTTGAGAGTTATGAGGGATTCAAATCCAAAATTAAATAGGAATACTCATGTTTAGCTTTGTTTCATAATGCTCCAAGTGTCATCAATTTAGAAGGTTCATATGTTCCTAAGGTTGGAGCTTGATTTTCAATCCTATGATCCTTGTGGAAAGGGTGGATCTAGAGGAAGCCCTCTTGCATCATCGTCAATCATTAGAAGTTTTGTATTGTGATAACTTAGAAGGAATCTATTTGGTTCTTAATCGTAAACATCATGTAGATGGAATGAGAGAAGTTCCAAAGAGATAAGAGACTCTAAAATAAAAGGTTTTTGGATGTCAAAGCACCTTTGGTACCAGGATAAAGGATCTTTTGATTAGTTTTGAACACATTGACTCAAATTCTAGAGTTATCTTTAAAGGTTGGTGTCTATTAAGACATAAATTAAATTACAATTGTACAAGTGGACGGGCCTAGCACCTATGAGACTCCTCGCATCCCACAAAGCATGGGTTGCTTATAGATTTCTAGAAAATTTTACAAAGAAGGTTGATTACCCTCTCACCCCCTCATTTGGGGCCCACTTAGTTCTCATGTTGTTGCTCTCTAGGAAGAACACTCTATGATGTCTAAAGGGCGGGGGTATCTTACAAATGGAAATTCTTTTGCCTAAAAGGAAAAGAAGTTTTTCGATCAACCATTCTTTAGGGGGCTTCCAAAGTTGTATGCACACCACTCTTTCCATATTTTCAATAGATTCTCCCCTGTTATAACATTCCGCAATAGTGAGGAACATCTGATTGCTTCACCCAACAAATCTTCCTTCCAATTAATTTGTCCTTGTAACAACATGATTATCTCAAGGGCCTGCCAAACCAATATTGGTTTATGGTCACAAATAGAGGAGGTGTTCGAAGTCTTCCTACAATAGACATTAGGAAAATTCCTTTTAGAGGTATCAAACTAGCTTAGTAAGCTAATGATTCCAAGTGGAATCACTTAAAATGATGCACTATACACAGAGCAATCAATTTAGCAATCAAATCATTACCCCGATGTTTTCGGACCTCTCTAGAGTTTGACTAGTGAGTCCTTCGATGCGTTTTTTGTTGGAACAAACCAATAACAAATTGGTGATTACAAAGAGTTTGAAGCAAGCTCATGATCAGATTGAAGTGGAAGAAGACACTTGAGAAAGTGAAGAGATCTCAGAAATGAAGTTTGTATACATATGTACATTACAGGTGGAAATTCTTGTATTATGAGTATACATAACCCTTAGGATGATCAGGAGTAATGTAATACACGGGATAAGTCTAGAACCATATGTATATAAGTCAATGATGTAAAGAAATACATAAGAGAGTCATTAGAAGACAAATGTCATTGTGATAGATGTGTAGAGAGTCTTTCTCAGAAACTTAGCGACGCGTTTTTCTCCGAGTTTGGAGATGCAGTATGCAAACCTAAATCTGTATACAACAATCTGATCCATATGGCCTCTTCAGTAGCATTGACTAATCCTCTATACTCTGCCTCTGTAGAAGACAAAGCAACAGTAGGTTGCTTCTTTGAAGACCATGATATAGGTTTGTTACCTACAAAAGATAGGTATCCTGAGGTACTCCTTCTATCATCTTTGCAACTTGCTCAATCTACATCTGAATATATCTTGATGTCCAAGTCTGAGGTATAAGGAAACTACAATCCTTGATTTTGAGTGCCCTTAAGGTACTTCAAAATCCTTTTGGAAGCTTTCAAATGAGGTGCCCTAGGTTTGTGCATAAATTGACTTAAAACACTTACTCTAGAAGCAATATCAATCCTTGTCAATGTAGCATAGTTCAAGCTTCCCACTATGCTTTGGTAACCTGCAATATTCTCAAGCACATCACCTTCATGAGCACGTAACTTTTGGTTTAAAGGTCTATTCAGGAAATTTTTGAATTACTCTAGTCCCAATTGTAATACTTATATTGTTAACTACTTGAGTTTGAACATAGATCATATAATCCACTTATAATAAAATGAAGCTAAATATAAAATCCTCAATATAATACTCGAATCATGAAATAATAACATTTTCTAATGTGTGAATGAGTCAATAAGTAAAAAGTTAAGAAACAAAGAAGTGTCTCAAAATCATGAATAATTCCCACTTTTCTAGAATAGGCCTTTTTACCGCCATTGGAGTACTTGCAACTTTGTTATCCTGCAAATGAAATTTCTTCAACGTCCTGTATATAATTTCTTTGAGTAATATAAATTCCAGAGTTAGTATAGACTAACTCAAGTCCAAGAAAATATTTTAGTGATCCAAGGTCATAAATTTTGAACTCTTGCATCATCTGATTCTTGATCTGCTTGATGCCATTAGCATCATTACCTCTGAGTATGATATCATCAACATATACACATATGTATATTACCTGTGAATTTCTCCTCTAAATAAACAGAGAAGTATCTGCTTTACTCATGATGAATCCTTGATCCTGAAGGTATGTATTCGACCTATGGTTCCATGCCCTAGGTGCCTGCTTCAAGCCATAAAGACCTTTGTTCAGTTTACATACATATGTTACCTTGCTTGGGTCCTTATAACCAGGAGGTTGAGACATGTACACCTCCTATGAGATCCATCCATTCAGAAATGCATTTTTTACATCCAATTGATACATGTTCCTATTCTTTGATGTAGCCACACTTACCAATACCCTGATAGTTGGCATTTTGGCCAAAGGTGAGAAGGTTTCTTCATAATCAACTCCTTGGCCTTGTGCAAAACCCTTAGCCACAAGTCTAGCTGAATTCCTCTTGATCTTATAGATCCATCTAGAACAGTTACCTTCATATACTCCTTCTTTGGTACTAGCTCCCAAGTATCATTCTCCTTGAGTGCTTCAATTTCCTCATCCATAGCTTCTTTCCATTCTGCCTTGGTCTCTGCCTCTTCATATGATGATGGATCTTTAAATGACAAGTCCTTTGCAAGATAAACAGAATGCTTAGTAACTAAGTGTCATACCCATATCTAATTGGCTTCTTGCTCTCCCTTTGTGTGATCTTCTAATTGCTTGGTTGGATGATTCAGGTATATCTTCTAGCTTCTTCATCTTGACTTTCCCTTTGGACTTCCATGCCTTGAATTCTTCTAAGTTGATGATGTCCTCATCATCTGAGTTGATGTCTTCAATCTGATTAGGCTCCTTCTTAGTGAGGCTTGGAAACTCCTCTTCCAAGTCATAAGGTAGCTTTACTTTCCTGCAGTCACTTTCAAACCAAGAGTCATTCTCATCAAAGACATCTCCACTGACAATGAATCCTTTGTTGGAAGGATTGTAGAACCTGTATCTTTTCTGATTCAAGTCATACCCTATGAAGATGCGCTTTTCTACCTTAGGGTCTAGCTCACCTCTTATTTGAGAAGAGATATGCACATAAGCACATCCAAAGATCCTACAATGATCAAGTGAAGGTCTTCTACCATGCCATGCTTCATATGGAGTCATCCCATTAAGAGATTTGGATGGCAACCTGTTTACAAGATAAGTGGTAGTAGATACACTCTCTACCCACAAGTAATTAGGTAATCTTTTCTCATTTAACATTGACCTAATTATTTCAACAATTAATCTATTTCTCCTCTCTCCCACCCCATTTTGCTTAGGGGTATACCTAGTTGTAATTTCTCTCTTGATTCCTCTATCCTGCGAGAATGCATCAAACTCATTTGAGAAGTACTCACCTCCTCCATCTGACCTTAATCTCTTTAGGTTTTTCCCTATTTGGTTCTCAACAAGTGCAAGATACGTTTTAAAGCAACTAAATACTTCATCTTTGTGCTTCATGAAGTACAATACAGTCCACCTACTGTAATCATCAATGAAAGATACATAATACCTTGAGCTAGAGATTGAGGGGTTCCTACTTGGTCTACATACATCCATATGGACAAGCTCTAGGTAGTCCTCATGCATGTAGTCTTTCCTTGAGAAGGGTAACCTGTGAGATTTTCCAAACTGACAAGTACCACATTGTGTTGCTTGGATACATTAGGTATCCCAAGCAACACAATTGGTCTCTACATATTTATTGGATACACATTGGTATCTACATATTTGTTTTAAAGTTCTTTCACCAATATGCCCTAATTATTTATGCCAAATTTCAAGCTCTAATAGTGTTTGGTCTTTGTAGCTATAGAGTGCAATATTCCTTGTATCTTTAAGTTCAAAAGTAAATAATCTACGTGTCTTTTCTCCTCTAGCTGTTCTTCTAAATCCATGTTGGGAATCCCCCATAAATGCTCCGTATTGATTAAACTTGACCTGCAAACCCTTTTCCATAATTTTTCCAACACTCAATAAATTCTTGGTAATTGTAGGTACATATAGAACCCTGCTCAACATATTTCTATTTCCATCTGAGGTCTTAACATTTTCTACTTTAATTATTGAGTGCTTGGTGTCATCACCTGTTTGTACCCGATGCCTACCGTTTGGTTTCTCAAGGTCAGAGAGAAGAGCTACATTGCCTACCACATGGTTTGAGCATCGTGACTCAGTGTAGAAGAGATGGTGATTCTTTATACCTAGTTTTCAAGTCATATTCATAATCAACAAAGAATCTTCTTGCTCCTATGTGTAGTTGTTGTAATCCTTCCTTGATTTGAAACCTCCTTGGTAGCTGCTATTGTAGTTGTTGTTGTAGTTGTTATTTTATCCTTGATGGTCATTGAATCTTCCTCTTGATTGTGTATATCGACGTCTTTGATATCCTATACCTCTCTGATTCTTGAAGTTCCTGTAACACTTAGCTGTAGTATGATTTGACAATCCACAAATATTACATGGTGAAGAGTTATAAGGTCTCTCCCTACCTTGCTTACCTCCTCTGCCTCTTCCTCTTGAGGTTCTATCTCTCCCTGCACTGTTGGCTTGGGATGTAGTTCCTTCATCTTCAACGTTCTTGTTCTTCCCTTTCTCTTTGGACTTACTTTTATTAGTGTATAGGGCAGAAGAGCTATTACCTCTTGATGAATCTCCATTCTTGTTGTGCTTGGCTTCATGGGTAAATAGTTGCCCCATGAGTGTGGTAAGGTCTGGAATCTGCATGTCCATGTACAAGTCCATGGCAATTGTGAAGCTCTGCCATTTATCATCAGCTTGAATACCATTGATTACTTGTCCTACAATCTGATCCTCTTCAATTTCTTCTCCTATGCTTGCCAATTGGTCAGCTCCATCTTTGAATTTGGTCACATACTCTGAGATGCCTTGCTTGGGTTGCTTTCTTTGAGTGGTAAACTCAATCCACAATTGTTTCTTCCTAGCCCTTGTGTTGGAACAGCAATATGAAGACAATGTTTTCCAAGTCTCTTGGGATGTCTTACAGTTCCTAATATGTGGAAGAAGAAAATCAGAGATTGAGTAAAGTAAGTATGACCTTGCTAATGCATCTTTTGCACACCATGTATTAAGTATTTCATGCTCCTCTCTTGTAAGCTAATGATTCCAAGTGGAATCACCTAAAATGATGCACTATACATAGAGCCATCAATTTAGCAATCAAATCATTACCCCCGATTTTTTAGGACCAGTGTAGAGTTTGACTAGTGCGTCCTTAGACACGTTTTTCTCCAAATTGGCTGAAAATATTTCGTTCAAAATTTGTGAGCATGTAGAGTGCTTGGAGCTAATTCCAACAAGCTATAGAATATTGAAAATGATAAAGGAATGGCTGAGATATGAGCAATACAAGTTGACTATGATGAGTGACTATGACAGAGAGACCATAGATGAGAAATGTAGATCTATTGTATTAGAACACAATGTTGTACAAGATCATAGGTATGATAATTATAGCCTAATGATGATGAGAGGTGTAGGTTACAATGTAAACCTCACTCTCTTACAATGTGGCAATGGAGAACTTCGGAATAGAGTCACACAACCCGCGAGTTTCTTTACATCTTTTATAGATGAGATGTTTGAATTTGAATTTGAATCCTCCATTGGCTTTCAGTAAAAAGTAGTCCTCCTATCCAGGAGATATTCCCTCAAATGAAGTCGTGACTTTTCCAACTAACAAGTCCATGAGTTTGGTAGTGATTACAAATATTCTCTCAAGTCAAAAAATGACTTTTACAAATGGTAAGGATAAAAACTTCCTAGCAATGGTTTTGCATGAAGATTCACTTGTTCATGAGCTTCTAGCCAAATGTCTAGGCTTGAACTTTGCACCAACAATTAGGAGGTGAGTCCTTGAGCATCCCCAAGCATTGAATTTTCTTTGAAATAGATGCCATTCTTCATAGTCCACTCTTTTGGAGAGATCAATGTCCTCAAACCTAATCTAGGGATAAGTCTCATGGTTCCAAAATTTGTTTTGAGGGGTGGAAGCTTTTTTTCCAAAGCTTCCTCGCTTTTTGGAGGCTCCAAGACTCCACACTCTTGATGCCCTTGATAGGGAACTAGATGGAATCATTTTCTCTAATGGTGGCTACCATTCCCAATCATCATTTATTCTGATAAACTGCTTAACCTTGTTCCAACTCTTCCATAGAAACAAAATCAAGCTTGAGCCTTTGGGAGTCACTGGAAATGGGAAGAACAAAATGGTGAGAAGGTCAAGCCCCTTCCACCCCAAGAGACCCACAAGCTGAAGATCACTCCTCTGTCTAAAAATACGCTTGCCCCAATAGGCATCACTATTGCTCCATCTTTAATTAACCATTTTGCCACTAACTTATTGGCCATTCCTTCTATGTCTAGAATGCCCAAATCACCTTCATCCTTTTGGATAATGAAAGTAGTCCATTTAATCTGGGGGATGCCCCTTCTATTAGGGCCACCTGTCCAGAAGAATTTCGTGTAAATTCTCTCTAGTTTGAAGATCCCTTGGTCTTTTGGTATCCAACAAGAGAGAAAGTAAAGCATCAAGGAGAGAAGGAATGTGTTAATCACCATAGAAAATCCACCCAGATTAATCTACATACCTTTCTAGTACATTAGCTTACTCTCAATCTTAGGAACAACCGAGTTCCATCACAACCCCATTGAAATGTTGAATCCCATTGTAATACCCAAGAAGCAAAAGATTTGACCAATAGGGATCAACTCAGAAACATGTTCAATAAGCAATTGAGGAGGATACCCAATAAATTCCCTGAAGTGATTTTGAAATGATTTATTTTGGATCTCAAAGCCTCACAAAAGGTATTTAGACAACTCCAAAAAGTGTGAATGTGTAACTTCTTATTATGCACAAAGACACTAGTATCATTGAAAAAAAGTCTCATGATCATCATATCTTGAATAAGGGGTAGATTAAGGCCCTTAATATGACCTAAGTCAACTTTATGGTTAACAAGGCATTATACACCATGGATAATAGAATATTTTTTCTTGCTTTTTTGTGAATGATCTTGATGATGCCCTCATTGAGACAATTGGGAAGCGCACATAAATAAATAGGATCTTGCCACATTAAACGTAAAGGAGTGGCCATTACATGCTTGACGGTCTTGAAGGACGTAGTGATAAGGCCATCCAACCTCGAGTTCTTTCCATTAGCAAGGCAATCAACTACCTCTAGAATCTTAGCATTCGAGATGGAAGATTTGCAAAGAGCTTTGAGATTTTGTAGGATTTTTTTGGTTCTAATCTACATGATGGCGGCCATGTAGTCATGTCTATGAGGAGAAAGAAGTGTGGAAACCGCCAAGGTAAAGTGGTTGACAATGAGTGTTCTAATTTCTTCATCTGAGTTGCATTCAACCACATTGGCATCCATCATGAACCAAATTTCTTTGTTGGATTGCTTCTTCTTGAGAAGGTTGCACATCTCTTTAGTAGACTTGTCCACCCTACCAACCCACCATTCTATGAAGTATATTTGTAGATTGTTTCTTTGAATTTCTTCTTCATATCTCCTCATGCTTTTGATTTTTTGGAGTCTATTTTGGTATTGGGAGTGGCCTTTCTTAACTTCTACCTCTAAGTGCCAAAGTCTCTAATAAAAAATATCCCTTCTAGCATGACAAATGGCTTGAAGCCCTGGCCAAGATGTAGTGAGTCTGTAGGATATCCCCCCTCCAAAACTTGGCTGGAGAGGAGAAAGAGCCAAAGGCCCTACTTCATCCCTCGTAACCTTGCATTGGACCAAGGCAAGAGAGAAAGTGGTCAAATTAGCATGAAACCAAGGGACATTCATGAGACTAACAATCGACTTGAAGGTAATCATAATCAGGTAGCGATTAGAGGTGAACATGTCCACACTTTGGGAGAGGGAATGGAGGCCCCATTTGTTGATGATATTCTGTGAGATATAGCTCCTATTGAGTCTAACTTTCCACAAGTCAGCACCGTCTTGGAGGTTTTACCAAGAGAAACCAACAACGTCCTTGATCTCAACGAGATCCAAGTGTAACATGACTTAGTCCCAAACTTGCTTCTCCTGCCCATAAATCACCTGTCCCTTCCTCTCCCATCTATTGGAAAGGACCTCCAGCATATTAAAGTCCCCACAAAGAACCATGCTAAGGGTTAGAGAAACGGATGACTCCGAATCGCAAGTTCTTTACGAATCTGTATTTGGAGCATACAAGGAGATGATGGAAAACTAGAGAGGGCCCCCAAAAGAAGCACAAACCCACTGATCGTTTTGGTCAATAAGGGAATCCAGAATTCTAGTATGCCAACCTATACTGACTCCCATAGTTGCACCACCATTTCCCCTTGGGTGTGTGGTGGAGAGCCAAACATGGGATGAGGAAATACCCTTATGTCTCTTTTAGAGATCCTCCCTATTGATTTTCATATCTTGAGGAAAAATGAAGTTCGGGTCTATGCTTTTCTCATGGATCCACTGATTAATCGTGATTGCTCTTGAGGGGTTCGATAGCCCTCTAAAATTGAGAGACATGATAACCCTTATCCGAGGTTGAGATCTTTGCAGAGGGGGCCGTGTCCCTCTTTTTCTTGGTTTTCTCCTCGACTTCTTTCTTCAAGGTAGAGGGATCTTGACATAGGAGTTTCCGCTTAAGGGGGCTCTTCTAGAGAATCTCAACCAATTGTCTCCCTTTCTGAGCACTCATTGTTAAAAACAAGTCTATTATCGTTTCAGCAATTGTGGAGCCAATTATTGAGGTTTCACTATCATGGTTATCATTGTTGTTTGTGGTGCTCCCAACCCCTTTGCTAGTGGTGACACCTTCATGGTTATTTTCATTGCAGGAGGATTCCTCTAGGGTAATCCATGTCAATGATCTCCTTTTCTAGGTTGTAAAAAATCTTTGTTTTTGGAGCAACACGAAAGGGGCTCTTCCCAATACTTCCTTTCTGGCTTCCGCTTCTAAATCGGTTCAGGTGCATTTCCAAGACTTGTGTTTCTTTCCCCTTTTTAGACTCCAATGGATGTCTTCTAGTATGCTTTGAGCCCCTACCAAAACTTCCTTCCCTATTACATTACCTTTCTCCTAGTTTCACTTGTTTTTGTTGGAATTTTATCTTAAAGAACATTCTTTTATTTTGTGGCCTTGCATTCCATAGTGAAAACAAGCATTTGGAAGGTTCTTGTATTTAATCTCATGCTCAATGGTTTCATCTTCTACAATGTATATGGTGATTTTAGAAAGGATAGCTTTGTTTAGATCTGCTTCGATAAAAAATTGTGGTTGCCATCTAGCATTGAAAGAGTATTTTGCCCCTCATAAATAAGGCCCCCAGAATCTTCTCTCGAGGCTAAGGGCCGACCAATAGGTGAAACAATTTCCCATATGAAACCATAAAGGAAAAACGGAAAGCTTCAGAGCTCAAGCTAGAGTGGATAGAGAAGTGGTTTAGAATGATTTGGGATGGAATCAAAAAACCATTTAAACATGCACATGGTAGTCGTCCATACCTACCAAATGCGAATCTATAAAGTTTGAAATGTCATTTCCTCATTTTCAAACACCAATAGCACGTGTTTTGTTAGCAAGAACTAGCACATGCTCACAATCAAGCCATGAGGGAACCATTCCTTACAGAGCCACTGACAAAAGGGCTTCAACTAGGACTTAGGACCAAACATTTGACCGATGAAGAAGGTTCTTTCTAGTTCTTCTTACTTCACCAAAATATCTTCCCTTTGAAGGGAGACGACCAGATGGTTGACTCCAAAAAGCTCCAAAGACATGCTGAAAGACTTGTCCTCCCCTGCTGGACCCATATTACTTACCACCAATGAGCGGTAATCCTTGCCATGAAGTAGGAAGAGAAAACCTGGAAACCTTACACCCCACAGAAGCACACATCAAAGCTAGTCCAAGGGACTATTGAATTGTTCGTCTTCTTCATCAATTAATGATCATTTCCTTTTGCTTGGGAGATGGAAACACCCGTGCTTAAAGATGATTTTCATGGTAAAGCAAATGAAAATTCCACTTCTATTCTCTACCGAGCTCTTGAGCAGTGAAGAATTTTGTAGACTCATCAAGAGATTCTCAGTAACAATCTCGCATTTTAGGCAGCTGGTAATTTTCTCTCATTTAAAGAAGAAAGTAAAACTCTTAATTTGAACAATGTCATTAAAGCGTCATTGCTTTAATGCCACAGACAAGAATTAACGTTTAAAAAGGACAAACGCGAAAGGTTTGCATTCACACAGAGGAAAACATTAGCAATTCAACTTGTTACGAACACAAAGCTTCTATTAATCGAAGGAAAGACTAAAACACTCAGCCAAGGCAAAATGATAAGCAATCCGGTCCACGTGATGATACACAATAATACACCCCCGACGATATTGAGAGACAATTGACACCTCGAGCGATACTGAGAGCGATACACGCCCGATGGTACACAATGATACACAATATGAAATCCCGATGATACTGAGAGCAAAAGGTGATGATACCTCCAAGTGAGAGCAAAATGTGACCATACCTCATACGATACAATATCACTACACAGTTGAGCACGCAAAGAATAGATGACCGTGGCGAATCACCATCGTTGAAGTTATTTGTTCTTTCCTTGTTTTCAATAAATAGTCAAGGATTCATAAATGAGAGATTTTTCAATATACGATGATTATTATAAATAATGTAGTACATTGTCAATTTTTTCTTGCTAATACTTTCTTTGCGCTTATTAAAGAGATTTGATTCTTCAGTTATAATGAACACATTAAGTAATGATATATAATAAGCATACATCTCATCTGAGTTTGCATTAGTGCAGCATGCCTATGAAAGAAAAGTGTATATGAGAGATCATTTTAATGAGAGAGAAAGAAAAAACATGATGCATTTCCTTTAAATTAGATTACAATCATTGTTTGGGATCTAGAGAAGCTGAAAGCTAATGTTATAAGGTTCTAATTTCCAAGGATCAGAGGTGAGGAATGCATAGTGCATCATCTATGTTGAACTTCACTCTAATCATAATGTTGCTAAAATTTAAGCTCCAACCTTAGGAGCATATGGGCCTTTGGATGGATGTCACTTGGAGGAATATGAAGTATGAAGTCAAGAATGAAAAATTGTATTCAAATTTGAATTTTAAAGCCCCTCATAACAATCAATCACCACCTATCAGACTTAGGTGTGATAAGCTACAATCTAGGAAAAGGGCTCCATATTATTTAGGGAACCTTTTCAAGATCATATATACAAACAATGTACTTCAAATTTGTAAGACTAACATGTATAAGCTCTGATAGGACTTGAATAATTTTATAGACCACTTGCAAAAAAAGTCCCCTAGTTTCTTGACGAATTTATTTGGACTCTGAGTTGCCATATCTTTTGTACATATTTTTCTCTATATGAACTAGTTAGTTGTGAGTGTTGAATGGAGATTACTTTTCATTTTTTATCGACTTCTTGTAATCTTTGGTTCGTTACAAAGACTTTTCTTCTAAATTCGGCTCCTATCTCATGTGTTAATATGCAAATTTGAAGAGAAATTTATCACCCGGTTAACAATGGTCTATGTGTGACTTAGTTAAGGAATCACATAATTTATATTGGAGGCATTGATTCAAAGAGTAGTAGTAAGCATTTTGAGTGAGATGACTGGCTTTAGAAAGGGATTGTATTCTAGTTTGTGTTTGCAAAAGCACTCTGGTTCATTCATCAAGAGTTTAGAGAATCATCAATTTGAGTGAACAAAGGTATCTATACGTATACTTATGAGGCCATCTATGCTTGAAGGTTGCATACGGAAGGTGTAAATTCTTCAAGAAGTGGTATCATAAAACTTTGACATACAAATTTCAACCACACTACCTACTTCACATATGGAGGTCGAAAGAGAGTGGAACTGGACCCATGGCACAAAAACTATGGACATATCAATACTCCCATATTGAAGGATATGGAAAGAAAGAGGCTAGTGCTAGGGCTACCAAACCTTTAAAATCAGAATCTTAAGAATTGTTATGAAGCTTGTTAATTGGGTAAGAATACTAGGTTAGGTTCTAAAATGAGCAATTACATGAGCTATCATCTGCTTGAGCTAGATCATCTACCTTCCAAAAATGTGATAGGTATATCAAATGCTTAAGCTCAAATAGAGGGGGAGAACATTTATCCCATGCGTTTTTTTCATTTATTGGAGTAAAATGGCATCAAAAGATAGATCACATGAAGGTACACACCACAAAATAATGGTTAAGAAGAAATGAAGAATAGATACATTGCAAAATGTTCTAGGGCTATGATGAAGGAAATGGGAATGCCATTTTCTATTGGGATGATGTAGCAACCATTGCAATATAGAACATCAAGAGAGCTCCCACATCACATATACATGCTGAAATTCTGTATGAAGCTTGGTACAATAGAAAAACAAATGGATCACACTTGAGAGTGTTTGGATTTACGTGCTATGTGATTCCAGGTGAATTAAGGAGGCAAATTGATGATAGATAAGGGAAATTTTTGTTTATGGGTTGTGTGGATGAACAAAAGGGCTGTAGATGTTGTAGCCGTATAGAAAGGAGCTAAAGATATCATGGGATGTCAAATTTTATGAACTTATAATTTGGTATTCTTCAACTCCATCTATGCATGCAAATTAAGGCAAGGAAAGGAGCCCTAAAGTAAAGAACTAGAAATCATAGCCCCTAATGGATCAAAGGATTTCTGTAATCACACATCATGGAATGTAGGAATTCCTATATCAAGCCAACTCCGCAATGCAAGGAGCAAGGGCTAGTATATAATCATAGAGATAGAAGAAGATGAAGACTTATCCATTGAGCTCAATGTAGACCATCACACAAAGAACGGGGGATCTAAAAGGTCAACAATCAATATTTAAATCAATGGAAGGGTGAGATAAAAAGGTGTGATAGGCCAACGTATCAAATTTGAAGTCTTACCTATGTTTCATTTATGGCTAAAAACTATTCATATATGAGAAAGTTTGTTGAAAAACCCACATGCTTTGAAGAAGCAAATACATGAAGGGAATGGAAAGAGGCTATGCATGAGGAGATCAAAACATTGGATAAAGGATATGAAGTTCATTAGACACATCTGGTCATATAAGGTAAAATAAGTATCTAGATGGTAGCATTGCCAGGTATAAGACTAGGCTTGTAGTTAAAGGCTTTTCTAAGACTTATGGAATAGATTATGAGGAAATATTTATCTTTGTGTCCATGATGATTACTGTTAGGGGGACACTATATTGTGCTCTCTGAGTACAATAAACAAGATTTTGGAAATACCACGTAGGGAAAATGATACAAGAATATGTGATTGATACAAGAAGTCCCACAACCCAGGACTCATAGGTATAGATAACTCAGCTAGAAATGATATACGAGATCCCACAACCCGGGATCGTAAGTATGGATCGAAATCTCTGGATTACAAGAACTCCCTTCAAGGAGATTAACTAGATATAAGAAACAAATCGACAAGATCTCATACTAGGAGATTACAAGAGGACAAGGCTAGAGGTCTAGGATACAAGACTAGACAAGACTAGAGCAAGAGACACAACTAGAACTCGAATTAGAAGTTGAAAGTACTTACTTGGTGATCAAGACTCTTTGAGCTCCCAAGACTCGCATTGGCAAGACTGAGTATGTATGTGGCCAAGGCCTCCTTATATAGGATTTCAAGGGCGGTTCCCAAGGGCGGTTGCGAGTTGATGATGTTATCAATGATGTCAACAATCTCAACAAGATCTCCAAACTTTAGAATTTAGCAAATAGATAGTCGATCTTAGGGTTTTGGAATGTTTCGGATGCAATGGAAGCATTGGTTCGTCTTAATTCGTAGCCAATCATGAGATATAGAATAAACATGGAACTTAAAGTTTAGGATGGTTTCCTTTGTCCATGACATCATCTCCCCTTCAAGCGATGAGTTCCACAAGGAGCGGTCATGTTCTCTGGTCTCCGCTTCATTGGATTTCTCTTATGGAATTCTCGAACCTTGATTAGTGCTCTCTCAAGTTTTTCTATAGGTTCCCAAGTATGATAACTAATCTCATACCCTTTCCAATGAATAAGGTACTCCAATCTTCCTCAGGAAATTCTCGAATCTAGGACATGCTCGACTTCAAATTCTTCATGATCATTGATCTCAAGTGGTGAAGGACTAGGTCTCTCCCCCCTCAATGGTGAGATCTGATATGGATCCAACATGGATACATAGAAAATCGGATGTATTCTCATGGTACTTGGTAGCTGGAGTTTGAAGGTGACTGGATTAATCTTGGCCAAGATGGTGAATAGACCAAATCTTTGATGATCTAACTTTGCACAAGGCCTTGGAGTTTGCAAATTGTTTTGAAGTAACCATAATTTATACCCAATTTGATATGATGGATTCTGAACACGATGTTGATCAGCATAGTACTTATATTGTTCTCGAGCTTTATGGATCTCTTCCTTGAGTTCTTTGTGAATGTCCATCAAGTACTAGGCCTTGTCTCTCACAATTGGGTTCTTAACATGATTTGAGAGTTGTATATCCATCCTTTGATGTAGTTCATAATTTGCAAAGAAGGAATTCTATTTAGTAGATGCATGAACACTATTGTTAAATGCAAACTTTGCAAAGGGTAAAAGCTCAAACCAATCATTTTGATGATAGTTGCTGGTGCAATGGAGATATTGCTTTAGGACTTGATTCACTTATATTGTTTTTCCATCATTTTATGGATGTTTTTTTGTAGATAGTTTAACTTGAACACCTAGGAGCTTGCAAAGGCCCTTCTAAAAGCTGGATATGAACTGTGGACCTTGATCACTGACAATATCATCAAGCAATCCATGAAGCCTAAAGATGTATCTGAGAAAAAGTCTAGCAATGGCTGCACCTGTGATTGTCTTGGTAGTTGGAATGAAGTGTGCCATCTTTGTAAATCTATCCACAATAACAATAATGGCATCATACTTATATGACTTTGGTAGATCTGTGACGAAATCCATACACAATGAAGCCCATGCCCTTTCTGGAATAGGTAAAGGTTGCAAGAGGCCATGAGGTTTATGTCAAGGTACCTTAGATCTATTGCAAGCATCATAGGTTTGGATATATTGTTTGACTTCCTTCCACATTTTAGGCCACAAATAATCCCTTGATATGAGTTCTATTGTTTTATTCACTTCAAAAAGTCCCGCTGCAAGGTTATCATGATGTTTTTGAAGTATTTGGATCCTCGACTTTCCTAGAGGGACATACAATAGGTTCTTATAGAATAGTAATCCATCCCTTTCCTGAAATTCGTTTACTTCTTGGGCTTTTCCTTCTCGAGCTTTCTACTTAACATCAAGTTTGCTACCAATTATTTGATAGGAAGAGCTCAGCTATTGTGGAATATTTTACAGAATAGTACCAACCATCCTACCATATGGGATGCATTTCAGGCAAAAATTAAGGAGTCTTTCCTTCCTTCCCAGTTCCATCTACATGCGCCTCATGCATGGATAACTTTTGGATGGAGAGAAGGAGATAATGTATCCATTTATAGTGAACATTTTTGGCAATGTCTTTTATTACTTCGTTCACTTGAGTAGGTTCCTGAAGCAAGTTTGCAATGAAAATATGAAGATGGCTTTGAAATGGGAATCCAAGCAAAGCTCCATACCCTCCGACCTACAACCTTGTATGAAGCTATCTCTTTTGTGCATGATGCTGAAAAGGAGCTCCAATCTATCACCAAAAGACTTTGCTTACAACAAGTTTGTCAATGCCAACCACCCATCAAAACCAATTTTCCTTTTAAGCGTTCTTTTACTATGTTCGCTTCATCTACTTTCCAAGGCCCTCCTCAATCCCATTTAGTACCATCCAACAAATCAACCTTTGGCCATCCTCACAAACCTACCACTCTTCAAAATACGATGATGAAGGCTCAACAAAAATGACCCCGTATAACTTGTTGGAATTGTGGAAACATTGGTCATACCAAAGCTATCTATAGGATGAGACCTACTAATAGGCAACCCATTGAGGCTCAACTACACATCATGGAGGTTGTTCCTGCTGACACTGAACCTAACTGGTCTGAAGAAGTATTAGAGCAAGAACTAGGTACCTTGGGTAACAGAATTTCTAACCATTCTCTACTCTGCATGCATGGCACCATTAATGGCGTAGTAGTAAATGTTTTACAACACGATGGTAGCTTGCATGATTTTATTTCTCATAAGCTAGTTAAAAAACTTAACCTTACTACTCATCCTTCTATGTATATGGTAAAGAATGTGTTTATAGGGAATAGGTATAATGTTACGAATGAGGTGCATAATGTTCAAATTTCTATAGGCTCATATGTAGATGAACATTCATTTTTAATTGCTCAGTTGCAGTCATATGATGTTATACTTGGCATGCCCTTTTGACATAATTACAACCACTGCATTGATTATGATACACACATGATTACCTTCAAATTTCGAAATAAAAAAGTTTCACTATCTGAGATGCATGATTTTAAACCCTTCCCGTTCATTAGTCATATGCAAGTCAAACAAGCTTTTAGGGAAGGTTATAACTCATGTATTGTCTTTGTGAATAATATAATTGATTATACACATACACTTCGAAGTGCACATAAGTAATTTATGGACTCGTATAAGGATTGTTTTATGGCTGATTTTCCTTCTTCAATACCACCTTCTAGGGGATCTCTTGACCATAGGATTGATTTAATTCTTGGTAGCTCTCCTCCTCATAAAGCACCTTATAGGCATGGACCTTTACACCAAAATGAAATAGCTAGACAAGTTAAAGATTTACTCAACAAAGGACTAATACGAAGGTCAACTGGGAGGCACGTTGTATTTTATGGAATCATGGAAGGTTAAATTGATTTTTAATCTTTTAAATGTCCAGAAGTTTTTAATGTGGTTGTGTTTGATCTAGCACGTGAAGAGGCATGAGGGCGTGGATACAAGTGGATGCACGTAAATAAATAAATTCGAACACTAAATCGAAGACTTCTAGAATAGTTATATTTAGGTTTATCTTGTTATAAAAGTAGTGGTTTTCTTTAGAAAGCGGTGCCTTTTGTAAATAAAGTAGTTTTTGCTAAAAGATGCTTTTAAAAGCGACGAGCTCATGTAACTTCTATTTTTAGGATGTAATAGAAATAAACCTATAAATACGTGTACTCTGAGAGACTTGTCCATCAAAGTACACGGGGGGAGATTGCACCCAATATCGTGTCAATTATTTCTCTGTTTTTGATTCCTCTTTCTTCTTCTTTCTCCCTCTCTGTGTGCGTGTGCTGAAGGACCTGATAACAACTTCAAGTGTAAGTTCACTCTTCTTTGACAATGTTGGAAGGTTTTCCTCTAGATCATAGGGAAGATTTCTTTTCTTGCAATCATCTTCAAACCAAGATTTTTTTCATCAAACACCACATCTCTACTTACAATGAACCCTTTGTTGCTTGGATTGTATAGCCTATAACTTTTTTGATTAAGGTCATAGCCAAGGAAGATGGATTTCTTTGCCTTTGGATCTTATTTGCCCCTACTTTGTGAAGGTATGTGTGCATATGCTTTGCACCCAACGATCTTGTAATGATCAAGACTAGATCTTCTTCCATTCTATGCTTCATATGGTGTCATCCCATCCAATGCTTTTGATGGGAGTCTATTGATCAGGTATGTGGTTGTGGATAAAACCTGTGCCCACAAATAGTTAGGTAATTTCTTCTCATTTAGCATTGACCTTGCATCCTCCACAATTGTCTTATTTGTCCTCTTTGCCACTCCATTTTGCTCTAGGATATACTTGGTAGTAATCTCTCTTTTGATTTCCCTCTTTTGGAGATACAAATTAAATTCATAGGAGAAATATTATCACCTTCCATTTGACCTTAGTCTCTTCAAAATTTTTCCTATTTTATTTTCTAGAAGTAGTAGATATTTTTTGAAACATGAGAATGCTTCATCTTTGTGCTTCATAAAATATAATATTTTCCATCTTCTACAATCAGCAAGAAATGACACATAATACCTAGATAGACTGAAGGCTCCTTGCTTGGTCCCCATACAAATCTATGGACTAGCTCTAATAGGTCTCCATGCATGTATCCCTTCTTTGTGAATGGTTGTCTATGTGATTTTCCAAATTGACAAGCACTACATTTGTAGATCATGTGTTGTTTGGAGATATTTGGTAGACCAAGTACACTCTAATCCCTATTGACTTACTTGAGATCTTGTTCACCTATATGAGCTAGCCTTTTGTGCCAAATTTCCAAGTCTGATAGAGTTTGGCTACCATAATTGAACAATGCAATGTTTTAAGTATCTTGGAGTTCAAATGTAAATGACCTTATTTTTTTTTCCTCTTCTTATTCTCTTGAATCCCTATTGTGGATCCTCACCAAATTCTTCATTCTCTATGTATGTGACCTCCACTCCTTTTTCAACAATGTGACGTACACTTATGAGGTTTTTGGTGATAGTTGGTACATACAATACCTTGCTTAATAGGTTCATATTACCATCTATAGTCATCACATTGCCTATCTTCTCCACTAGATGCCTTGTGTCATGTGTTGTTTGGACTTCATGTCCATTCCTTGGATCCTCCAAGTTTGAGAGTAGAGCTACATTCCTTGCTACATGATTTGAACAACTTGAGTCTATATAGAATACATGTTCATCTCTTTTACCTTGCTTCATGGTCATGTTCATGCTAAGAAGTGATTCTTCTTGAGTTTGATCATCTGCATAATTGTTGTAGTCTCTCCTTCCTGTGTATGCTCGTTGATAATTGATCTTGTTGTATGAGTTCTTATTGTTGTATCCATTGTTGTTGTTGAATCTACCTCTTCAGCATCCATAGCCTCCCCTATTGTAACCTCTTGCTCTTTGGTTCCTAGCATTTGTGAAATGGTTCTTAGTAATCTGATTAACTAAGCCACATATGGCACATGGAATGGAGCTTTGAGTTCTTCCCCTACATTGTCTTCCTCCTCTACCTCTTCCTCTTGAGCCTCTACCTCTACTTGCGAAGTTTGATTGAGAGGTGTGACCTTCATCATCATATTTTTTACCTTTGCCTTTACTATCTGTATTCTTGTTTGTTTGTGTATAGAGAGCAGACGACTGATTACCTTTTTAGTTGTCTCCATTCTTCATAAGCTTTACCTCATATGTGAATAATTTTCCCATGAGCGTGTCGAAGTTAGGGACCTCCATATCCATGTAGAGGTCCATGGTTGTAGTGAAGGCTTCCCATTTTTCATTTATCTTTATTCCATTGATTACATTCCTTACTATCTGCTCTTCATCAAGGATTTCTCCAATGCTTCCAAGTTGGTCTACTATGTCCTTTATTTTGGTGGAAAAATCAATCAAACTCTACCTGGGCATTTCCTTGACTCTGATGAACTCCATGCATAGTTGAATCTCCCTTGCCCTATTTCTTGATGAGAAGAATGCTTCAAGAGCATTCCAAGTCTCTTGTAAAGTCTTGCAGCTTGTGATGTGTGGAAGTAAAAAACTAGAGATTGACTTTAGAGTATTTGACCTTGCTAGAGCATCCTTTGCGGACCATGTGGTTAACCTTTCTTGTTCTTCTTGTGTTGGTTGGCCCTTGCTTTTGAGGATTGGCATCATCTCATCTCCAGATATGTAACGAAAGAGATTTATCCCTTGAAGATAATCTTCCATTTTGAGTGACAAGGCTGAGTAGTTACCTCGATCCAAGTTTTCTATGGATGAAGAAAAACCATCTCCCATGTTGATCTTTTGCTGCTCTCATACCACTGTGAGGTGATGGATAGATAGGTTCTAGAGATGAGCTAGTCCTCCACAAACCCTACTCTACACCTACCAACCTAACTTTAGGGATGCTTAACAGACCTCTTTAGCTTTGCAATGATGCATGTAACTCAACCAAGTCCTTTCGAACATCATTCTCAATTGTTTTCAACAAAACAGATAGCTTGTATATGCAAGAAATGTGAAGAGCCTTCTATTTTGGGAATCAAGGGTCCAAGTATTATTGTCATAGCTCACAAGTTGGTATGAATTGATTAGGGATGTTTTGCACATATCTAATTAGGCATATAGCTAATGAAAACAAGTTATTTCAGGAATTTAGATGTACCATACACTTAGAAATGAATCTCACAAGTTAGGGGGTCAACTCGACTTCTTAGGATCTAGACGGTGTACAAAAAATACTGACCTTCCTAGCTTCATATCTTGATATCTCTTAAAAAAACTGGATTCCATTTCATATGGAGGTACTAGACACTCCATTCTTACTATCCCAAGTTAAATTATTTGGAAACGAATGAGTGCACATAGAGAAATGGATTCCACAAGATCACTGTAATGATGAACATGCAATACTAGACAATAGACAAAAATGTACTTGGAGAAATGTCTCAAAATGTACATGCTAATGAACATTCGATACAAGGGAAGTATGGTAGACTAGACATAGGTAGTGTGAGCTCAATGTATGCTCAAGTTTGTAGCTCAATGCCTCTTAGAATAGCTCTCCTATCATGGGACTAAAAGTATGTGTACTTATACACCTGTCTTGAGTTTGAATTTGAATTTTCCCTCACCTAAAAGTGATCCTACACTTTAGGGATTATGTGAATTGATTCTTCATACCACATGAGTCATGGGTTTACCTTCCATACTTCATTAGATTCTTTATTCTCTTGGATTTTACAATTATCCAAGGTAAATAATTCAAATTGACAAGAAAGTGTTCATATATGGTTCTCTCTTGCGATGACATATAGTTTTGTAGTCTTGTGTCATTAGCATAGCACTTAGGCTTCCTAATTTGCGCCAACAAGCATTGGAAAATATTTTGGAAATGGCACAAAATATTCGGCAAATGGTCAAGAAAATCAATCAATGCCTAATTAAGAGGCTAGGTCAACCTCACAACTAGCTAGCTAAGGTGCATTTTCAGAACCCCTTTGAGAGGTGGTGCAACGTCAACATACCATAAAAATGCATCACAATATTAACTCAGATTGGCCTGAAATTTATAAATGGCACACATTCAAATTTTACAAGCCTCAAAAGTAGCATAGATTCCAAGTAAACATGAAAAAACTTACATTTGAGATTTTGCATGGAATTCTCTTTGCAACGATGTGTGTATGTGGTTTGTAAACGCACAAAGAGATACACACACATACACGCCCGTATATATATATATATATATATATATATATATATATATATATATATATATATATATATATATATATATATATATATATATATATATATATATATATATATATATATATATATATATATATATATTATTTATGTGTGTGTGCGAATGTATAAAAGTTCACTAGGTAGATTTGATTATGTTGATGTTTAAATTTTTAATATAATCATCAAACAATAAATTTATGTCAAGGTAATTTGAATGAATGTCATGGAACTGCAAGACTAGCCATCACGCCTTGCGACAACGTAACACAAGGATTCTTTGCACGAAGGGCTATAACTTTTTAATTTTGGCACTGGTGTAAACCTTCTCAAATCCAGTCTACATTGAGGTCATCAGTGTATCTAGGTCATGGTCTTTTCAAAGATCCAGCGAAGTAGTGTTAGATATTGCTTGTTTTTAATGTCAATTCGACCTGGCAAGCTACAATTGTTTGATTTAGTTATTTTCTTAGATAGCATCTTAATATTGAGAGTGTCTCTTATCCTTGGGAAAGTATCATGCATCCCATAGATATCTTGTTCTACATATTTGCAAAGGATTTAGATGAGTTCCCATATCCAACACTCCAAGATCTCATCGACTTTAATCTCTGAGTCAATTCTTTGTAACAATAGATATTCACTTCTCAATTCTAAATGAATTTATGTAAACACTTCAAATGTCTTGTGATTAAAAGAGGTTCTCAATGAGGAGGCTCCTAATGATTTTCCAATGCACGGTTTCCTTGTATTTGTGGTGTAGTTATGACACTTTGATGTCCAAGGTTCAAAACATGAACTCTGACTTGATGTAAATCCTCTACCAAGCTCAAACGGTCGAGTAGATTGACTATTGAAGTCCGTTTATTCTGCATACCCACAATGCACATACACCGGGACTCCGTTTACTCTGGATTTCAGGAGTAGTCCGTATCACCGATGTTCTCCTCTCTCTCTCTCTCTCTCTCTCACACACACACACACAGAGAACACAGCGCGGATGCATTATTTTACGACGAATGTATTTTTATCTTTCGTTCCATGTGCGTAGAGTCGAAACGTTACCGCACATTTCACATGTCGTTTTCGTCCGTGCGTCGTTGAACCATCTCGGAAAGCTCTACCCCGCTTCTTCCTCTGTGTCTTTGTCACACTATCCATGGATCCGTATTCATGTATGAGATTCTGTTTCGATATCTTTTTCATCCTGTCTTCGCCCATGCTATGTCTTCGCCCATATTATGTCTTCCAATGCGGTGAATCTCTCCCCCAGACACATAATAATGATGAAACTATCCTTTCTTCGATTGCAAAAGCACATCACATCAACTCAACGCTCGTTGGCATGATTCCCAGCAAGAGAGTATTCATCGCTGAAATCTACTTTAATCATCAACTGGCGTTGGAAGTTGCGAAGTCGTCGGAGATGATGGCCATGCATCATGGCGATACCCTGCAAAGAAACTCTTGGGTTTGACCAAAATCATTGCCCTTGTCCTGAATCAGTTTGCTTATATGTACTCAATGCTCACAGAAAAGCGCGCGATTTTGTGGGTTCCTAGGCAATGGCGACCTACATTTTCTTACACTCTCAAGGTGTCTCAGGACAACCGACCTTTCATGTACAAACCTTTCCCAACCAGAATTCCTAAAAGTTCAGTCATGGGCGATGGGCATAACGCACGACGTTTCCTCCTTTCCTGCTACGGTAATGATCTCAAACAAATGAAGATTCGGCGACTCTCTCTCTCCACACAATATATCTTTCCCCTCTTCTCTATGATTCTTCCTCTTTGTAGTAGATAAATATGCTGCCTCAAACAGCGTAGACTTCTGAGCATTATCTTTTACAGCCGAAATACTTCAGCAATACCTTTTTACATCTATCACATTATAGACATCATAAGCGAATTTTATGTAGCCTCGTCCCTGGCGCGTAGGCGGCACGTCAGTCTTTAAACACGAACTCATCCCGTTGGCCTAAAGTCCGGGAGATTAGGCTAAGGCCGAACTTCCTTTTATTTAAAAAAAAAAAAAAAAAAAAACCAACTTATGTCCCAGCAGTTGTCGAGCGGTTGGGCATCTCACCTCTTGAGACGGGGGCAAAGGTTTAACCCCCAGTGGTAACATGTAATGGACATGTGTAACTTGGAAAGGTTGATGTATCACGGTTTGTCTAGCCCCGCAGTAGTTGTGACTGCCATTTAACTCAGCCATGTAAACCCCTGCTTGTGAGATAAGGGGGGTTCCATGGGTACTATGCCCTTCCTTGTACAGTTGCAATTGCAAAGTTAAAGCCCGAGGGAGTAGGCATCGGCCGAACCTCCATTTAGAGAAAAAAATCTAGCTTATCGCTTTCGGGTCATCAACCTCTACAACTACCGCCATTTAACTCAGCCATGTAAACCCCTGTTCTTGTGAGATAAGAGGGGTCCCATGGGTACTATGCCCTTCCTTGTATAGTTGCAATTTCAAAGTTAAAGCCTGGGGGGAGTAGGCATTGGCCGAACCTCCATTTAGATAAAAAAGTCTAACTTATCGCTTTCAGGTCATCGACCTCTTGTACTTCGCTTCCGCTCTAAAACTCCGGCTTTTGGGTAGTTATTGTAACCTCTGGCTTTGGGGCGCTTCTTGTCATTCCGGCCTTTGCCCATCTACTTGTATCGTGTCTATGCATCTAACCCCTGTCAAACTCCGGCTTTTGGGCACTTATTGTAACCTCCGGCTTTGGGGCACTTCTTGTCGTTCCGGCCTTTGCCCATCTACTTGTAGCGTGTCTAATGCGTCTAACCCCTGTTTTGTGCTATACGGAAGATCCAATGGCTGCTTAGCTCAGCTTCGCTTGTAATTTCAATTTAATTCAAGCATATCTGCGAGAGTGGGCCTCATCCGAACTTGCTTTAAAAAGTATATAACATAGCCTCGTTTTCCGATAAAGCCCCTCATATATCAAAGCTATATGTGGTTGTACACGTATTGAAGTAGAATAACTCCCTCTTATGTTATTCCAAGCGGACAATATCAAACGGAGCCCTTCTTGTATATTCATCACACTTTCTTCAATCCGGTTTCCCTAGAGACATAATACTAGTACAAATAAGAAAATACATCCGGCTTGTACACGGAGCCCTTCTTGTATATTCATCACACTTTCTTCAATCCGGTTTCCCTAGAGACATAATACTAGTACAAATAAGAAAATAAATCACACTTTTTTGAATCCATTTGTCCTATAAACATAATGTTATGATTAGATAAGAAATTCGAGTAAAAGATGCTAACTTTAGACCTGCTTCAATGATTGAAAATATAATACTCCTTTGTATATGATTATGATTTATAGAACCTGTGATCAAACACACACGGCAAAATATCTTTTAGCACTTTTGTATGTGAGATGTTTCTTGATAAACAAGACTACTAGTTGAAGCTTTCATCTCAAATGAATCAATGATGGGAGAATCTACACCTTCCCTATACAACCTTGAAGCATAGATGGGCTCCCAAGTATACTCAGAAATACCTCTGTTCACTCAAATTGATGATTGTCTGAACTCTTGAGTATTGGCCAATAGATTTGCACAGTCAAACTACACTACTATAACTTTCTAATGCAAGTTATCTCACTCAAAATTCTCATTCCTACTTTGATAATTTGCGCCTCCAATATATAATATTTTTTGGTTTCGCTAGGCACGTTCACAAAGACCACTCTTCACTCCAAGATCCATTCTTTCAACAAATGCATAGTTTAGACATAAGCTTTAAGCCAAATTTATAAGACAATAGTAGCTTTCTAACAAACCAAAGATCACAAGAAATAAATTCAAAATGCTACGGAATCTTTATTTACCACTTAGAGCTAACTTGCCCTTTCATAGAGAAATCTATAAAGAATATGTGACAACTCAAAGTCTAAATAAATTCTTCAAGAAACCAAGGGGCTTTCGAAGCAAGGGGTCTACTCACTTATTCAAATCCTATGAGAGCTTACACACGTAGGATGTTACAATTTCAAAGTACATTGTGTATATATGATCTTGAAAAGATTCCCTAAGTAATAGGGAGCCCTTTTCCTGAATTCTAGGCTTTATCACACCTAAATCTGATAGGTGGAGTTCAACTATCATCAGAGGCCTTTCAAATTCAAATTTTAGCACTTATTCTTGTGTTGGATGTGTTGCTTCATATTTCACCAAGTGGCATCCATCCAACAGTCCATACGCCCCTAACCTTGGAGCTTGAATTTCAACACTCATCCTGAAGCTTCAACCTCAAAGTCTTCATCCTAGCTCCATCATTCCAATGCATCCTTTGAACTTCATAAGCTTGATTGAATCCAATGCTTTTGTTAACATTCCAACAGAGTGATCTTTGTTGCTTATGTGTTTCATGTGAATATCTTTAGCCATCAGTTAATGTAATGATAGTGTACCTCTATGTGCTTGCTCCTAGCATGGAACATAGGATTGGCAGATAGGTACACACTGTTCATGTTATCAAACATAGTGGAGGACTTATTGACCTATAAAATTAATTCAACTATGAGCTTCTTGAGCCACATAAGCTCACATTTTACTTTAGTTAAAGCTCTTTGTTCAGCTTCTGTGGAAGATGGGGCAACTATAGGTTATTTCTTTTCAATCCATGAGTTGACCTCCTTGTCAAGCATCCATGCATGTCCACTTGTACTTAAGAAGTCATCTTTGGATCCAACCCAATTTGCATCTGTGTATGCATTCGCCTACAAATAGACTTCAAAACAATGTAATAGAACTTGATTTAATTTACCCTTGTGTTATCTTAGTATTGTTTTGGTTCCAAGTAAATTTGGAACTCTAGCTATGTGCATGGATTGAGTTAGCACACCAATTGTATTAATTAAGTTAGGCTTTTTGATAGTGTCATAATTCAAAGAACCCATCATAGACATGTACGAGAGTTCATTGTGAAGTTGATTACCTTCCAATGAAGCCAATTTCATGTTTACCTCCATGGGATTGCTCAATGTTTGCACATTGTGAGTCCATAGTTATTCAATACATCATAGATATACTATTTTTACATAAGACAAATACAATTATACTTACATATGACTTCAATATCTAAGGTGTGCCTTAGATCTCCAAAGTATGAGAGATCTTCAACTCCTTCCAAGCCTTTCTTTGATATTTTTGATGCCCTCTTCATGATGAACTATAGTAATTAAGTCATCTACATAGATGGATAAGTAGAAAATGCTTCACCTTATCTTTTGTAGAACAATAATGGATCTTCTTTGCTTTGGTTGTATCCATCAATGATCAGTTCGTCTACAAGCCTTTGATTACATGCCTTTGGGGCTTAATTCAGATTATATGGTATCTTCTTTAACCTACAAACATAATCATAATTGATTTTATCCTCAAACCCTAATGATTGGTCCATGTACACTACTTCCTCTAGATCTCTATTAAAAAAGCATTATAAATATAAACATGATACATCTTCCAAGCTTGCTTGCTACAATTTCGATGAATTCTTTTATGGTAATTCTCATGGACAAAGGAAACCATCCGGAACTTTAGATTCCATGTGAATCCTATATCTCATGATTGGCTCAAAATTAGGACAAACCAATGCCTCCATTGCATCCAAATTGTGCCAAGACTCTAAGATCAATTATCTATTTGCTAGATTCTAACATTTGGAGGTCCTATTTGGATTGCTAACATCATTGATGACATCATCAGCTCCTAAACGCCCTTGGGAACCGCCCTTGAAAGCCTATATAAGGAGGCCTTGGCCACATACATACTCAATCTTGCCAATGCCAATCTTGGGAGCTCAAGGAGTCCTGATCACCAAGTAAGTACTTTCAAGTTCGAGTTCGAGTTCTAGTTTGATCTCTTACTCTAGTCTTGTCTAGTCTTGTATCTTGGACATCTAGCCTTGTCCTCTTGTAATCCCGTAGTAGAAGATTTTGTTGAGTTCTTTCTTGTATCTAATTCATCTCATTGAAGGGAGTTCTTGTAATGTAGAGATCTTGATCCATACTTATGATCCTAGGTGGTGGGATCTCCTGTATCATTTCTAGCTGAGTTATCTATACTTATCACTCCACGGTTGTGGGACTTCTTGTATCAATCACATATTCTTGTATCATTTTCCGTACATGGTATTTCCAAAATCTTGTCTAGTGTAGTAAAAGAGGATTATCTAGTGCCCCCAAGACATTTTGGCAACAATAAATTCTATTCAAAGACTAGGCATCATGGAGAATGCTTATGAAGTACAAATCAAGGACCTAACTCATAGACAAACACAAGTCAATATGGAACATCTAGTGCATGTATGCACTTTCATTCAAGAACTACAAGAACGAGTCGGGAAGCTTCATGCAAATCAAGGAAGCATTCAAGGGAACCAACATCCTAGTTCATATTTCATGAAGGAACCCAAAGTTTGCATGCCAAAAAAGTTCGATGGTGATCACACAAAGCTTCGGGGGTTCCTACAAGTAGTCAAATTGTACATATATGACCCTGATAGATACCCTAATGATGCATCCAAGGTCGATTTTATTGGAACCTTACTCTATGGTCAAACATTATCATGATTTACCCCAATCTTGGAGAAGGATATAGCAATACTTCATGATTATGAGGGGTGTCTTCAAGTACTCACCATTTGGAGATGCAGACACGAGTCAAGTGGAAGAAACAAAAGTTCGAAAGCTACATCAAGGTAACCACCCTACCTCTATGTATGCATCACAATTTAGACAGCTGATATGTGATCTCACTTCGCATGAAGATTATTTCATAAGCTAATTTAGATGGGGTTTAAGAGGTGATGTAGAGGACCTTATGCTCACAATGCTAGAGCTTAAGACATTGAATGAATAAGCCAACTAAGATATTCAATGTGATAATGGCATTTTTGAAAGGAAACAAGAAAAACGAGTAGAAGGGAGACCTCGCCAATGGAAATCCTTCCAACCCACTCCTAGAGATGAGTCTATGCCCAAACCTATGCAGATAGATGTAACTAGGTTCCAACCTCTAACACCACAAGAGAAACAGAGAAGGAGGGATAACAAGTTATGCCAATATTTTGGAAACCTTGGCCATATTGCAGTTAATTGTTCCAACAAGAGAACGAATTCAACAATTGCAGCCACCCTTATAGAGTGGGGAAACGAAGAAGTCCAAACTGTACACTCGGACCATGATATAAGAAGGGGTCTCATAATTCTAGCTACACCCATAGAAACATGTCTTGCACCTGTCAAGTTAATCATGGCCAAGAAGGCCCACTTCCCTTACAGACCTAGTAGATTAAGGAACCTTCCCATGTTTTATCGATGAAGGATTGGTTAAGAAACATGGAATTCATGTACTTCAAAAGAACAAACTAGTAGTAGCTGAAGTAGTAGATGGTTGACCTCTAGCATCTGGGAATATAACCATGGAAACCACACCATTAAGAGTACACCTTGGTGACCATGAATCCCACATATGTTTCAATGTAAAATCAAGCCCAGTACACCTAGTTATCATTGGAATGCCTTGGTTGAAGAAACATAATCTAGACATTAATTGGGAAAAGAATAAAATCACCTATCGAGATATCCAGAAGAACCTGACATATATTGGAGCCAAAGCCTTCATACATGTAGTAAGGAAGGAACTGACATATATGATCTATGTCATACCCACTCAAGAATCCAAGAAAGAGGATCTAGTGCAGCTACCTTATCAGTGCAAAGGCTTTGAAGATGTTTTTGTAAAGAAGAATGCAGATATCCTCCTAGAGCATAGACCTTATGATTGTGCCATAGAACTTCAAGAAGGAGCACAACTGCCCTTTGGACCAATCTATAGACTATCACTAGAGGAACTTATAGGACTATGCAAGAACGTTGATGAGAATCTAGCAAAGGGGTTTATTAAACACTCAAAGTCTCTAGCAAAAGCTCCTATTTTATTTATAAAGAAGAAGGATGGGACTCTCGGGATATGTGTAGTCTATCTTGGGTTGAATAAAGTCACTGTAAAGAACAAATACTCTCTACCACTCATATCAGAGCTCTTGGAATGCCTTGGAAAAGCAAAATTCTTCACAAAGATTGACCTTCGAGGAGCTTCTAACCTTGTCAAGATCAAATAACGAAACGAATGGAAAACAACATTTTGAACAAGGTATGGCCATTTTGAATATGTAGGTATGCCATTTGGTCTCACAAATGCTCTAGTTGTCTTCTAATATATGATGAGTGATATCTTTCGAGATTATTTAGATGATTTTGTTGTAATATACCTTGACATCTTGATACTCTCCAAAAATCTAGAGGATCATGAATGTCATGTAAAGATAGTCCTAGAGAAACTCAGAGACAAAAGGATTGTATGCGAAGTTGGAGAAGTGCTCTTTCCATAAGAGAAAAGTGGAATTTTTAGGGTACATTGTATCAGTCAAAGTAATTTTTGTGGACCCTAAGAAGATTGAGACAATCCTTGATTGGCAACCACCTTCATGTGTTCGAGATGTACAATGTTTTCTGGGGTTTTCCATTTTCTATAGGATATTCATTAGAGATTATTCCAAGATAGTGACACCTCTTACCAAGCTTACAGGGGACACCAAATTCTCATGGACCGAAGAAACAGAAAAAGCCTTTCAGACCATGAAATCAACATTCACTACTGCTCCAATACTAGTTCATCCTGAATCTATTAAGCCCTTCTTCCTAGAGACAGATGCATCAGACTTTGCCCTAGGGGCCATTCTATCCCAATATGGAGATGATGGAGGCCTACATCAGTTGCATATCACTCAACAAAATTGTCCCCTCTAGAAATTAATTATGAAATTCATGATAAAGAACTTCTTGCCATAGTGGATGCGTTTGATACATGACGTCACCATCTAGGAGCAGCTCATAAAGTTACTGTGTACACAAATCACAAGAACCTAGAGTATTTTATGACTACCCACATTCTCAATAGAAGGAAATCTTGATCGAGTATCTTTCTATTCAAATTCCACTTTGTCATCACATACCATCTAGGACGTCAAGAATGTCAATCAGATGCCCTCTCTAGAAGATCTTACCACAAAGTCAAGGCACGCATCCTTGTGGGTAGAATTTACCACATTCAAGAAGAAGGCCTCTCAATCCATCTCACATTATGTAACAAGGATGAAGGACATTGTAGATGCATTAGGAGCAGTTGATGAAGATATTGAGGAGGATAAATTGTTAAGGCAAATCCTTACAGGTTTGAGAGGTGATGATAAATGGAAGCCATTCATTTATCTACTGAATTATCACTAGATCATTTTACTCCTGACCTAAATTAGTTGTTAGGACACATGCTAACCTTTGCGCAGGATGTCAAAGGAGAAAGTGATAAAAGTATAGGTCATGCAATGTATTCAAAGGATAAGAAGAAGAATATCAAAGGGAAGCAACAAGCAAATGAAGATGAAGGTACAACTAGCCAAGCTAATTTCATAAGAGGAAGAGGAGGTGGCAAAGGTAGAGGAAGAGGCAGGAGTAATAAAGATGGAGTCAAAGCTTGGTGGATTTGTGGTAAGACAAATCACTTAGCTAATGATTGTTGGCATAATACTCAGAGTAATGGTGGATATAATGAGAACTTTAATTCAAGAGGAAGAGGTGGGAGAAATCATAGAGGTAATTTCAGAGGTAGAGGTAATATAGGTTACTTTGGAAGAAATGCAGGTAGAGGATTCCAAAGTGAACAATACAACAATATCTGCTACAATTATGCTTTAGATCAGAAGGAGGATTGAACATTGATAATGAATGCAACTTGTGAAAGGCAAAGGGAAGAACAAAGAGTCTTCTACATTGACTGAGGCTGTAGCAATCACCTGAGTGGTAACATAGCTTTGATGACTGATTTGGATAGTAAGGTAACTAATCATCTAGTTCAAACAGGTGACAATACAAAGCATAATGTGAAGTCAATTGGATCAGTGAAGGCCAAGGATATTAGTACTCTCTTGAGTAATGTTTTGTATGTTCCTACAATTCCTAAGAATCTGATAAGTGTAGGACAAATTGTTCAAAAAGGGTATGAAGTTAGGTTCACTAATGAAGGAGTGTTTGTGGAACACCCTAGCAATGGGTATAAACAAATTCTTTTAGGGAAGAAAGAAGGAAGAATCTTCACATTGAAGATTCAAGGTAATGTTGGTCATGCCTTGTTCACTTATGGAGGACATGAGATCTCTGAGTTAGATCTTTGGCACAAAAGGCTTGCACATTTCAATGAAAGAGGTATTAAAGATATGGTTGACAATGGTTCAGTGCTTGGATTGCCTAATGTTGCATGTCAACATATGACATACAGATGTGAGGCATGTCAATTAGGTAAGGCTCATAAGTAATCTTATTCTGCATGGTTTTATGTATTCAAAGAAGCTTGAATTGGTACACACAGATCTGTGTGTGTTGAGATATCAAGCTCAACATGTGATGATCCAGGATGACACGTACCAGATTTTCGTTTCTCTAACATGTATAGTGGTCACGTCCGTATATGTCAGGGATACTTCATTGAGCTTTATTAGATTTATCTACCGAGAGTGATGGCACATTTGTTTCTTGCAAGCTCACTCATTCGCGGACATTAGGTTTTTCCTTATTACTGGTGTTTATATATTGCAATGGTTGTATTCTTGTTTTTAGGTTATTCTTGTACATTCCTTTTATGTAATAGAAGAAGAAGAAGAAGAAGATCATTCTTCCTTGCCTCAATCTGTGTGCGTGCTTCTCCTTGAGAGTGAGAGTGTGTGTGTGTGCTCTCTTCCTTATCTCCTTCCTCGTGACCTGGTATCAGAGCCAGCCTGGCTGTAGAGAGCTCGTGGAGAAGGCGACGGTGAAGACTACGCGACAAGGCGTGGAGAAAACGCAATTTCACAAAAGGCCTCCATTTGCTATGAAAATCGCCGTGAAGGTAGAAGACCTCAGATCGAAGTTTCAGAGCCATCTCGACCTCTGTTTCGAGCCCGCAAGGTGGGGCCCACAAAAAAACCAGGTCAGTTTCAGAAACTGTAACTTGCCTTGTGTTCGGCGACACTCATATATTCCAGATTCAGAATTTCAAGCGATTCCGTGTACTGCTGATACACAAAAACTGTGTTTTTCTGAGATCGAACAGTCACGTCATAGTGCGAGAGTGTTCAAGCAGAAGTGCTGCTTGTAGTGTGTTGCAGTGTTGTGAATTGTTGCAGAAATGGCAAACACAGATGGAATGAGTCAGCTTATGAGCGATAAGCTGGACAAGAACAACTTCCATGCTTGGAGATTCAGAATGACGAATTTATTGATGGGAAAAGGCTACTGGAAGTACATCAAAGGAGAGAATGAAAATGCTCCGCAGTTACCAGAAAGGAATCGGACTGCAGAACAGTTAAGAGCATATGAGGAATGGAATCAAGGAGCATGAAAGGTAATGTTTTGGCTATCTGTTAGCATACAGGATAGCATGACTCCAAAAGAGGCTTGGAACAGTTTGGTCACTTTGTACGAGACCAATACAAAGGCACGGAAATTGCAACTCAAGAATGAGCTGCATACATTGGAGAAAAAGAGCATGTCTGTAAGTGACTACACTCTAAAAATCAAAAGCATATGTGAGTCACTTGCATCTATTGGCGTGAATGTAGATGATGATGATAAGGGGGAAGTGTGCCTTCGTGGTTTAGGAGTTGCATATAAGCAGTTCAGAACTTCTATACAGACTAGGGAAAATATTCCGAATTTTGCTGATTTGGTATCTATGCTGATCATTGAAGAAAAGAATCTTGGAGAGGATTCAAACTCCCAAGGAAAGCCCAGTTCTGAGTAGGTATTCTACTCTGGCAGAGGAAGAGGCAGAGGTAGAGGTTTTGGAAGTGGAAGAGGAAACAGTAACCAAGACCAAGGTCAACAACAGAATCATGCAGGAGGAAGAGGACAGTTTCGCGGCAGGGGGAGCCAAAGAGTTCCCAGAAATTTCCAAAGAAATGATTTAGGTAATGATAGTAAAGGATGCTGGAATTGTGGTAAACCTGGACACTTTGAACGTGATTGCAGGTTAAAGAATCAAAATAACAAAAGGCAGCAAAACAACTATGCATCCACAAGTGCATATGATTCTGAGAAGCTGTTTATGGTTCAACACCACATGATGAATATGATGTCTGCTGGTGTTTCAAAATCGAATGATAATGTCTGGTATGTTGATTCAGGTGATTCAAATCATATGACCAGTCATGCAGAATGGTTTAGTAGTTTGCAGAAAATGCCAGTTCCTGGATATGTTGAAACAGGTGATGACACATCGCATCCTATTGAGCATACAAGAAACATAGCATTATCTATGGAGGACGGAAAGGTAAAACATCTTGCTGATGTGCTGCATGTTCTAAATATAACGAAGAATCTGGTTTCTGTTGGACAAATGGTTGACCAGGGATTACAAGTCAGGTTCAATGCTGATGGATTATATGTAGAAGAGTACAAGCACGATGGACGATTGGTTGCCAAAGGAAACAAAGTGGGTAGGATGTTCACCTTAAATGTGAAGATTCCTAAAATGAATGCAGCCATGTTTGCGAAAGGTGCAGGAGTTATTGCAGATATAGAGATATGGCACAAACGGATTGGACATGCAAACTCGCAAAGACTAAAACTAATGAAGTCAAAGGAGATTGTCCATGGACTACCAAATTTCAAAGTTGCAGAAATGAAAAAGGTGTGTGCAGCATGTCAATTTGGTAAACAATCAAGAGCATCATTTCCACATGACAAGCATGTTAGTGAGAATGTACTAGAAGTAGTACATACAGATGTTTGGGGTCCAGCAAAGACCACATCTATGGACGGTTGCAGGTTTTATGTTACTTTCATTGATGACCATACACGCAAAGTATGGGTATATTTCATGAAAGAGAAGAGCGAGGTGTTTACTCACTTCCAGAATTTTAAAGTTATGGTGGAAAAGCAGACAAAGAAGTACATTCAAACATGAGTGGACCGGATGTATCACCAAGCAATAGTTCCAACTCAAATCCATGGAGTGGAAGATTGCGTGGAAATTTCAGTCCAGCAAATTCATCAAATACATCCAAGAATGGTAAAGAAAAGCTTTCTACTGGTAGTAAAACAAGTGCAGGTTTTGAAGACGTTGATGGAGATTCAAGAGGTTTAGAAAAGAGTCTTGATGAGGAACTTGGATTGCCCTGTGTGAAGACTCCAGGAGTAAGAAGAGCACATGCGGATGATACAAGAAGAAGTGATCCAAGACCAAGAAGATCTGGGATGATGCGTAATTCAGTGCAACGATTGACATATGATAGTTACATGGCTCGCCATTGTGCCTACATGACAAAGGTAATACAAGATGCTGAACCTTCTTTTTTTGAAGATGCAATTGGTAATGCAGATTGGGAAAAAGCTATGGATGAGGAGATGGCTGCACTTTATGGAAATGATACATGGAAACTGGTTCCATTGCCGCAAGGAAAGAAATCCATAGGCTGCAAATGGGTTTACAAGGTAAAGCATAATGTTGATGGTAGCATAAGCAGGTATAAAGCACGATTTGTAGCTAAAGGTTATGCACAGACATATGGCATTTATTATGAGGAAACATCCAGCCCTGTAGCTAAAATGTCTACTGTCATAACACTTGTCGCATTAGCTAGAGCAAAAGGATGGACTTTGCATCAGATGGATGTGAAGAATGCTTTCCTACATGGTGAGTTATAGGAAGAAGTATATATGGACCAGCCACAAGGATATGAAGATTCAAAGCATCCAAAATATGTTTCTAGGTTGCAAAAGGCTTTGTATGGGCTGAAGCAAGCCCCTCGTGCATGGCATGCAAGGATTGCTGATTACTTAACCAGCATTGGGTTCTCTATGTGTGATGCAGATCACTCTCTATATGCAAGGAAGGCTGATGATGGCATCACTATTGTGGCTATTTATGTTGATGACTTGATTGTAGGTGGTGATAATGAAGAAAGCATCAAAGAGGTAAAGAAACTTCTTATGCAGGAATTCAACATGAAAGATCTTGGTGTGCTGCGCTATTTCTTGGGCATTGAGTTTATACATACACAAACAGGTATATGGATGTCCCAAAGGAAATATGCCTTGAATATGCTACAAAAGTATGGTATGGCTGATTGTAAGCCGATTTCTATGCCATTAGATCAGAATTTGAAATTGGATACTACATCAGGTGAAGCGTTGGAAAATGCTACTATGTACAGGAAAATTGTGGGAAGTCATATATATCTCACAATTACAAGGCCTGATCTAAGTTATACTGTTGGACTTGAAAGTCAATTTATGCAGGTTCCCAGGAAGCCACATTTGGATGCTCTGAGGCGCACTCTATGTTATGTGAGTGCTACTTTGGATTATGCATTGTTTTATGAAGCTGGTGTAGATTTGCAGGTTCATGGATACACCGATGCAGATTGGGCTGGTAGTACTCCAGATAGAAGATCTACTAGTGGCTTTCTTTTCTCACTTGGAGGTGAAGCTATTACATGGAGCAGTAAGAAGAAACCCACTGTTGCTTTGTCGAGTACAGAGGCTGAGTATAGAGGTGCTACAATGGCAGCATGTGAGGCATCATGGTTGGAGATGTTACTTGCAGATTTAGGTGTGGAAGTGCAAAACCCTATCACTATCTATTGTGATAATCTTAGCAGCATACAGTTAGCACAGAACCCTGTTTTCCATGCTAGAACAAAGCATATCGAGGTACATTATCACTTAGTCGGAGAGAAGGTATTAGGAGGTGATATTGATCTTATTTATATGAGAACAGGCGAGCAAGTTGCTGATATTGTCACCAAAGCACTTGGAGCTAAGAAGTTGAAGAAGTTTCGGAGGATGCTTGGATTACAGGATATGGCATTGAGCTTAAGGGGGAGTGTTGAGATATCAAGCTCAACATGTGATGATCCAGGATGACACGTACCAGTTTTTCGTTTCTCTGACATGTATAGTGGTCACACTGGTATATGTCAGGAATACTTCATTGAGCTTTATTAGATTTATCTACCGAGAGTGATGGCACATTTGTTTCTTGCGAGCTCACTCATTCGCGGACATTAGGTTTTTCCTTATGTACTGGTCTTTATATATTGCACTGGTTGTATTCTTGTTTTTAGGTCATTCTTGTACATTCCTTTTATGTAATAGAAGAAGAAGAAGAAGATCATTCTTCCTTGCCTCAATCTGTGTGTGTGCTTCTCCTTGAGAGTGAGAGTGTGTGTGTGAGCTCTCTTCCTTATCTCCTTCCTCGTGACAGTGTGGGGACCATCAAAGGATTTCATCGTCAATGGTTCAAGGTATTATGTGATTTATGTTGATGATGCTACCAGATGGATCACTATCTATGTGATCAAAGATAAGTCAGAGGTATTCAATACATTCAAACATTATCATGTGTATGCAGAGAGAATTACATGTCAAAAGTTGAAGAGACTAAGGTCAGATGGAGGGGGAGAGTATTTGTCTAATGATTTTAGTGATTACTTGTGGAATGCAGGTACAAAAAGGGAAATTACTTGCAAGTACTCTCCTCAACAAAATGGTGTAGTAGAAAGGAGGAATAGAACCCTTATTAAGTTTGCAAGATCCATGATGAAGGAGAAAAATTACCCAAATTATTTGTGGGCCAAGGCTATAAATACAGCTACATATTTGGTTAATAGGTTACCATGTAAAGCTTTGCAGGGTATGACACCATATGAGGCATGGTGGGGTACAAGACCTACTCTAGATCATTGCAAAATATTTGGACGTTTGGCATATGCATATGTGCCAGCTCAATTAAGGCACACATTGGAACCTAAAGTTGAAAAGTATGTGTTCATTGGATATGATGATAAACAGATGGGATATAGGTTGTGGAGTCCATCCACAAAACAATTCCTAGTGTCAAAGGATGTTACATTTGATGAGCAAGGTACTTGGTATGCAGGTACAATCAATATTTATGCAGGTGATGAAGAAGTTGTGAATCAAAAGAAAGTTAAATCAAAGGTTCAGATATTTGATGAAGAAGAGAACAATGAAGTACAGGTTGAAGTTGAAGAAGTGCCAAGATTTGATCCACAATGTGATGAACTAGAAACCTCAAGAAGTGGAGAACTCAGAAGGTCCTTAAGACACAAATGGTAACCTACAAGGTATAGGTATGACACTTCTTTTTTGGCTACCAAAGATTATGCTTATATTATAAATGTAGATGAATACCCTTCTACATATGAAGAGGCAAAAGGTAAGGAAAATTGGGAGAAAGCTATGCAGGAAGAGTATGATGCAGTGATGGAGAATCAGACATGGGATTTGGTTCCTAAACCAAATAGTCAGAAGATCATTGGATGCAAATGGGTCTACAAGACAAAGAGGTTTGTAGATGGAAGTGTGTCTAGGCATAAAGCTAGACTTGTTGTGAAAGGGTTTGCTCAGACATATGGTATAGATTATGATGAGACCTATAGTCCTGTGGAAAAGATGACAACCATCCGGACACTCATAGCCATTGCTGCATGTAAAGGTTGGAATTTATGTCAACTAGATGTGAAGAATGCTTTTCTAAATGGTTATATTTCAGATGATGTTTTCATGGAGCAACCACAAGCATTCAGAGATGAAAGGTATCCAAATTACGTATGTAAGCTCAAGAGAGCTTTGTATGGTTTGAAGTAGGCCCAAAGGGCATGGAACTATAGACTTGTGAAGTTCTTGAAAGAACTTGGTTTCCAAGTATCTAAAGCAGATAGTAGCTTGCTTGTTAAAGCAAGTGATGATGGGTTCATTTACATGTGCATATATGTTGATGATATAATTCTTACAGGTACAGATGAGAAAGGCATTCAAAGCCTAAAGAAGCAAATGGAGAAAGAGTTCAAGATTAGTGACTTGGAAGACTTGTCATATTTCTTAGGCATGGAGATCTCATACACTCAACATGGAGTGTATGTAACTCAAGAAAGGTATTTGAGAAACTTGTTGATCAAGTTTAAGATGAATGATTGCAGGGTAGCACCTACTCCAATGGAGGTGAATCACAAATTGAGAAGATATGGAGGAGAAGAGTTCAAGGACATGAACCCATATCAAATTTTGGTTGGTAGTCTGATTTATGCTACTTTAACTAGGCCTGACTTGTCATATGCAGTTGGAGTATTGTCTCAATTCATGCATTTTCCTAGGAAAGAACATTGGATTGCAGGACAAAGAGTGTTGAGGTACATTAAGGGTACACTCAAAGAAGCTTTGTATTATGGTTTTACATCAGATACAAACATCAAGATCTATAGTGATACAGATTGGGCAGGTAATCCTAATGATAGGAGATCAACTTATGGATACTTATGTTATGTGGGAGATAAGTTAATTTCTTGGTGTTCAAAGAAGCAACACACAGTTGCTTTGTCATCTACAGAAGCAGAGTACAAAGGTATGGTTGAAGGTGCAAAGGAAGTGATATGGCTTAAGACTCTTATGAAGAGTTTTGACATCATTCAGAGTGCACCCACTATTCATGGAGATAACATGAGTTCATTATATTTAGCTGCTAATCCTGCTTTTCATGCTAGGACTAAACATATTCAGATACAGTATCACTTTCTAAGAGAGAAGGTGATGGATAAGGAGATTGATGTAATACATACTTCAACAAAACATCAGATAGCTGATATGCTAACCAAAAGCTTGGATGGACCAATGCTACAGAGATTCAAAGACATGGCAGACATAAAGAAGATAGAGAAAACCTCAATTCATGATTGAGGGAGAGCTTTTGGTGCAGGGCAATCAAGAATTGAAGTTTTAATGAAGGTTTGGAAGTCAAGGACTGAAGAAAAGTTCAAGTTACGAAGCATGAAGGAAGTGCATATTTAGAAGATGAAGATGTGTACACATATGTACATTAATTTAGAGTTAGCTCACTTATATTTTTTATTAGTTATGAGCTTGTAAATATTTGACTATATATACAAGGAAAAACGTCGGGGCAAATATGAGAGATTGTAGAATAAAAGAATTAAGAAGAATTAGAAGTGATTAGAAACTTGGGAAGTGTGAAGATTAGCTCTCTCATCCAGATGTAAAGTTTTCTAGTAATGGAAGACAAATTGCGCCCGATGTTTCTATGTATTATCCTTCTGTGCTTGATCATTTCAAGAATCCTTTTGTAGACATCTAAGTCCATAGTTAATGAGTCTATGGTTAAAGTTTGAGAACCTAATTAAACAAGTTGTGAGAATTATGAGTAGGAACATTCATATGTGAAGACTTGTTGACTATCTTCTGAAACAAGTGCAATCTAGATGATCAAAGATTTGATGATTTCTCAATGCACAGTTTAAAGTTTTGCACAAATAAGGAGTCAAAATCTAAGTTGGAAGGTAAGCCATCTATTGCTAAAAGCATTTGCATAAACGGGTTCTAGTTTGAGAGAACCAAGTGTTAGAAGTTAGAGGTATCTGAATCGACTTCTCAAAAGAACAGTTTTAGACATAGGTTACTTGATGAGATCATTTCTCAAGATCTACTAAGTATTTTCGAATGATTTAAATTGGAGAAGGTGCACAAACTGTACGCGAAACCTTGTGCAAAGTTTTATAAAAAACTTTACACATTTGATAAGTCAATGAGAAAGTTATGTGCAGCAGACTTTTTGTGTAGTCATCTTCTTCACAATTTGATCAAAATTTTGATATTTGATCATTGATCCTCTAAATTGGTGAAGGTTTTGAGTTACTTCTGATATAGAGGTGCTCTTACTTCAAGGGTAGCTTGTTCTTTTGAAGATTAACACTCTCCATCAGCAAGGGCTATAAATAGGCTAGGAGGTGAGTCCCAGGCATGTCATTCTATTCATTTTGCTTCTTGCACCTCATTAACATCATCAAAACCAATCACATACAAGCACTTAATACTTGTATTGATGATCATAACCATAGCACTCTTGTGCGGACTCGAGATAAACATCTATATAAAGTACATAGACTCGCATGAAAAACAATTTATGCGCTCATGCGTTACTAGTCAAAAACACATGTTAGTTGTTCGTGATGTATATACCTTGTCCTTTACTCTCTAAAGGCACAATTAGCCTATGCATGATATCTTCATCACATACATCATGCTCACCATAACTCATCATGGTGATATATAAAAGTAATCTTCTATAGACAAAAAATGCATCATGCACTTTAACTTTCTAGCAATCATATTGTCTATGTATGCATGTATCCACTCATGCATCTTCTTCTCTACTTTAAATTTATATGCTTTTAGTTATGCACACATAACACTTTCTCTGTCTCACAACAAAACATCACTAGTTCTCACACAACATATAATGTCATGTGGCTATAAAATTTTCCACAAGACTTCCCCAGCAAAATGAAGCCTGAAAAAAATAATAATAACCAATACAATGATATGCATCAGCCTTGTGGGTGGCAAACCACTTTCTTTACTCCTGAAACCTACAAATAAGAAACTTTCCCACAATGTGTTATTGGGCACTACATGCCCTCATAAGAATATCTTTTTCTGCCTTCAATACCTGCCAAAGATTCTAAAACACACAAACACGATTTGTGCATGCTTTTATGAATCAACATAAGTTAGTGTAACTTCATGTGCATAGATAAATTCATGCACACTTCAATTGTTTCATAAAACTGGAAGAGAATACAATGCAAAATTATAAACTTTGATGCGAGAAGTATTCAAATGAATTTATTTGAGGGAAAACTTACGATGCAAATGTATGAAAATCAACTCTTTCTATCCAAAATGGTTCAAAATATGATTAGAAATTCCTTATTATCATAATTGGACACTCAAATATCTCAAAAAGAGTTTCTCACCAGTCAACAACCATCTAAAAACTTCTGCAGTGATGGATTCCAATGGTCAAATTGTTTCATATAACACGTCAAACAAAAGGGCGTGAAGTCTAGAATCCATACCAATTTGAATTTTGTGGGAACTTCCATGAGGAAGTTATGGCTAAAACAATGATGCTAGGTGAGTAGGCAGCATACCTCCTTAAAGAAGTATGTAGAGAATTAAATACTCTCCACAAGTGGTTTTTGATTATCCAATAATAGGTTCCAACCACTCCTAAAAAATCTTTTGAAGTATACTTCCTATACCAAGTGGAGTCATCAAATTTTGGTTTCATATGAGAGAGCTATGGCCATTTTAGTAAGGATATGTATGCTAACTTTTCTCTTTCTCTTACTTCCTGGCTTTCTTTTTCTCTTTCTTTGCTCTTCTCTCTCTTTCTAATCTTTCCTTCTCTCTCTAATCTTCACTTTCATCTTCTCTCTTTCTCTTTGTTCATCCATTTCTTGATCCTTCTCTTTCTTTTTGTCTTTCTTTAATCCTTTCTCTCTATCTCTCTTTTTGTTTTTTTTTTCATTTCTTTCTCTATCTCTCTTCTCATTCTTTCTTTCTTCTCTTTCTTTCGTTCTCTCTACCTTTCTTTTTTCTCTCTCTTCATCCTCTTCTTCCCTCTCTATCTATCTTCTTGTCTTTCTTTTGTTGTTCATTTCTCTTCTTGTTCGTTGGGAGCATAAGACCTACTATTATATATAGATCTTGCAATCAGGACCATGAAATGGTATTGGTAGGTTGGATAGAACTCTCTCACCCATGAGGTCGTGGGTTTGATTCCTAGCAGCAAACACTAGCAGGCAGCTTTATAGTGCATGTGGTATGTGATTAGAAACAAAACCTTTTGTTGTCAATCGACATCAACTTCCTCTTCTACATGCCATTTGAAGAAGATTCTCGCATCACTTTTTCCACAAGATGCAACCCACATACCAACGTAGAATATATTTTTCTTCCATTCTTGCAAACCATGGATTGTTCTTCATCTCCCTCCTTGCCCTCGATGTATCTCTCCACCATGCTCTGATACCAATTGTGGGATTTGAACTCATGACCTACTAGCTAGGAGTATGATGGGCTAACCACTTGCCCCAAAAGCCATGGTTGAGGATTACTTCCTAATCCTTCCTCTTAGGGTGTGGTTCAACCATCTCTTGCTCATCATTTCTTGAGTCTAATAGAGAGGTACTCCAAAAGATGCTAATTTCTCCAACACTTGCTTCTCTCATGGGCATTATTGGCTTCATAGATGCTATCAATAGAGTTTAGAATAGGATCCTTAAACAAAATAATAACCCACTAACTTGTATGAAGAATAATAGCATATTTGTTTAAATGGAAAATATTGAAAGTAACACCTAAGGTCTCACCAACCTTACTAGAGGGATTACTAGTAATATACCACTCATAGGCATAAGGCATAACCTTGTGATTAGTTGTATGCTTAGAAACTCTAACTGTAACCTTTGATGTTTATGGAAAAAAGCTGAAGATCATTCATTTAAAAGGGAACGAGGAAGATAATTTTTCAAGAAAAAAAAAGCAGCTTGAAACAAGGATTACAAATTTCCATAACTAATATGAGCATTTTGATGATGGAGAGTGTTAATCTTTAAAAGAACAAGCTACTCTTGAAGTTAGAGCACCTCTATAACAAGAGTAACTCAAACCGTCACCAATTTTAGAGGATCAATGATCAATTATGAAAATTTTGAAAAACTTGTGAAGAAGATGACTACACAGAGAGTCTGTTGCACATATCTCTCTCATTAACTTATCAAATGTGTAACGTTTTTTATGAAACTTTGCACAAGGTGTCACCTACAGTTTGCACACCTTCTCCAAGTTGAATTTATTCCAAAAGATTCAGTAGATCTTGAGAAATGATCTCAACAAGTTACCTATGTCTAAAACTGCTCTCTTGAAAAGTCGATTTAGACACCTGTAACTTCTAACACTTGGTTCTCTCAATCTAGAACCCGTTTAAAGAAGTGCTTTTAGCCATAGATGGATTACCTTCCAAATTAAATTTTGAATCCTTAGTCATGCAAAACTTTAACCTGTGCACTGATAAATGATCAAATCATTGACCATCAAGATGCGCCTGTTTCAAGAAACAATGAACACTTCTTCACATATGAATGTTCCTACTCATAACTCTCACAGCCTGTTTACAATAAGGCTCTCAAACCCTAACCATAGACTCATTAATTATGGACTTAGATGTCTACAAAAGGATTCTTGAAATGATCAAGCACAAAAGGAGAATGCATAGAAACATCGGGCGCAATTCTCTTTCATTCTTGAATGAATTTTACAACTGAGTGATGAGAGAGGTTCTACTCACTTCTAAGATGTCTAATGACTTATACAACTACCAATTTCTCTATTCACATGCTCTCTCTCATATTTGCCCCAAATTTTTACTTATATATATAGCCATATATGTACAAGCTTATGACCATACAAAATATATATATGAGCTGTCTCTAAATTAATCTACATATGTGTACACATCTTCATCTTCTGAATATGCACTTCCTTCATGCTTCATGACTTGGTCTTTTCTTTAGTCCTTGGCTTCATTTCTTCACCCAAAACTTCAATTTTTGATTGTGCTGCACCAATAGCTCCCCCTCAATCATCAATTGAGGTTTTCTCTATCTTCTTTATACGTGCCATGTCTTCTGTAGCTTTGGTCCATCCAAGCTTTTGGTTAGCATATCAGCTATCCGATCTTTTGTTGAAGTATGTATTACGTCAATCTCTTTATCCATCACCTTCTCTCTTAGAAAGTGATACTGAATCTCAATGTGTTTGGTCCTGGCATGAAAAATAAGATTAGCAGCTATATCTCCATGAATAGTGGGTGTACTTTGTATGATATAAAAACTCTTCATGAGAGTCTTTAGCCATATCACTTCCTTTGCAGCTTCCACCATACTTTTGTACTCTGTTTCTGTAGATGATAAAGCAACTCTTTGTTGCTTCTTTGAACACCAAGAAATTAACTTATCTCCCACATAACACAAGTATCCATATGTTGATCTCCTATCATCACGATTACCTGCCCAATCTATATCACTATAAATCTTGATATTTGTATTTGATGTAAAACCATAATACAAACCTTCTTTGAGTGTACCCTTAATGTACCTCAGCACTCTTTGACCTGCAATCCAATGTTCTTTCCTAGGGCAATGCACCAATTGAGACAATACCCCAATTGCAAATGACAAGTCACATCTAGTTAATGTAGCATAGATTAGACTACCAATCAAACTTTGATAAAGCTTCATGTCCTTGAACTCTTCTCCTCCATATCTACTTAATCTGTAATTCACCTCCACTAGAGTAGGTGCTACCGTGCAATCATTCATCTTAAACTTGATCAACAAGTTTCTCAAATACCTTTCTTGAGTTACATACACTCCATGTTGAGTGTATGAGATCTCCATGCCCAAGAAATATGACAAGTCTCCCAAGTCACTGATTTTGAACTCTTTCTCCATTTGCTTCTTTAGGCTTTGAATACCTTTCTCATCTATACATGTAAGAATTATATCATCAACATATATGCACATGTATATGAACCCATCATCACTTGCTTTGACAAGCAAGCTACTATCTGCTTTAGATACTTGGAATCCAAGTTCTTTCAAAAACTTTACAATTCTATAGTTCCATGCCCTTGGGGACTGCTTCAAACCATACAAAGCTCTCTTGAGCTGGGGTTGCTCCATGAAAACATCATCTGAAATATAACCATTTAAAAAAGCATTCTTCACATCTAATTGACATAACTTCCAACCTTTACATGCAGCAATGGCTATGAGTGTCCTCATGGTTGTCATCTTTGCCACATGACTATAGGTCTCATCATAATCTATACCATATGTCTAAGAAAAACCCTTCACTACAAGTCTAGCTTTATACCTAGACACACTTCCATCTGCAAACCTCTTTGTCTTGTAGACCCATTTACATCCAATGATCTTTTGGCTATTTGGTTTAGGAACCAAATCCCAAGTCTGATTCTCCATCAATTCATCATATTCTTCCTGCATAGATTTCTCCCAATTTTCCTTAACTTTTGCCTCTTCATATGTAGAAGGGTCTTCATGTCCCTTTATCATATAAGCAGAATCTTTGGTAGCCAAAAGAGAAGTGTCATAGCTATACCTTGTAAGTTGCCATTTGTGTCTTGATGACCTTCTGAGTTCTCGACTCCTTGAGGTTTCTAGTTCATCACACTCTCGATCAAATCTTGCACTTCTTCAACTTCAACCTGTACTTCATTATTCTCCTCTTCATCAAATATCTGAACCTTTGATTTAGCTTTCTTTTGATTCACAACTTCTTCATCACCTGCATTAATATGGATTGTACCTGCATACCAAGTACCTTGCTCATCAAATGTAACATCCTTTGATATAAGGAATTGTTTTATGGATGGACTCCACAACCTATCCCATCTGCTTATCCTCATAACCAATAAACACATACTTTTCAGCTTTAGGTTCCAATTTGTGCCTTAATTGGGATGGCACATATGCATATGCCAAACATCCAAATACTTGCAATGATCTAGAGTAGGTCTCTTACCCCACCATGCCTCATATGGTGTCCTACTTTGATCACATAGAAAGTGATCCATCTGGTATTATCATCAATATAAATCACATAGTACCTTGATCCATTTGTACTGAAATCCTTTGATGGTCCCCACACATCTGTGTGTACTAACTCAAGCTTCTCTGAATACATAAAACCATGCTTAGAATAAGATTGCTTATGAGCCTTACCTAATTGAAATGCCTCACATTTGTATGTCATATGTTGACCTACAACATTAGGCAATCCAAGCATTGAACCATTGTTAACCATATCTTTGATACCTCTTTCATTAAAATGTCCAAGCCTTTTGTGCCAAAGATCTAACTCAGAGATCTTGTGTTCTCCATAGATGAACAAGGCATGATCAACATTACCTTGGATCTTCAATGTGAAAAATCTTCCTTCTTTCATCCCTGAAACAATCTGTTTATACCCATTGCTAGGGTCTTCCACAAACACTCCTTCATTAGTGAATCTAACTTCATAACCTTTTTCAACAATTTGTCCTACACTTATCAGATTCTTAGGAAGTGTAGGAACATACAAAACCTTACTCAAGAGAGTACTTCCATCCTTGGCCTTCACTGATCCAATTGACTTCACATTGTGCTTTGTATTGTCACCTGTGTGAAGAACATGATTAGTTATCTTATTCTCCAAATCAGTCATCAAAGCTAAGTTGCTACTCAGGTGATTGCTGCACCCTGAGTCAATATAGAAAACTTTTTGATCCTCACTTTGCCTTTCACAAGTTGCATTCATTATCAATGTTGAATCTTCCTTCTGATCTGAAGCATAATTGTAGTAGGTATTGTTGTATTATTGACTTTGGAATCCTCTACCTGCATTTCTTCCAAAGTAACCTCTACTATCTCTACCTCTGAAATTACCTCTTTGCTTCCTGCCACCTCTTCCTCTTGAATTAAAATTCTGATTATATCCACCATTACTCTGAGTATTATGCCAACAATCATTAGCTAAGTGATTTATCTTACCACAAATCCAGAAAGCTTTGACTCCATCTTTATTACTCCTGCCTCTTCCTCTACCTTTGCCACCTCCTCTTCCTCTTAGGAAGTTAGCTTGGCTAGTTGTAACTTCATCCTCATTTGCTTGTTGCTTTCCTTTGATATTCTTCTTCTTATCCTTTGAATACATTGCATGACCTACACTTTTATCACTTTCACCTTTGACATCCTGCTCAAAGGTTAACATGTGTCCTAGCAACTGATTTAAGTCAGGAGTAAAATGATCAAGTGATAATTCAGTAGACAGAATGAATGGCTTCCATTTGTCATCACGTCTCAAACCTGTAAGGATTTGCCTTACCAATTTATCCTCCACAATATCTTCATCAATTGCTCCTAATGCATTTGCAATGTCCTTCATCTTTGTTACATAGTCTGAGATGGATTGAGAGGCCTTCTTCTTGAATGTGGTAAACTCTGCCCATAAGGATGCCTTCCTTGACTTTGTGTTGTTTTGGAAATGCTCCTCCACACCATTCCATATATCACTTTCACTTTCAAGACCTCTAATGTGAGGTAGCAAGTAGTCATTGACTACCATATAGATAATGCTCCTAGCTTGAGCATATCTCTTCATCCCAGTCTTCAAATCTGATAATTCCTCCCTAGTTGGAACACTAGGATCTCTGAGCTGAGGCTTTACTTCTTCACCTGTGATATAACTTATCAAGTCTTTGCTCATAAGATGAGCTTCCATCCTCATTAACGATGCTGGATAGTTCTCTCTATCCAACTTTTCTATTTGGAGAGAATCTCCCATCCTTTCTTCACCTGTGTATTGAATTCTTCAAACTTTATGAATAATAGATCTACCTTTACTCTAAATGAAGTTTCTTTTGACTTCTTTGATGTCGTATGACCTCCTTGTCAAGATTTTTTCTCGAGCTTTCACCTTTTGAACCTTTCGATGTTGAATTCTTTGCTGCTGTAGCAGTCGAGCTACTCTTGAAGTTAGAGCACCTCTATAACAAGAGTAACTCAAACCTTCACCAATTTTAGAGGATCAATGATCAATTATGAAAATTTTGAAAAACCTGTGAAGAAGATGACTACGCAGAAAGTTTGCTGCACATATCTCTCTCATTAACTTATCAATTGTGTAAAGTTTTCTATGAAACTTTGCACAAGGTGTAGCCTACAGTTTGCGCACCTTCTCCAAGTTGAATCACTCCAAAAGACTGAGTAGATCTTGAGAAATGATCTCAACAAGTTACCTATGTCTAAAAGTGCTCTCTTGAAAAGTCGATTCAAACACCTATAACTTCTAACACTTGGTTCTCTCAATCTAGAACCCGCTTATACAAATGCTTTCAGCCATAGATGGCTTACCTTCCAACATAAATTTTGACTCCTTACTCATGCAAAACTTTAACGTGTGCACTGAGAAATGATCAAATCATTGACCATCAAGATTGTGCCTGTTTCAAGAAACAGTGAACACTTCTTCACATATGAATGTTCCTACTCATAATTCTCAAAGCCTCTTTACAATCAGGCTCTCACACTTTAACCATAAACTCGTTTACTATGAACTTAGATGTCTACAAAAGGATTCTTGAAATGATCAAGCACAAAAGGAGAATGCACAGAAACATCGGGCACAATTTTCCATCATTCCTGAAGGAATTTTACAACTAAGTGATGAGAGAGGTTCTACTCACTTCTAATATGTCTAATGACTATTAAAACTACCAATTTCTTTATTCACATGCTCTCTCTCATATTGGCCCCGACTTTTTACTTATATATATAGCCATATATGTACAAGCTTATGACCATACAAAAGATATATATGAGCTGTCTCTAAATTAATGTACATATGTGTACACATCTTCATCTTCTGAATATGCACGTCCTTCATGCTTCATTACTTGGTCTTTTCTTCAGTCCTTGGCTTCAATTCTTCACCCAAAACTTCATTTGTTGATTTTCCTCCACCAACAGCTCCCCCTCAATCATCAATTGAGGTTTTTTCTATCTTCTTTATACCTGCCATGTCTTTGAATCTGTGTAGCTTTGGTCCATCCAAGCTTTTGGTTAGCATATTAGCTATCTGATCTTTTGTTGAAGTATGTATTACCTCAATCTCTTTATCCATCACCTTCTCTCTTAGAAAGTGATACTAAATCTCAATGTGTTTGGTCGTGGCATGAAAAACAGGATTAGCAACTAAATACAATGAACTCATGTTATCTCCATGAATAGTGGGTGTAATCTGTATGATATCAAAACTCTTCATGAGAGTCTTTAGCCATATCACTTCCTTTGCAGCTTCCACCATACTTTTATACTCTGCTTCTGTAGATGATAAAGCAATTTTTTGTTGCTTCTTTGAGCACCAAGAAATTAACTTATCTCCCACATAACACAAGTATCCATATGCTGATCTCCTATCATGAGGATTACCTGCCCAATCTGTATCACTATAAATCTTGATATTTGTATTTGATGTAAAACCATAATACAAAGCTTCTTTGAGTGTACCCTTAATGTACCTCAAAACTCTTTGACGTGCAATCCAATGTTCTTTCCTAGGGCAATGAATGAATTGAGACAATACCCCAACTGCATATGGCAAGTCAGGTCTACTTAATGTAGCATAGATTAGACTACCAATCAAACTTTGATAAAGCTTCATCTCCTTGAACTCTTCTCCTCCATATCTGCTTAATTTGTGATTCACCTCCATTAAAGTAGGTGCTACCCTGCAATCATTCATCTTAAACTTGATCAACAAGTTTCTGAAATACCTTTCTTGAGTTACATACACTCCATGTTGAGTGTATGAGATCTCCATGCCCAAGAAATATGAAAAGTCTTCCAAGTCATTGATTTTGAACTCTTTATCCATTTGCTTCTTTAGGCTTTGAATACCTTTCTCATCTGTACATGTAAGAATTATATCATCAACATATATGCACATGTATATGAACCCATCATCACCTGCTTTGAGAAGCAACTTACTATGTGCTTTAAATATTTGGAATCCAAGTTCTTTCAAGAACTTTACAAGTCTATGGTTCCATGCCCTAGGGGCCTGCTTCAAACCATACAAAGCTCTCTTGAGCTTACATATATGATCTGGATACCTTTCATCTCTGAATCCTTGGGATTGCTCCATGAAAACATCATCTGAAATATAACCATTTGAAAAAGAATTCTTCACATCTAATTGACATAACTTCCAACCTTTACATGCAGAAATGGCTATGAGTGTCCTGATGGTTGTCATCTTTTCCATAGTACTATAGATCTCATCATAATCTATACCATATGTCTGAGCAAAACCCTTCACAACAAGTCTAGCTTTATACCTAGACACACTTCCATCTGCAAACCTCTTTGTCTTGTAGACCCATTAACATCCAATGATCTTCTCGCTATTTGGTTTAGGAACCAAATCCCAAGTCTGATTCTCCATCAATGCATCATATTCTTCCTGCATAGATTTCTGCCAATTTTCCTTACCTTTTGCCTCTTCATATGTAGAAGGGTCTTCACCTGCCTTTATCATATAAGCATAATCTTTGGTAGCCAAAAAAGAAGTGTCATAGCTATACCTTGTAAGTTGCCATTTGTGTCTTGATGACCTTTTGAGTTCGCCACTCCTTGAGGTTTCTCGTTCATCACACTCGATCAAATCTTGGCACTTCTTCAACTTCAACCTGTACTTCATTATTCTGATCTTCATCAGATAAACCTTTGATTTACCTTTCTTTTGATTCACAACTTCTTCATCACCTGCATTAATATTGATTCTACCTGCATACCAAGTACCTTCTCATCAAATGTAACATCCTTTGATATAAGGAATTGTTTTGTGGATGGAATCCACAACCTATATCCCATCTGCTTATCATCATAACCAATAAACACATACTTTTAAGCTTTAGGTTCCAATTTGTGCCTTAATTGGGATGGCACATATGCATATGCCAAACATCCAAATACTTTGCAATGATCTAGAGTAGGTCTCCTACCCCACCATGCCTCATATGGTGTCATACCCTGCAAAGCTTTACATGGTAACCTATTGACCAAATAAGTAGCTGTATTTACAGCCTCAGCCCACAAGTAATTTGGGAAATTTTTCTCCTTCATCATGGATCTTGCAAACTCAATAAGAGTTGTATTTATCCTTTCTGCTACACCATTTTGTCGAGGAGAGTACCTCCAAGTAAGTTCCCTTTTTATACCTGCATTCAACAAGTCATCACTGAACTCATTAGAGAAGTACTCTCCCCCTCCATCTGACCTTAGTCTCTTCAACTTATGACCTGTAATTCTCTCTGCATACACATGATAATGTTTGAATGTATTGAACACCTCTGACTTATCTTTGATCACATAGATAGTGATCCATCTGGTAGCATCATCAACATAAATCACATAGTACCTTGATCCATTTATACTGAAATCCTTTGATGGTCCCCACACATCTCTGTGTACCAACTCAAGTTTCTGTGAATACATAAAACCATACTTAGAATAAGATTGCTTATGAGCCTTACCTAATTGACATGCCTCACATTTGTATGTCATATGTTGACCTGCAACATTAGGCAATCCAAGCACTGAACCATTGTTAACCATATCTTTGATACCTCTTTCATTAAAATGTCCAAGCCTTTTGTGCCAAAGATCTAACTCAGAGATCTTATGTTCTCCATAGATGAACAAGGCATGACCAACATTACCTTGGATCTTCAATGTGAACAATCTTCCTTCTTTCTTCCCTTAAACATCTATTTATACCCATTTCTAGGGTCTTCCACAAACACTCCTTCATTAGTGAATCTAACTTCATAACCTTTTTCAGCAATTTGTCCTACACTTATCATATTCTTAGGAATAGTAGGAAAATAGATTTAAACTCATACGAATCATATGGTTTAGTGAAAGGATAATTATTATGTCATTGAGCCCCACCAAACCTAATGCATCCTATCCTTGAACCTGTTGATATATTTAGGTAGTAATGTGTGTGAACACACTAGGACCGTCGGGGCACTTTTTTCCCTCTTTAGGAGGTTTTTTTCCCCCGGCTTGTATATACGCCTATTGCCCTAATGGGCTACTTATCTTTGTAAATTCTCTAGTATTACATTCAGTATTGTGTGTTTGTGCTCCAAGCTTCTTCTTCTTCCTTGTGTTGTTCGCATGCTTCCACAGACGTCTATCTCCAACAATTGGTATCAAAGAAGGTCGTCGCTTCATCTAGGGCACCATCGACACTCCTCCATTTGCATTCTCAGAATTGCACGAATTTTGGTGAGCATACTCAGCATGTTTCCGAGGTCAAAACAGCTTCGCTATGTGGTGCCGAAATCGCGATCTGAGCTGGTTTCGGCCTCCGAACACACTATCGCAGTGCTTGTGAAGGCTATTTTGTCTTTTTGTGCCAAAGGTATATACTAGTTTCTGTTCGCCAGTTTAAGCGTCTCAAAGTCTGCTACAGGTCTACCAGAACTCGTCTGGGGAGTTCTGTTCAACTTTTTGAGATACAATCAATTTTTTGCATCAAGGTATTTTAGGCACCGACCATGGATGAAAGCAGTGATGTATTCCGTATGTTGGTTGTTGAGGATAAGTTGGATGGTACCAACTACCCATTATGGGCTTATATGATGCATCATGTTTTGGTTGCACAAGGATTGTGGAACATTGTGCAGGGTGTTGAAACACGTCCTATTACACCTACAACAATAGGTACTGCAAATACAGGTGCTAGAGCTGATGAAGATGGTGTCGAAGATGATATTCCACAGATTCCTGTTCGTGCTGCTATTTTTGTTGCACCTACTACAGAGCAAATTTGTTGGCATGGCAGAGATGCCCAGGCACATGCATTGATAGCTTTGTCTGTCAAACGTGCCATTATTCCTCATATTCGCTCTTGCAAAACAGCTAGGAATGCTTGGGATACACTTACCACATTGTACCAAGCTAGGAATGATGCTCGTGTTGCTTACCTCTAAAAACAGTTGGAGAGTGAGCATATGAATGAAGATGATTCTATGGACATTTTCCTAACAAAGATCAAAGATTTGAAGGAACAGATGATTTGTGCTGATGAGGTTATACCAGATAGCTCACTTGTGCAGACCATTCTAAATGGTCTTCCTGATTCATATCAGAGTTTTGCTTCTACTCTTCGGTTGATGATGAAAGGCAATCCAAATGCCTTATCATTTAAGGAGTTAGTCTTTGTTCTGTTGCAGGAAGATTAGTCCAGGCATAATAGGTCCATTATGCGTGTTGCAGATCAAGCTTTCCAGGCTAGTCAGAAGGGCAAAGGAAAATGGAGCTCTTCTACTAGTAAGCTGAAATCTACAAATGCTGCACATTCGAAGAATCAAGATAAAGATGAGAAGAAATCAAAAAAGCAGAAATTGTTTTGCAAGTACTGTAAAGGGAATGATCATATCATAAAGAACTGTCCAAAACTAGCTGCAAAAGAGGCAAAGAAAAAGGAGGCTGGAATGGTTGTTGTAGAAGCCTCTACACCAAAAACAGAGTTTGCTAATCTTGTGTAGGAAGAAGAATGAGCATTTACTACTATTTGCAATTTTCACCCATCTTCTCATGAGTAGTGCATGTTTGTAGTGGACTCAGATGTTTGTCACTACTTTGACAGTGGGGCGACCAAACATATTACCTCGCAGCGCAGTTTCTTCTCTTCACTCGAGCCTGCCCCTACAGGGAATACTGTCACATGCGCCAACAGCTCCTCTTATCCTGTTATGGGAGTTGGTAAGATCATTCTGACTACTGCTAATGGTAGTTCTTTCACCTTGTCAGATGCTTTATTTGTGCCAGGGATCAAGAAGAATCTGTTATCAGTTTCTGCATTAGCCAAGATTGGCTTGGTTGTGAAATTCGTTGATGAGAGGTGTACAGTTCATGATCTATCAAATGGTGATGTGATTATTGCTTCTGGCATTTTATGTTGTGGGTTGTATAAGCTCAGAGACTATGAAAGATGTGTGAATGGCATGTGCAGTTCATGATTCTCAAGCTATCTCAGATGCAAAGCTTTGGCATGCACGCTTTGATCATCTGAATTTTGCTAGTTTGCTACGCCTGTAGAAGTCTGAAATGGTGTCTTCTTTGCCCAAGCTTGAGGCACCTGGAAAACATGTATGTGAAGGATGTATTTTGGGCAAAATGCAGCGTTCCTCCTTTCCAAAAGATGGTTCAGTTCGGGCTACGTAGAAATTGCACCTTGTACATAGTGATATCTGTGGTCCTATGCAGACACCCTCTTTTGAGAATTACCTTACTTCATGACTTTCATTGATGATTTTTCCAGGCATGCATGGGTATATCCACTCAAAGCAAAGTCCGAAGTGTTCATGTGCTTCAAACAGTTTTTGGTTTTGGCTGAAAATCTGTCAGCATGTAGAATGGGCACCCTCCGTTCTGATCGAGGGGGGGAATATATGTCTTCTGATTTTAATGCATTTTTGGCTGAACGTGGGATAAAACACTAGTGTACAGTGCCGTATGCACCTCAACAGAATGGATTTGTTGAACGAAAGAACATGTCACTCATGGAGATGGCGAGATGCATGGTGAAGAGTCAGGCTTTACCACATAGTTTCTGGCTTGAGGTTGTCATGTGTGCAACATATGTATTGAACAGGTGTCCCACTAAAGCCCTGTAGTCTATCACTCCATATAAGGCTTGGCATGACTGCAAGCCATCTGTTGCTCATCTGTGTTTTTTTGGTTGTTTGGCATATGCATTAGTGCCTGAACAACATCGCAGAAAATTGGATGATAAAGTAGTAAAATGTATTTTTGTTCGGTACAGTTTTGAAAGTAAAGGCTATCGTCTATATCATCCACATACTAAACGCATTCTGGTTAGCCGTGATGTTGTCTTTGTGGAAGATGCTAATCAGCCATTGCTTTCATGTACTAAGGAGACATCTGTTAGCTCCAAAGACATGTATGATACGTTGATGCCTCTTTTTATAGGTGGACAGTCTAGTGTTGGTCCTAATGAGGCAACTTCTCAGCCTTTGCAAGTTTCATATGATGATGTAGATCATTCTATTTCTGATGCAGATTTACATGATGCACTTGTTGATGAGAGAGCTGATATTGAGCAGGCAAAAACTATGCCAAAATGACTGGTGCAGACTTTGCGTGACAGCAAACTAGATGCACCTTTGTCATATTGTACTCGTTCAGGCTCTCATAGTGCCTCCTTTGCATCAGATTGCTATGCTATGGCTGCGTCTAGTCTCTATGATGAGAATGAGCCTGTTTCTTTTGATGAAGCACATAATTCAAAAAATTGGATGGCTGCCATGCAATCTGAATATGATGCTATAATGAAGAATGGTACATGGTCTTTATGTGACTTGCCTCCTGGCAAGAAGGCCATTGGCACTAAGTGGGTATACAAGCTGAAGCGTAAACTAGATGGTATAGTTGATAGGTATAAGGCTAGGCTTGTTGCAAAGGGTTATGCGTAGGAAAGAGGCATTGATTTTGATGAGACCTTTGCACCTACATGCCGTATGACTACTGTTTGGAGCATTTGTGCACTTGCAGCCCATCATTGTTGGAATGTACATCAGTTGGACATTAAAATAGCATTTCTGAATGATGACTTGCATGAAGAAGTGTATGTTTTTCAGCCCCGTGGCTTTGTGCAGAAAGGGCACGAAAACTAGGTGTGCAGGTTAAAGAAGGCATTATATGGTTTAAAGCAAGCACCACGTGCTTGGTATGAGAAGATACATGCCGTATGACTACTGTTCGGAGCATTTGTGCACTTGCAGCCCCTCATTGTTGGAATGTACATCACCATTTCTGAATGGTGACTTGCATGAAGAAGTGTATGTTTTTCAGCCCCGTGGCTTTGTGCAGAAAGGGCACGAAAACCAGGTGTGCAGGTTAAAGAAGGCATTATATGGTTTAAAGCAAGCACCACGTGCTTGGTATGAGAAGATACATGGTTTTGTGAACAGTCCAGCTGAAAGCACCTTATATGTTAAGTGTGCTAATGATGTGCTTCTGATCATTGTTGTCTATGTTGATGACATGCTGCTCACTAGTCCTATTGAGAAGCATATTGCTGATTTCAAGGCTGATTTGCATGCCTCATTTGAGATGTCTGATTTGGGGAATTTGCATCACTATTTGGGCATTCAGTTTATGCAAGTTGATGGTGGAATGGCTTTGTGTCAAACGAAATATATTGACACATTATTGCAGCGTTTTGGCGTTGAAGACTATAAGCCTATTGCCACTCCTATGGAGATAGGTTTATGGTGGATTCTTCATGATGCTGGAGATGCATTTGATGCTATTCTCTATCAGCAAGTTGTTGGATGCTTGATTTACTTATGCATTACTCGGCTAGATATTCAGTTTGCTGTCTCACAGATGAGCAAGTTTATGCATTTCCGAGGAGTCATGCATTGGAAGGCAGTTAAGCACATCTTTCACTACTTGAGTGGTACTCGGCTACTTGGGTTGTTTTATCCCAAGGGGGGATCACTACCGCCAGATTTGCATGCTTTTTCTGAATCAGATTGGGCTGGTTGCTATGACACTCGTGTGTCCACCAGTGGTTTTTGCTTCATGCTTGGTAGCTCATGTATATCTTGGTTGAGCAAGAAGCAGCCTACTGTGGCCACTTCTAGTTGTGAGGCTGAGTATAGGGCAGCTTTCACAGCGACTATTGAGTGTGTGTGGCTTAGACGCCTTATGGCTGATTTGGGTGTTTGCTAGTATTCTGCCACCACCATCTTCATTGATAGTCAGAGCGCATTGGCAGTTGCGAGGAACCCTGTGTTCCATGCTCGCACTAAGCACATTGAGGTGCATTATCACTTTGTCAGGGAGAGGTTCTCTGCTGGGGAGATCAGCTTGGCATATTTGCCCACGCAGGAGAACATTGCAGACCTTTTCACGAAGGCTCTGCCTAGGGAGAAGTTTGAAGCTTTCCGCAAAGCTTTGGGCTTACTTCCTTTTGTGGAGTGATTTCCATATAGCTTGGCACTTCCTTATACATGAGTGCGAGCTCCTTGTTCACCGCATCTCTCCCAGGGGGATTTGTTGATATATTTAGGTAGTGATGTGTGTGAACACACTAGGACCGCCAAGGCACTTTTTTCACTCTTTAGGAGGTTTTTTTCCCCCGGCTTGTATATACGCCTATTGCCCTAATGGGCTACTTATCTTTGTACATTCTCTAGAAATACATTCAGTATTGTGTGTTTGTGCTCCAAGCTTCTTCTTCTTCCTTGTGCTTTTCGCGTGCTTCCACAGACGTCTATCTCCAACAGAACCAACACCAATCATGGAATATATTTCACCAAAAAAAATTATGAATCTAGAGTGTGAGTAGAAAAACTCAAGTAAAGTTATTAAAGAAAATGTCAAAATCTAGAGAAACATTGTGTCTATGAACCGCTATATAGTGTGGCCCTGAGACATGTAAACTCTAAATGCATTGGAAAAAAAGATGTTAAAATAAAAAACGTAATTTCCATCTATGACGAGGTTTATTCATACTCAAACTCAAACGGAATTTCTTCATGATTTATACATTTGGATTTGAGAGAAAAATTTCACATCCCTTTCGTTACATTACAATACATCCCTACTTTAAGCGAAGGTGTTATGATATAAATCAAATGTGAAAGACTGAAAAATTAATGAGAAGATACTTGAATGCATAATATGTTTTATGCATCATATTATTAAAGGAATACTATCTAAGATAGACTTTCACCCTCTCTCTCTATCTCTATTTTTTTGGGAGAATTTGCAACTTCCGTATGCAGCCTTAATTCTATAGTCCCCTCACAGGGAACTTCATAGAACCCCTCCTTATTGAAATGATCGAATGCCTGTAATTATGCACACTGAACCCAATAGATTTTGCACAAGTAGACTAGACTCTAAGGCCTTTCCAATGCATGTTTTGTCATTTAGTCTTTGAATTCCATCATTCGTTTTTTGGGTTCCGTGATTCAGAATAAAGCTATTCGGGAAACTCCGTCATTCGTTTTTCGGATTCCGTCATTCACTAAAATTTCTTTTTGGTAATCTACATATGGATAGTAAACTTTGCCGCTTTATATACTCAAGAGCTAAGATTTTCTAACACAAAACTACCTCATTCCCATAAGCTGTGCTGCAACACTTAATCTTCAGATCTACAAGAAGTCATGAAACTTTAAGAAACTTATTCAATTTCTCAAGACTGCATAGCGATAGGAAGGCAAACGGACTCCAGTCATTGGATCTGTTCCCTTTTCTCTACGCGGATGGTGCACTCTCTAGTTTCCCATCATCCTGCTCCAATGCAAACGCAACAGGCACCTCCTCTAATGGATATTTCTTACCATCAATATGGAGAGAATAACTTAGACACATGTTTTACTCCTTAATACTCCTCCTATCTCATGTAGCATAACACTCCTCCTAGTAAGGAAGCTTCTCGCAATAAGTTCTTAGAACTAACATCCTCATACACTGCCTCCTCCATACTCTCTCTCCCTAAAATGTGGAACTCATCCGGAAAAATACTTTTGGACCCAGACAATACTAAATTCATCACACATCCTTATGCCATATCTACCTCTAAACACGTGCCCCCTTGTTTTTATTTCTCTATCTTTATTAAGAATCTTTCTTGCATTTTAGGGAAATGTGAGATAAATTTCTCTTTTTCTTATATTAGAAAAGGTTTGTCTTGTATGCAAGCCATACTAACCATGTACAATACCACCACTATTCATTTTCATCTTGAATTCTTTATTGGCTAACCTTTAATATGAAGATATTAATGTCTCCTCTTATTACGTTTGGTTAAAACTATTATGTTTCCATCCAAAAATATTGTCTACCATCATTTCTACTTGAAAATTCAACTTTGGAGCATCTTGAAAATAGATTGAAACCCATACGATCCATGTGTATGAATGAAAGGATAAATATTATGTCATCCACCCCCACAAAACCTAGGCATCATGTCCATGAACCAACACCAATCATGGAATCTGTTTCAACAAACAGTTTATGAATCTAAAGTGTGAGTAGAAGAACTCAAGTAAACTTAGGAAAAAAAATGTACATCCATATCGAAAGAAACATTGTTTCTATGAATGGCTATATAGTGTGGCCATGACACATGTAAACTCTAAATGCATTGGAGAAAAACATGTCAAAAAGAACATAATCTCCATCTATGAGGAGGTTTACTCATACTAAGACTCAAACAAAATTTCACCATGATTTATACATTTGGATTTGAGAACAAATTTTTGCATTCCCTTTCATACCATACAACACATCCATGCTTCAAGTGAAGGAGCTATGATATAAAAGATATGTGAAAGATTAAAATTTTAATTAGAAGATACCTAAAAATAGCATATGTGTTATGCATCATATCATTAAAGGAATACTATCTGTAATTGAACTTCAACCTCTCTCTCTCTCTCTTTATCTCTTCTTTTTTGTTGGGACTTTTTGCAACTTCCTATGCAGCCTTAAGGCTATAGAATCCCCACAAGAAGGTTCACAAAACCTCATCTCAATGAAATGATCCAATCTCTACGACTATACATAATGAACCCGATACATTTTTCACAAATAAACTAGATTGTGAGGCCTTTTGAATGCAATTTTTCACTTAAATTGGTTAGTAATACTAGAAGAACCAATATCATTAAGAAGAAAGAAATGTTCTCTTCACTAGGTGTACACAAATAGAAAGGTGTTCACTCTTGAACCTTGTTCTTAGAGTATTTAGGGAATAGATACAAGACTTTAACCAAGTTTAGATAGCATAACTAGCCTTCTAACAAGCCAAAGATTACAAGAATTGAGTGACATATGAATAATGGGCAATGCTAAACACTCAAAGAAATCTATAGTGCTCACATAGAATTTTGTGTGTTAGCTATGGCTACACAAAACCTTATTCAAACTAACCCAAGCAAGCAACAAGGGGGCTAGTTTAGCTCGTGGACCTACTCACTTGCTTGAAAACTATTGGGGAGCACATATATATGTAGGATCCCTCAAATTCACAGCTGACTACGTGTATATATAGAAATGGAAAGATTCCCTATAAGTTAGGAATTACTTTTCCTAGATTTTAGGAAATTATGTAAGCCTAGGTGTGATTTAATTTTTTTATGTTTGATAGGAGGATTCAAATTCAAATTTGATTCTTGATTTCATGTGCTTGAATGATTGCTTTATGACACTCCAAGTGGCATCCGTGTGATGGTCCAAATTAGTCTAAGGTTGAAGCTTGTATTTTAACACTCCCCCTCAAGCTTCAAACTTCAATTCTTCATCCGAGCTCGAAAAATCAAATGCCCTTCTTGAGCTTTAGTAACTTCATTGCGTCCAAGGCCTTGGTGACCATGTGAGTAGATTGGTCCTTGGTATTTGTATGTTCCATTTGAACTTATTTAGCCAACACCTTCTATCTCATGTAATGATAGTATACACCTATGATTTTGCTTCTAGCATGAAACATGGGATTGGCAAATGGGTACACACTACTCGTATTAAAACACCTGATTAAAAATTGATTAACCTGCAAGTTTAACTCAAACATTAGCTTCTAGAGCCACATAACATCACAAGTCACTTGAGCTTATGCCCTATATTCAGCTTCACTAGATGTGTGGGTTTCTTGTTTTCCATCCAAGATATGACTTTCTTGCCAAACATTGGTGCATATATACTTTGGCTTCTTCTATACTCTTTGGATCCATCTTAATTAGCACATGTATAAGCTTTTGCCTACATTTCATCTTCAAAAGGATAAATTCAATCTTCATCCAGTGTAACCTTGAGATATTTGTATACTCTCTTTGCTACAAGTGAAGGTGGAACTCTAGGTGTGTGTATGAATTGAGAAAGCACATCAAGTCTATATGCTCGATCTCATCTAGTAATAGTGCCATTATTTAATGATCCAACCATAGGATTCTAGAGAAGTGGATCCTATACTTGATCACCTTTATCTGAAGTTAATTTTATATACATCTTCATAGATTTGCTCAATGATTTACATTCTGTAAGTCTACATTTCTTCAAAACATCCAAAATGTACTTCCTCTATATATGCCAAATGCCATTGCCTTTATATATACTTCAATACCTGGAAATTACCTTAGATAGAACTTAAAAGCCTTCCCAACCTTCCTTTTGATGTCCTTGATACGTGCATCATGATTTCCTAGAATGATTAGGCCATCTACATATAGACACAAGTAGACAGATAGTTCACTTCCCTTGTTATATAACAATGACGGATCCACTTCGCTTTGATTGTTTCCACAATTGATTAGATACTCCACAAGTCTTTGATTCTGCTTGAGACCATAGAATGCTTTCTTCAATGTGCACACATAGCCATCCTTGACTTTTTCGTCAAACTCTAATGGTTGGTCCATGTGTACAACTTTCTCTAGCTCTCCATTGAGGAATGCATTCTTGACTTCAAGTTGGTACATCTTTCTATTGTTGCTTGTTGCAATTGCAATGATGGATCTGATAGTATTCATCTTAAACACAAGGGTAAAGCTATCCTCATAAATCCATAAGTCTCAACAAATCCTTTTGCTACAAGTCTAGATATATATTTAGAAATACTTCCATCTAAATGTTTATTCACTTTATAAACTCACTCTCCTCCAATTATCTTCATATCTTTCTTCTTTGGTACAACAGTCCAAGTGTTAGTTTCTTCCAAAGCATTGATCCCCTCTTAAGTAGCTTCTTTCCACTCCTTGCATGTGTTAGCTTCTTCAAAACATGTGGGTGCTTCAATAACCTTGCTCATATAAGCTAATGTCTAACCATAAATGATCTTAGGTAAGTTTTCAATTGTATACCCTACCCTACCTCCAATTGCGTCTTCCTTTGGTGGTGCCCAAACATCTATATGAATGAGGTCGAGTAAATTGTAGCTTACATAATTGGTCTTCTTGAATGGTAATCTTGTCTTCTTTCCCAACTTGAAAACTTGAAACAAGCTCTTGAGAGTTTGATTAAAGAGCTTAGGAAACCCTAACACTAAGCTCTTCTATTTCTTGTCCTTCAACCTTTGAGTGTTTTATGTGTCCATAACTTTTGTGCCATGGATCCAATTTGGCCACCTTCTTGTTTCCAATGTGAAGTAATTTGTTTGATTGAAGCTAGACTTCACATCAAAGGTGCAAAAACTTCTATATGTCCTTTGGTTGATGGTAGTATTAAAGGGAGAAGATTCTACGGGAAAAGAAGTTTAATCAGATATTTATTATCTGCTAAATCGGATATTTGGTCAGTTGGATTTGTGTAGAGTCGGATCTTTGATGAAGCAGAACTTTAACAACTAGTTATAATCTGGTTGTAATGATGGTGTCATATGAAGTAAATCATTACATAGTGATGATTACGAAGGGAATAAAGCAAGTCACAATACCAATGAAAGGAAGAAGGAATATGTCGATAAGGGAGAAACCTTTAATGGCCTAGACCATTACCTTAGCTGAGGAGATAGTGCATGATGAAGAGGAGGAATTTTTGAAGGCAAATCCAACTATGGTTCTGATATGTGGAAGGAGTACTATGGAAAGAAGACGAAGTGTTGAATAGGTGCGAGCTAGCTATAGTTGTCCAAATTGAAGGAACATAGCTAAGATAGTTATTTCAACAAAATCTCGAAATTTCAACTCAACAAAATTGGATCCTCAAGAAAAGGAGGTAATAAATTTGGCTCAGAAAATTTATGAACAAAAGTATGCAAGGTCTGGTAGGGTGAAGGAAGATGAACTTCAAGAAATTAATTTAGGGACTGATGCTAAACCAAAATGGTGAGGGTAAACAAGGAATTGGATGGTCAATTTTTAGAAGATCTAATTTTTTTGTTGAAGGAGTCTATTGAGGTCTTTGCTTGGGATTATTCACAAATAAAAGATATAGATCCATAACTACATCAACATCACATTAATTTGGAAATAGATGTTGTTCCCATGGTGCAGTAAAGGTATCACATGAATCCAAATTTTTCAAAACAGGTCAAGGAGGAGATTGATAAGTTATTGGCCATGGGATTCATAAAATCGGTAAATCAAGTAACACGGTTATCTCATATTATTGTTGTTCCAAAAAAGAATGGGAAATTGCGGATTCGTGTGGATTATAGAAAATTGAATGCAGCTACATGCGGATTCGTGTGGATTATAGAAAATTGAATGCAGCTACAGTCATATATCCTCTTCCAATGCCATTTTGTGATTCAGTTTTAGATGCATTAGCTCGAGATGAAATGTATAGCTTTCTAGATGGATTTTTTGGCTATAATTAGATTCATGTTGTTGAAGAGGATCAACATAAAATAGCATTTATTAGAGAGTTTGGGGAATATGTGTTTAGAGTTATGAGATTTGGATTAAAAAATGGACCACCTTAATTTAATTATGTGGCACATAAAGTTTTTGAGCCATATTTGCAAGACTTTATGCAAGGTTTAAATGGATGATTTTTCAACATTTGGGAAGAAGGTGCAACACCCTACATTTGCGGTCTTCTTTTAACAGATGTAGAAAAATTAGAATGGTGCTAAATCCATTTAAAAGTGTTATTGCAGTAAGGACTGGTATCTTGTTGGGTCATGTCATTTAAAGTGAGGGAGTGGCGATTCATATCAGGAAAATTGAGGCTATTCAGACAACAAAAGCTTTGAATAATGTAATGTAAGTAATGAGGTTTGTAGGTCTGATTAAATAGCCGCCTAGATATTTGAGGTACTTGGCAAATATTTTATTACCTTTGAAACATTTAACTAATAAAGATGTTCATTTTGTATGGGTTGAAGCTCAAGAGAGGGCTATCTAGTTATTAAAGAAAATGGTTTCAGTAGCACTGATCTTGCAACCTCTAGATTGGTCTTTATCTTTTCACATATTTGTAGATGCATCAGATGTAGTCGTAGGAGCAGTGTTGATGCAACAAAAAGAGAAGGGATGGTACAGACAAATTTATTATGCTAGCAGAGTATGGTGTTCATCTGAAAGGCATTATGTAGTTACTGAAGGAGAGGGTCATGCATTAGTTTTTGGGTAATAAAGTGGTTTCTTATGTAGACCACGAAGCTTTGGTATATCTTATTAAGAAGCCTCTATTAACAATATGATTGGCAAGGTGGATGGTTTTACTTCATGAATTTGATTTTTTGATTGTTCATACCCTAGGAAAAGAGCATGCCATGGATGATTAGTTTAGTAGATTAGAATCAAGAGAAGCACTAGTTCGAGTGAATGATGAGCTACTAGATGTAAAATTGTTTAATACTCGAATTGCTGACTCTGATTCTTGGTATGATAAGTTGTTAGCATTCCTAACGCATGGATTATTGCCTCAAGAGTTTATACCTGATTAGAGAAAAAAATTGCTTTAAAAAGTAGACCATATTTAGTGATAATAGGTGCATTATATGAAAAAGATGTGGATCAAGTGATTAAACGATGTGTGCGAGATTTTGAGAAACTGATTGTTTTGCAGGGAGTCCATTCATGAATAGTAGGAGGGCATTTATCAGGGGACATTACAGGTAAGAAGATTATACAAGCTTATGGTATCCTACAATACTAAAGGATGCTCATGAATTTTCCAAAAGGTGTGTCATTTGTCAAAAAATAGGTCAACCAAATAGTTCAGATAGAACGGATGATTACCCAATTGTACCATTAGATCCATTTCAAAAATGAGGGATGGATTTTGTTGGTCCATATAATCCAATTACGCAGCGTGGGAATTAGTATATTGTAGAAGAAACTAATTATTGTACAAAGCGGGTGGAAGCGATTGCGCTTAAAGATGACAAGGCAGCTAGTGTAGCAAAGTTTCTATACCATAATATCATGACCAGATTCGGATGTCCATTGGAGTTGTTAAGTGATAGAGGAGCTCATTTCCTTAATGAAGTTGTTTCGGAGTTAAGAAAGACACATCTGATTATGCATAAACAATCCACAACATATCATCCACAGGAAAATGGTTAGGCAAAAAGCATTGATAAAAATTTATTAGGGATCATAAAAAAATTAGCTCATGATAATCCAAAAAATTGGGATCTGCGCTTGGATTCAGCATTATGGCCATTCAGAACTTCCTTTAAGGTAACAACTATAATGACTCAATTCAGGTTAGTGTATGGGTTCGAAGTTGTGGTCGCAATTGAGTTTATGGTCCCAAGTTTGTGTATTACATCCAAAAAGATGTCCTTGGAAATATCAGCCAAGGATAGAAGTAAGTACTTGCTACAATTGGAGGAAGAACATTTACTTAGTGCACATATAACTAAAATTTTCCAAAGAAGGGGACAAGCTTGGGTGAACATGAATATTAAATTTAAAGTATTTCAGGTTCAAGATTGGGTTATGGTATAAAATTCCAAGTTAGGGCCACATCCAGGAAAGCTTACATTTAGATATAAGGGTCCAAATCAGATTGTGCAGCATTTGGGACAAGGGATATTCTTGGTAGTAGATGTCTTTGGTACAAAAATGGATAAACCTATTAATGGATTTTATCTGAAGAAATTTCAAGGAAAACCTCCTCATATCGATTGGTTAACAACGAGTTTGGTACAAGTAATGTTTAATTAGGATATTCAGATCAATAGCAGTAATGATCACCAAAGCAAGGAGGATTACTTATGTGCAGTTTTCTTCATCGTGACATGTCTTCTTGATGGTGATTGGTTGAAGATGAAATTAGGTTGTTTGTGAACATATCAATGGATACAAGGTCAAGATCTGGGAGTTAGGGTGTTGTGAGTCGGATCTCATATACTCTGATTTCTCACTACCTAAGGAGAAATAGTGAGATTCCGGTTGGTCAGACTTTGCTCTCTCAGAAGTAATAAAGTTGGATTCTGGTCAATAGCAAAAGCTCAGTGAAAAAGGATTTTTAATTACTACATTAGAGCATGGGCTAAAGTTCAATTACTAGGAAGATTTTATCTCCAAGTATCTAAATCATGGATAGGTCGGGTAAGGTACATTAATGGTCTTGTTGTACATACAAACCCTACAGTGCAAGTGTGCTTGTGGTCTACTTGTTTAGTTGAGAAGCGTGTTTCTATGCATAGAAATACGACAACCAGTTTGGTGGCAGTAATCTAGCCTACTTCAGTTGTAGACATGAGAGGTCAACTTAGAAGGAATGAAAGCATGGTACGAAAGGAGGAATGGCTGTCTAAAGAAAGTGACTATTTTTTGCAGGAAGAGGAGGAAGCAATGCAGACACCGTCCTCTGCCAACAAGCTAATGCACTCATTAATGGATCCATTTTTTGACTTTAAAATAAAAATTGATGCAAGTGCTCCGAAGAACTCTTCATGGCTATAGAAAGTATTATTATTTGCTTTTTTCACACTACCGTGGGAGAATTGGAAGCTCAACTATTATGCGAAGTGCCAAATTGAGATATTGTGGAAGAGCAAAGGGAAAATCTTTTCCCAGGTAACATTATCACCTGAGGTCATTTCTAAAGTATTTCAATTAGCTATTTAAAAGGAGCTTTCCATACCTAAGTGCCTTGAGGATGCTCTACCTAAAGAATTTAGACCCTGAGGGAGGAAGACAACATTACATGCTTAAAAATGTATCATATGCTAGACGAGAACAATTGAAGTGGTATTTGAAGCAATTATGTTTTATCATCAAATATGAATATATCTCAAAGGAGAACTATGATCCCCTTTGTTGGGTAAAGAAAGAGGAATAGGTGAGTTTGGCACATTGGCTTTGCGATAGGATGTATGGTGAATTTCTTCTACCTTACAAACAAGAAACACACTCTAATCATTGATTATTTGCATATCTAGCTGTATTATTTCACTATAGTTGACAATCAGTAGGATGATACATAACAAACATTGTTGAAAGTTGGGTATGGAGTGGAGGAAGTAGTATATGGAGTTAAGTAGTTGAGGAAGGAGACTCATGAAGTGATTGAATTGCATGAAACACCTATCAACATAACAAAGGTGTCTGAATTGCCTATGCAGATTGGAAAAAAATTCAGATTGTCTAAGAACAGAAAATTGGAGCTCATATTAAAGAAGATAATAAGTAAATCAATTTATGAGGATTTAGATCTGCCATGTGTTTGAAATTAGTAAGGAGGTTCAGGAGGCACACAAAATAGTTGAAGATGTTTATCAGTTTATGGTGTAGCAAGAATCATTATTAAAGGAGCAAAAATTATTAAATGAGATACTAAATTCTAAGGAGTATCAAAAGCACCAAACACAAGTTCAGGACTTGCATAACGAGTTGTTGGTAAAATCAGAACAATATGAAAAGGCTATATTAGAATTAAAGAAACAACACGCTATAAAAATGGTGAAAGTGAAGAAATCTTTGCAAGAATTCAAGGAGTGGATGAAGTGTTGGATTCTAAGATTAAACCACTACAAATTTTGGAAATACAAATGCTTCAAAATAAAGAGGTAGAAATGGATGGGATTTTGATGTCCAAAATGGATATTAGTCTTTTGAAGCAACAGATGTAGAAAAGAATGCAAGATTTGTGGAATGGGATTAAAGACAAAATGGAAGCTGTTATGAGATATCCTTATGAAAGTATGCAGGCTAGCTTTGTTTCTTTTTATGAGTCAACTATTGGAAGTCATTGAACAAAATAGGACTAAGAAATAGGAAATATTACAACAACTAGTAGTATTCAAGGAAAAATTGCTATAGTACAATTTCAAGAATGATGTTCAAGTTCAGGATCAGCAAACTCTAATCCACGATCAAGAAGATCAAGGAGTCCTTGGGAGCAAAGGGAGTTTCAAAAGGAAGTAGAGAAAGAGGATGAGAATAATGTAGTCTCAGACATGATACAAGTAGAGAATTTGAACAAGGAGTTGAAATTAGTTGTGCTCGATCAAGGATTTGTGGATTCAAGTTACATTTTTGCAAAATCATCCACTAGGTTGTGCCATGTGTTAAGGGAAGAAGATTCTGCAGGAAAAGAAGATTAGTTGGAAATTTATTGTCTTCTAAATTGGATTTTGGTTAGTCGGATTTGTGGAGAGTCAGACCTTTAATGAATCAAAATTTTAACAGCTAGTTATAATATGGTTGTAACAATGATGTCGTATGAAGTAATTCATTCTATTTTGTTCATGTGCATATATATTTTTTTCTTTTGATCATGAAAGAGAAGAGAGAAAATGAGAGAACAAAGAAAGAAGGTCAAGAGGGAAGTCAACAAGATTAGTAAAATGCAAAAAAATCAAGTAATACTATTCTGTAATCATCAATAGTAATGTCTATTGATCATGAAGTTCTTGAGATTCTTGATATTCTGAAAGATATTAGTGAAGTTCTTACTTAATCAGATTTGCGCTGTGTGGATTTACATTTGTTTGAGTGATTTAGTCTTGAGTATGTACTGATGGAGGAAGGAAGCAATGTATTTGTGTGTTAAATCTATACGTATTTTCGATAGAAAAGTATGATTTAGTTTTGTGATTAGTCTTTGATGAATTATGTTGCATGAGAGAGTAGTTATGTGTTGCTTAACCCCAACATGCACCTCTATGTTTGAAAAGAACTCCTTGTTGCAACTCATGTGGATTCTACAACCACTATCAATGTACCAAGTATTCAATCCTTGTTTCTTGTAGTCACTCATCTACATCATGGCTAGCATAGTATCATTTTAATTTGAAGTAGATGTATAATTACCTTGCCCTTTATAGGTTGAATTTCTCTTCTCCCTTTGATTTCACTCTCTTGCATAGTGGCCATACTTTCCATAAATGAAACATCCTTCTCAATTTCGATTGTCTCTACTCACATTTGACCTTTGTCGTCTTCCTCTCAACTTTCCTCTTCCTCTAGATGAAGAATATTTTCTCCCTTGGTCTTCCTCTAGCTTGTCTTCCTCTTCCTATGCCTTGATTCCTTCCTCTTCCTCTTGCTTTACCTGCATAGAAGGCTTGGGCTTCATTGCACTTTACATTTGAACCTCCAATATTCATTCACTAACTATCAAGGCCACCAACTACTCAAAATCTCAAAGAGTATCTCTAACATACATAGATCTTGTAAATGCCTTCCACTTCTCATCATCCCTCAGCCCATTAAGGGTATATGAAACTAGGTCATCATTACCTATGTGACAACCTATAGATCCTAATAAATCAATGATTTCTTTGATCTTCAATATGTAATCATTTATGCTACTACTAGGGGTTTTCCTCAAATTTTAAGTTCATTCTTCAACTAAATTCTCCTAGGTCTAGTTGAGGTGGAGTGGCAATCATCACATTGATAATGTAATATAAAAGTAGGAAGATGAATCTCTTATCCCTATCATTCCTCTCTTTGAAATTCCTTAATTGATCAAGGGTTTGATTCTCTCCTAATCTAGATCTTGCATCTCAGTCACTAATGAGACCTCCTAAACCTTTTCCCATAAGATAACAATTGGACTAATATACTCAGAATAACATGATTAGTTCTAATGCACCCTCCTAGATCCCTTTGATAGAGAAGAACTAAACTTTAAAAAGATATCTACATTTGATCTTCAAGATGTATCCAATAGATGATTCTTATGTCTTCCTTATTCACTAGTAGGATCTCCCGTGCTTGATGTGCCTTTGATCTTGATCTAGCAACACTTCTTCGTTGAAACTCGATGAGGGTCCTCTTAGGGTCCTTTTGAATGCTTCCAATGTGTTGAATAGCTTTGAAACAACTATTGGAAGGATTCGCAACTTCCCTACATAGCCTTGAAGCTATAGTACCCTCACATGCAACTTCATATAAATTATGTTTAACGAAGTGATCTAATCTCTAAGAATATATAGACTCAACCTGATACCTTTCTGTAGAGATAAACTAGAATCCTAGACCTAACAAATGCAGGTTATTTCACTTAAACTGGTTAGTGCTACTAGGAGAACTAATATCCTCAAGAAAGAATAAATTTTATCATCACACACACACACACACACTATATATATATATATATATATATATATATATATATATATATATATATATATATATATATATATATATATATATATATATATATATATATATATAAGTCAAAGTCTCTCTCCTATTCGTTTCCACCTTGAATCCTTTATCGGTGCACCTTTACTATGAATTTATGCACATCTTCACTAATTACATTTGCTCAAATGTATGCTTGAATTTCCACCAAACCATATTTTGGAGCATTTTTTTTAACCCATACTATCCCTGTATATGAATGGAAGAAAAATCACCATGATATACAACACCTCCAAACCTATGCATTCACCGAATGCAACAATAATCATGGAATTTCTTTCTACCAAATGTTTATGAATTTAAAGAGTTACTAGAAGACTTCAAATCGAATTATACAAACCATGTGAACGGATATTTTATGGATCTTTTGATTGTGGATGGCCTTGTAGTGTGACACTAACGCGTGCATGCTCTAAATGAATCATCAGACAAGATGGTGCAATGGCAAAGGTAATCTGCATCCCATGACGAATTTTACTTAGAATCAAATTGATATTTATTCATGATCAATACAATGTCTTGTGATGTGCAAGTGGACATGCTTTTATGGGAATCAAAACTAACCTAAACTTACAAATTTAATCATGCAATGCTAGTTACAAGTAATAGTAATCATGGTAAAAAACGAAAGACTTTCTTAAGGCTTCCAATCCAAGAATCTTTCTCCACTTGCAAATCAAATTTTAAATTTTGTTAGGCAGCGTAGTAAGATAGTACTTAGTTTTTGTAATTCTTTAGTTTTCGATGAGATGATCTACGCAATGTAATTTTTCATATCTCTATTAATGAAACAAACATTTTGGTGAGAGAGGAAGAGAGGCAACGAGTGGATGTGACTCGATCGATGTGTAAATTCTCCACATAGAGACATTGGTCTTGAATTCGGTACATTCTGTTCGTTTTCTTCTTTTTGTTTCTTGGTAATATAGTTTTGTGATATATGTGAAGTTAATGTTATGGTGAAATCAGCTTGCAAGCGACTCTCTACACAGAGTGAAGTCATAAGTGGTATTATTGGTAGTTTATGCTCTAAGGAGTTATAGATTTTGCGCAAGTAGTAAGTTAATTCTCTGAAGCTTGCATGCACATTATTGATTTGTTCGGTTTTAATATGTCAGCTATAATGAAAACTCAATACAATATGCAGTTATCTATATGTTTGCGACCCATGAAACCCTTTTGTAATCCTTTTTGTAAGTTTTCATTAGAGATAGTGTGATTAATAATTTCCTAGTTCTGGTGGGGAGTGGAGGCCATAAGAGTAGACATTGAGAGCCCTTGAGACCGAAAAGTGAAGATAAGAAGGATAGTTTATTCCACTTCCATGCTTCTGTGTAGAATACCCACGATATCAACAAGATAAAACACCCATAGGAGTTGTGCAAGAAAAGCTCAACGTGAAAGCATGGGTAAGGAACAAAGGATAATTTACAAAGTGATAGAGTTAAAAGAGGAGAAAATATTTGAAGGAGGAGTTTCGAAGGAGTGAAGAACACTGTAGATACCAGAGATCTACTAACGTATGACAAATAGAACCAAGAAGAATGGGAACATCTTTGTAATATTCCAATGTCGAAATCAAAACAAATACTGGAAAGTGAAGGAAAGCGACGAGTAGAGGGATGAAAAAACTCTTGGAAATTGAACACCTACTAAAAAAGTAGGATAGTATCTATCTAAGTGGTTTGGAATAGGAGATTGGAAAAATCTTAAGCCACAAACTCATGAAACATTTTTATTGGTGATAGGTCAAATCATAAGACCAAGGACAAAGTACATCATTTATGATTCTACCTACAATATTATATGAATGTGATGATGCACTAAAAACGTCCCTCTCACCTACACTACATATTGAGCTAACACAATTGTAGGACGAGCCATGGAGACTAATGCTATGATGTCATAGTTGCTTAATTGCATCTCTAATAAAGGACATCAAAACATGGTAAATATAGTAGGGAATGAATCTATCCTTAAGGCAGCTGAGAAAAAAAGGGCTTCAATTTGAATAGAGGGATAAGTCTCCTCAAACTGAATGAACAATTCCACTTAGACTAGTGGATAAGTCAAATTAGCATATAAATAGGAAGAAAAAGTAATATAACTTTTAGCAGCTAAAAATATAAGCTAACAAACACTTTCAAGAAGTGATATAAGCTTTTAAGAAGTAAATTGATTTCACAAATTAATAAAAGATCTTAGTAGCTAAAAAATGTATGTTAATCAATATTATTAGCTAATAATTAGAATTATAAGCTAAATCTAGCTAATAGAACAAGTAAGTGATTGCTAATAAGTAACTAGCCTTTAAGAGGTAACTACATCTAGCTAATAAGTAGCTAATAAGTAATTTAGTGATAGCTAGCCATTAATATGAACTAGTATTAGCTAATAAGTAACAAACATATTAGAATCAAATGATTAGTATTAGCTATTACATGGGAATTGTAATCTACTAATAGCCATTAATTGGTATTATAAGCTAAAGCTAGCTAATAGAGCAAGTTATCGATAGCTAATAAGTAACTAGCTTTAGCTAATAAGTAACTAATAAGTAGCTACATGAGAGCTAAAAAGTAATAAGTAATTAGTATTGTCTAATAAGTAACTCACAAATTAGAAGCTAACTTATAGGGAGTGTAGTCACTTAACGATCGGCGATTATAGTGTGATAGCGCAGATTTTAAAGGACATCCAGCGATGAGGATCGCTGGTTTTATGCGAAGAGAAATATTTAATTTCTCTTACAAGAAAAGTTGCCTACCATCTGATCAAAGAGTACCTTCTTAACTTGTAACCATTTCTATTTCAACCAAATAACAGATCTCACCTTCTTTTTTAACTATAATATGTACAAAATTGGATATGTACTGTTTTTATCCCCCTACATGTAAACCTGACGCGTATTTTGGAGGTTAATACATAGCCTATTTTGGAAGTTTACCCAAATATAGTGTTTCCTTGATCGTAAATATACATGAACAATATTGTTTTTCTACATTGTTCTTGCGCTTAATCAGGTCTCTGATAATGCTCTCTAGCATCACTTTCTCTCTAGCATCACTTTATGCTCTTTGCAAGATCACTCTAATCCATATGTGAGGATTCATATTTCGTGATCTACTCAGTCCTTTTAAGAATCGCCACGTTTTCGTTTGCAAGAGCATTTCAATTTGCTACTACATATGCACACTCTAGTTTCTTCCATTTGCACCAAATGCTTGCTCAACCTTTCTTAATGTCCTTTGAGGCTAACCCTGCGACGGCCAGGCGTTTCCATCAGAATTACTAACTTGATGATCCCTCTTGAATCCTAGTTTTCTATCGTACGAAATCACATATGCACACGTGGTACGTTATTACTCAAGCTCGAGGGGAGTGGGGCTATGAACCCAACCATGCTTTGCAAATGGGACAACGCTATCTAACTTAATGGCATTTTGGTTATATGTGGTAAAGGAGTCGCTATAACCCAATTCATCGGACATATAAAGGTCTGTATTGAAAACGAAGATTTAGTTTTCTGTGCATCTAAAGGGGCTTGTTTCCGCTTCTTAATTTTAAGGTCGATGTAGCTACTTACGCAGGTTTGTTTTGAAAAACTAGAAGTCCGAAACTGAAGGATCTGAATGCTATGGATTCAGCGTCTAAAATATGTATGGACTTGTTTTGATTGAGAGACCGTACAAGCTTGTGTAAAGGAGCTTTGTCAGGTAGGATTGTTTTGCTTCCTTGAAACGCACGATGCACCTGAAAGAGGAAAAGATTTGTAAGGGGGGGGGGGGGGGGGGTGTGGGAGAGAGAGAGAGAGAGAGAGAGAGAGAGAGAGAGAGAGAGAGAGAGAGAGAGAGAGAGAGAGAGAGAGAGAGAGAGAGCGCATAGTTTTGAAAACAGGTGAATTATCTTAAGTCTCTTGAAGTCATCACAGAAGCACGACAGTTGACAACGCAGTACGTTGTGTCCGTGTCTCGGCTTTTCCGCATTTGTTTTTTTCTTTGCGAGAGGTCGGTACTTATCATATGGGTCTGCCTACGAAACAGCTTTCTCAAGGAAACGAGATCCGTAAAGCCCCCTCTGACGTGCTGAGTATGGCAGAGAATGGATGTTGCTATTGCATGGAAACTTACAGATTGTCGAGCTTTTCTCTCGCTGCGAGTACATCCAAGCAGATCGTGATCGCGAAGGACAGCCAGGTTTCTGGTCAAAACTCAGAGCTTCTTTGCAGAGAGTATTGAAACTGTCCATGATGATCATTATCGACGACTTTCCATCTCGCAATGGTATTCGATGATTAAAGTGGATTTTCTCAATGAGTGCTGTCTGGCTGCACATCTCAACAATCAGAAATCAATTGTTGCCATCGGTTCCCGCCGTGATATTAAAATTCAGATGGCCATTCTCTCTGTGTAGAGGATAGGAAGAACATATGTGTGTGTGCGTTTGTGTGTGTGCGTTTGTGTGTGTGCGTTTGTGTGTGTGTGTGTGTGTGTGTGTGTGTGTGTGTGTGTGAGAGAGAGAGAGAGAGAGAGAGAGAGAGAGAGAGAGAGAGAGAGAGAGAGAGAGAGAGAGAGAGAGAGAGAGGGCAGAGACAAGGGGCTGCGCCTTATCGGAATGGCATATCTGTAGATTGGCAAAGTAATCCTTCGTTTCCACGTCTGGACATTTGCGGACACGATAGACAAAGCCGTTGCTTCAAAATGCTTCGTCCTTGTCGTACGTCATGCTTTTTCTGTGTATGCACCAGCCTGTGCTTGCATGTGCAAGTAAAAGTTAGTTGATCTTTGCTTTCGACTCAAGGTCTGTAGTACGTATGAATGTTAAGGAATTTCAAGCTCCTCTTCCGAAAAGCGTTCTGAATCTGGTCATCAAGTAGCCCCACTTCATCAGATTATCTTTCTAGGCTTATTCATTTTTTGAAGCATGAAGTGAAAATTCGCCTAAATTGCACAGACTTTAGACTCGGATCTTATCGTCAAGTGTTCTGTGTGCCTGAGAAGGTAACATGTCTCATTGCACGGTACAAAACAAAATAACAACACTGAAAACGGCAACCGTACCTCAGACTTTACATAGACTCTGATAATATCGACCGGGTGTAGTGTCCTGTTGATGCTCAATTGTCTCTTTGTGCACAAAATTGCAGTAAATCAAACTCGCAGAGATGATGGCATTTTACTGTTTTTTTTTTTTTTTCTTTTTTTTGCACATCTACTGAAAGCAGGCTCCCGGCTGACCATGTCTCGTATGTATGATGCTCCCTTACTGTCGATATCGCGTTCTTGTTAACAGTAATTAGATATCTACAACATAAGATGTTATGCTCGTATGTAGTATGAATTCAAAGCTGCAATCTTTTTCAATCATATGAGGAGTATTCGACGACCATTATGGCGGCAATGGCTTACTATTGAGGGACTACAAGCTACCCATACCTTTCTCATCTCGGCAATTGTTTAAAAGCAAAGCTACATGTTGTATTGCAAACTTCTCGATGCAATAGAAAAGGTTTGTAATATCGATGCAGGCTTCGTATCAAAGCCCGCATATATGTTCTGAGCCTCCTAGGATGCTTATGTATGCAGCTAATGCTGAAAGGGAAATCTTGAATGTTAGGAGCAATCGGAAAACTAAATGGCTCTCTATGCATTGGTTAATTGTAAATATGGATTAAATTCTTAACAACGTGTCGGGAGACAAGGATATGGTCCTCAAGTGGGAGGAGAAATTCGAGTGTGACCTTCCATAGCTTAACTTAGAACTCACTAAAGTGAAAGAGGGACACTTCTTCTCTTCATTGGACCTTAGCAATAGTTCCTCCCTCCTAAACAAAGACCTGATAGGTGTTGTGCTTTCTATTTTATTTCTAGAACATAACCAAGACTTGGAGATGTCCGATGACCCCGATGTTATCCTCGCAAAGAAAAAACCCACTCTCGGAATCATTAATATTACCCGTGATAAGGGAGATAAGCTCCTTAGGATTCATGCGCACCACTCTATCTTGAAATTTCATTTGTTTGTAATGGATATAGTCTTTGCATATGGACATTAACCTTCACAAGACGGTCACCACCAGGAAGTTTTAGAGCCAAGTTATTGAAGCGACTCATGCATCCCTCATAAACACACAAAAGGAGATCAAAAGAATTAGATAAGAGAGAAGAGAGAGGAGATACATTAAGCTTAACTAATTTGAAAATGTGTCAGTAAAGGGAATACTAGGTGCCAACTAGGGCTTCCGAAAATCAAGAATAATCTTGGGTTAGAAGAAGAATTAGCAATCATTGTCTTTGATACTCTTTCGTAGAGTGATGTGTAGAAAAAATGGATATACTAATGAAAGACATGTACAAGATAGTAGAAACACAATAGCGTATAGAGTGCATTCCAATCATGAATAATCTTTATAGCATGATGTGCACCTAGAACAAGAAGAACAAGGATTTTATTTGGTTCTTTTTCAAGGAACATTTTGGGGTTTCCTCCACCATCTAACTTAGTATAAAAGAACACATGATACCACCTTCTAAGACTAGGTGGGGATGCATGGTCCCTTTCAATATTGTTAAGGGGTTTCGGAGATTTTGGATAAGTAAGAGTGGATAACATCATCATAGACTTATTTGGGGATAAGGTCCAATGATTGGAGGTTCTCACAAAATTTATTTCCAATTCACCATAGTTCTTGGACAATTTGATCTATTAGAAGAAATCACATCCTTCAAGCTATTACTATCAATAGTGAGGGTATGAAGTACATGAAATAGTTTACATATGAATTTTTCTTCCTTAAGATTGATTTGAATAAAGCTTATAATAAGATACTCTAAGGCTATGTCATGCACTTATATAGGGAGACTTATCTTGGTAAAAGAAAGGAACAAGAAGAAATCTCAATACTACGATAACAATGAATGTAGCTTGATTGTTAACCTTAAAGAAAGACCTTATCTTCTTTCTTGTTGCCAAATTTCCAATGATCATTTAGAACAAGATTTCTAGCTGTTAAGACTCTAGGCGTAGGGGTTAAGCCTTTGGAATCATTTTTAGATCTATGAGATAAGGAAATAGACATTATGGGACCACATAAATGTGTGAATCAAACTTGAATACAAAGTTTGATGCTTAGTTAAGAGATGCATGCTTGAATTGAGAGTGGATGTTATTAGAACTCCTTAATGACAGAGTTTCCTCGATGGGTAAGGCTTTGAATGTAAGCATTGGAGCAAGATAGAGGATATACTAAATTTGAATCTAATTTAAGTAACAATTTAAGAAATATATGTTGATATACCAAATGGTCCATCTTGGAAACTTAACCAATAGAAAATCCCACAATAAATGTAGGATCCTTTCTTTGTGTGAATAGCTTTCCTGTCATAGAGCAGCAAAGATAGGGACGTGAGAATCCATCCAAAAAGGTTTCTTAGTTATATCAAACCAAACCTACGAGTTAGGGTATCACTTCTCTACAAGAATGTGAGTGTGCAAAATTCTATGTATTAGAGTTAGATGCTTGTTTAGAGTTAAAATTTTAAGGAAGTCCCTAGTCCAACTTGGCATCCATACCTATTTCTATCTTAACTTCAAGTTATTATATATGACTACCTATTTATGGAGTGGTAGAGCTAGGCATTTGGTATCTATTGATGTTTCTTCTATTTTCATAGTAATGTACTTTATATGTTTTTATAATCTTGCAAGTGGTCTCATATTTTGTAAAATTCAGGGGCAAGTATCATGTGTGAACTATGAAGAAAATATGAGTAACTCGTAGCCACTTGAGATCCATCCCTACATAGTTAGAGAGAGGGTTTAATGTTCTTTTTCTATGTTGGGGCCATTTGTTCTCATTACAGAGGAACTAAATTCTATTTTAATAAATTCCTATAGATCCTTCATTTAGTCTTCTTTGAGCAGTCAACCTCTCCTTCATATGTGAGCCTACTATTTATGAACATTAGTAAACATGAGTGCTCTAAATAACTTAGAAAGGATTCTTGTAAGGGAATCATTTCCTTCAAGCTATAGAAAGCTTGAGCATCTCGACATGCATGTAGCATCACATTGTCAAGAAAAGGTGAACATATCTGAATGGGATATATATACTTTGGAAAAAGTTTATTTATTATCGAGTTCATTTAGGAACTCTAGTTTAGAAGAAGTATCTTATATCCATTGGACCGTTGGTTCTATTCCCACATCCTAAAACCAAAGAATCTTAGTTACTTTATTCTTAATGTTTTCTTAAAAGTTTACCAAGAATAGTCAATGGGCATTGATGGAAGGTTTGAAAGATTTTTCTATCATACAAAGTAGTTTTTAGAATACAAGGATGGTTGGTGGGTTTTGATTGAAAAAACTATTAATCATGGGTTTTTGAGATGACTACATTGTTGGTGAAAATGTTCAAGCCTACACATTTTACTTAGCATGGAAGACATTGTGTGGAACCAACACTTGATCATTCATGTGAACTATAGCTTGTAACTACTTGATCATTTACCATTGTAAAAGATTAATTCTTTGGAGAATCTTGTAAAAGCCTATAACTCTTGGAGTTAGGAAGAATACTAGCTACAAATTCAATTTGAGATAATATCTCCAACATCAATGGAGTAACCTTTTTTGATGGGAGCCAGAATTTGAATTCAAAATTCAAACTTAGAGGAAACACATATAGAACACCTTGTAAAATATTATGGTGCATGCATCATTTTTAGAGCTCATTCCTTGATCACTTGTAGAAATTGAGTAGCTCACACTATAGCTCACTCAATTCATCATCATTGAGCATCATTAAAATGTCAATGACTCTGTACAATTATGTTCTTTAATACATATACCTCATTGAATATTTTTGTCTACTTCTCTGCTATGACTTCTCAGTCAACTTCATGTGGTCATACCTCAGTGAATACTCAACCATTTTGCATATTCTTTAGCTTGTTGGAACCCACTTGAAGGCTTCTTAGTTTGTAAAAAAATTCAACGCATTTGGTTCACGTATCAGGGAGGAATCACCTTCAATGTGCTCATTGGTCATCTACTAGTTTCTCCCTAAAAAATCGGGGGTAAGATCTGATTTGCTAAAGTTATTTCTGAGAGCATAATTGATCATTTTAAATGATTCCACTTGAAATCATTATCTATCTGAGTGAATTGAAATTCCCCAAAAGGAATTTTGCAAATTACTACTGTGTTGTGAGCTCTGAGTAAAAGAACCAATAGGTGTATGGACTAAAATAGAAAGTTCTTCAACACTAGTTATTTTTGAACTAGTCTGATTTCGATTGATTGTTTCATGTATTAATTCCAAAGTACATAGGTACCTTCTTGGTGTCATTTCCAAGCTAAAAAGGCCTACTTTATGACCCTAAAGTGCATCAAGGCTGGTACAAAGCAAGTTTTAGCAATACCACCTCACTTCCTTGAGGTATCCATCCATATCTTCCAACATACATAGAGAACCAGGTAACCATGGAAGATTTCTTCAGGCACAGATGCTTTGTAGAGTTATGGCTTCTACATAACTTAAGGTGAAGAGCTTGTTGAGGAAATTCATTAGTCCATGGGTTTTCTTTCTATGGTGGTAGGGTCCTCAAGAGAAGATAGAGAGCTAATGTTCAATAGAAGACAAAGAGGTTGTGTTGAATGGAAGACATAGAGTTGGTGTTTGAAAGAAGACAAGAGTTGGTGTTTAACAGAAGCGCTGGTATACGAATATTCTTTGTAGAGCATGCAATAGTGAAAGAGATGCTAATAGAGATTGCTGCAAAGGTGACATGTATGATAGATTCATAAAGTCCCTTGGCAATGGAAGTTTAAGATATCCATAAACAAGCCATAATTATTTTGGCATTTTGTGTCTTATGTTGGGTCGATGGATTCAATAAAGATAGTATAAGGAGGCCGTTTTGACAATTCAATGGGTAGAAAATAAAGATAATGTTATTTTTCCTCTCAAACATAATGGAAATTTGGCATGGCAAAAAGACATGGCATGCTTTTGATCATAAGTCTTCAACAAAGAAAATTTGTGAGTTAACACCCAAAGATGTTATGATTTATGCTTTCATTGATTCGATCCTCTTTACACTCTACAAAAGAAAAGATGAACTTCACCAATCATTGTTGACTTTTCTCTAATCATATTCATTAAATACCTTTCTTTTTTTACTATGTATCTATATCAAGGTCTTCCTCGAGCATCATAAGATTCAGTGTAATCGTTTAAGTATATGTCTTGTCTGTTGAGGTTGCATGCTTAAATGTTATCATTACTTTTGTGCTTCATATAATGTTAATTTTTAGGTCATTCCTCTATGATCGTGAAACCTGCTCATAGTCACGCATTTAAATGACAGAGTATGATTGAGATACATGAAGATTTTACAGTTGTGTCATATTGATTTGACTCTAATTTTCATTCTATGGAGACTCAAGATCAACTCGCATCAGTTACACATGTCACATTCTTTTGGTTTATATACTTATGTTATAGAGCTTGAACTAGTACGTATATAGAAATTTACCATCATCTACGTAAATGGTTGAAGTGTTGTGGTTGAATTTGATCACTCGCTTTTGTAGATCGTAAGTATGAAAGTTGTTTTGTACATGCACTTCTGAGAAATACTTTTTTTTCTAAAGGTTCTACAAAGATACACTTAGAGATTTTATGATGAATTTTCATCATTTTCAATGAATATTCATTTATGAGGGAAATTATCTAGATTTATATTTCAATGGTTTCATGCTTTCGATGATTTTTTTTCTTAATGTGAAAGAATCATTATTCTCAAATGCTTCATTTTACCTATAATTCTCAAGCTTTTGTGTGTAACCAATAAGTTCCGTTAACAACTTTAAAATAAACATCAAATTATATGACTTGTTATAGCAACATGATGATTGAATGAAGAGTGTACCTCTTCGATGTGAACATGATGAGCATATGAAATCTACCTACACTTTCCTATGCTGTAAAGCACTCGTATTTCCATTGGAACATGAGCATGAATCTTCCTCTTCTTGGTAGAAAACTAATTTCTTAGCTTAGCATCTCATAGACGCTCCTCACACTTTGGGTGCTCACCCTATGTTTTTTGACCTAATTCAACTTGATGGGGCACGACCTAGTTTTGTGTGTGGTTTTCTTTGCTCCTTTTTTGTAGGTGGTTTGTGAGATTTTTGCACTAACAAATAAGGTTTAAGTTAATGGATTAATTTTATTTCATACCGTAGGTATTTTGAGCAATTGGCTGATCAAAACAAGTTTTGTGTGACTAATAAGAAAGAAAGTTTTATGCATATATCCAATGATTTTACTAGTTCGAGGATCCATCTTAAGGTTATGGCTGGAAATATCTCATGGGATGAAGTTTAAAAATAGTACTCATTGAGTTCACATGCAAAGATTATAGTAAGAATAATAGGGTTTCTTTTCTTAGTTGGATAGATTCAGCTAAAATTGGTATGTACAGAACTCAATGTTTATCTTTATTCAAAGTAGATTCAATCAATCACGTCGAACATATAGAGAAACTTTAGAATGCGATAAAGTACAAGAAATCTTAGCTATGCCAGATGAGGCATAAGTATGTGAACTAGATCCAATGTTATAAATTTTCACTATTGAAAATGGCTTAACTAATTATTGAGAATTATTTACTACTAAAGTTAAGTGCTTGCCAGAGATGGCGAGAAAGACATTTCAACCATGTAATGCGCCCAAATCTTAGGGAAGATCCATCCAAGCATGAGAATGAGCAATGAATAAAATCCAAGATTGAAAAGTTAGAAGTCAATGTAGATTCCCTTGCTAAATACATAGATTTGTTAGTCATTAAAATTGCTTCTTTGAAGGATGTTCTAGAGTTTAAGCCCAAAGTTCAAGAGAAATGTAGACGACCATTCAATAAGACTAGCAAATGCTTCTTCTATGATGAATTAGACCACCATCATTAGAAACATGATTATTTTAGAGAAGCCAAAGAGAAGAATTTGGTCATTGCGATAGATAATGAACTTTGTGACATCTTCACAAAGCATCCTCTAGCGAGAAACTTTAGCAAAGGGCATTTCAAGGCGTTCTATGAGGTGTCCACAAGTCAATCTACATGCTCCTTTGAGAATTATTTTTAAGAGGATGAATATCGATTTTCAACACATGTTTATGTTGTTGCATGAAAAGGGGAACCAAAGTTTCAAACACTTCATGAATGTAACTCAAACCTATGCGCAAAGACATGTGAGAAAGCCCAGGTAAAGCAAAATCATGTTATTTTTTTGATAGAATGGTGAATCAAACCCAAGTAAAAAAACGAATGAGACAGACAAAGAAGGAAAAGAGGGGAAAATCATTGAGAAAACCACCTACATTTAGGTTAATTTCTCAATTGAAGAATTGTATATACATTAAGAATATTATGTATGAGAAGATTGTAAATTTTGAAGTTTCTCTTTTAGTAGCGGAAATTCTTATTATGGGATTACCCGATGTGAGAGAAGAAATCATAGGAACCATAAGAAGAAGAAGAGATACAATTGAAATTAAGGAAGAAGATGAGAAAATGAGAGAACCTAAACGGCGTAATGTAAAAGCAAATGAACTTGACACTGAAAATATATATGGGACAAGAAATTACTTAGGTCCTACGGATGGGAGGATTGAGAAGAATGATGGAAACTCTAAAATTCATGACACTCAAAAACATTAAAAAGCAGTCCAATTGAAACAATTTTCAAGAAAGGAGATAATAGCAAGCTATATCTTGCTTTGATAGATTTCGATTGTGAGATTAATGTAGTTTTAAGAAAGTTCTATGACGAAGGAAGATGGCGAATAGATAGGGATCATGTATAAAAGATGAAAGTGGCTAATAAGGCTCCAAGGTATCTTTTAGGTGCCCGTGCTAATGTATCTCTAAGTATTGGATATGTGAAAGAAGGTAACCACTTCTTTCTGCGTGAAGTTTATTCATATCCAATCATTCTAGTGCAATCATTCATTTTGAACCAAGAATGGAAACAAAAAGACTATATTACTCTAGTTCCTTTGCAAGGATTCATTCTGAGGATAAACTAAAGTGAGGTACTACAATTTATGGTTATATGTGTTACTCACCTAAGGAGTCCTACGATGTTGAGGAAGTTTCTTCTCATGCACAAAGAACCCGATTTCGTGTAAGGGTTGCCATTATGAGAGTCCAAAATGGTATGTACGTTCTTGATTTTCTATGTGCCACATTCTTGCTTTTGAATATTTCGTATTGGGTTTTTCTCTATATCAAATTTTGTTCGTACATAGTAATTCTATTCAAATAAAAATAAATTAAAAGATTGAAAAACATAAACAACAATTCAAACATGAAGGCACGATCGGATTTGTAGAAGAGTTGACTAGAATAATGCAAAGACGTCTTCTTAACAACTGACACAATTCAAATTGGTATTCATTTGGTGATTGGTCACGAGGATGATGAAGTTTAATAAATATGGAATTAAATTTGGTGGTAAAATATAGGAAGAGCACTAATGAAAATACTCAAAAATTTAAAAATGACTGTGGGGTGTTGTCTTAACATTCAGTATAATTGAGACTCCTTTATTATTCATTGAATTTTTGTAGCGATATCTTTCTTTTCTCTACTTGGCCTGATTAAGAATTACTCAAATTCAGACATTACTATGTTATGATGGATTGTTTATATTAAGTTTATAAATTCTGAGTAGTACATGTAGTTCGCAAGGAGAGTTCTATTCCTAATATGGTATCAATATCACAATATGATGATGTTGAATTGCAATAATTCAAATGATGAAGAAATTTTATTATGATGCAAATACATTTTCATATGAAAAGTTGAGGATTCAAGTTATGATGGAATTTAGTTTGACATTGGATATTATTTGAGCAAGTTATGTGTGGATATTATTTAGCTTCAACCTTATTACCTTTTGAATCTTTGGATGGCTGCAACTTGGAGAAATAAGGAGAAAAATATCAAGCACAAAGGCTTTAGTTCAAGTTGGAATTTGAAACGCCTCTCCCAACGTTCAAAACCCACTTATCACACTTAGGTGTCATGAAGCCTATAACCTAGGAAAATGGATTACTGACATCTAGGGAACCTTTTTAGTTATATCTACACACGTTCTATCTTCAATGCATGATCTTGTGTGTGCATAAGATCTCTTACATTTTTAATAAGCTAGAAGACCCCTTTCCATTCAAGCCCCTTGCTTTCGTGACTGATTTTATTAGACTTTCTCTAGCCATAGAATTTTAACTTTCATAAGGTGTGACCCTATGTAATCTTCAATCTAGAAACTTAGTCATAATGTTTGTATTTGTAATTGTTACATGAGCTCGATACGAATTAGGAACATTCATTTCATTTATCATAGCTTTAGCCCATTCTATTACAAATGTATTCTTGATTTATGCTACGTCCATTTTTTGGTGTGTATGCACAAGTAAATTGCCTCTTGATGCCATGTTTGTGGATTAACAAAAAAAATTCATTTATAAATATGATCCTTCTCCATATAATATAGGCTTCTTTATGTACTTTTCTCTTCTTTTCTTCTAGGATTCTAAAAGTTTTTAAAGGATGATACATATCCTATTTTGACTTCATAAAGTAGATACGGAAAATGTTTGAATGATCATCTATAAATTAAGAGACTATCTACTACCTCCAATGGGTGGCTCCTTTGTGCATTTTCAAGATGAAATCCCTTGTGGTTGGTGAATGAGAAACTTTCATCATTGGATGAGTGTAATTGATGATTTTTATGGTTGAGTAGCTACATGAAGAAGACGAAAAAAACCAAAAATACTAAATTAGTTGTATACATGTTCAATGCTTGATATCTTTGAATGTGTGTATGATAAGAAGTTTCAATTTTATATATTTTTGAACCCATATGTGAGTATTGAAAACCCTAAGTGCATTTCAACCCTAGTACTTCGAACCCTAATTGTATAAAAATCGGAATTAGTCTAATAACCCTTCAAACTCTTTTTTTTCCCCTTTGAAACCTATGTTCCAAATCCTTTGAACCCTAGTAGAAAATTCTAAGTGTATATCTAAAAAAACCTAAATCCCATGTGTATATATACCTTAATTGGAAGTCTTAAAGACGTTCCTTCTAGATTCCAAAAAAAATCCTAGTGTTTGATTGAAAAAACCCTAAGTGAACCCTTTGAATTTTTTTATGTATCTTTATGAAACCCTAAGTGTACATATGTAAAAACCCTAAGTAATCTAAATGACCATGTTAGCCTAAGTGACTTGCAACCCCAATTCTTATTTAATACTTAGTACCCTAACTGTATTATAAACGATAACTTTCTTGAACCCCATGTATGCAAATCCTAAGTGTATGTATATATACCCTATGTTTATGTGTTTGGTGATCTTAAATATGGAGAAAACCTAAGTTTATATATTAGTAACCTATTTTTAGAACCCTAAAAACCTATTTCTCATACCCTAAAGTATCATCAAATCCTTGTGTGCCAACCTCTATTATGTATGTAAACATATGTTACCCTATATGTAAGTAAATATAGACCCTTGTGTATGTACACCCCTTGTATATGCTTGTACGGGGAAATAAGGGAGATTATAAATTAATGTGTTTAGTTATGTGTGTATATGAGAATAATAAGCTTCCATAAACCTCCTCATAGTCAGGCATTAAAATGATAGAATATGATTGAGATACATGAACGTTCTACAATAGTGTGGTATTGATTTGACTATTCTTTACATTCTATGGAGACTCAAGTTCAACTTCCATCAGCTACACATGTCACATTCTTTTGGTATATATACTTATGTTATAGGGTGTCAGCCATTACGTATATAGCAATTTACCATCATCTACCTGAATGGTTGAAGTGTTATGGTTAAATTTGATCACTTACTTTTGTAGGTCGTATGTATGAAAATTGTTTTATACATGCACTTTCTGAGAAATACTCTTTGTCTAAAGGTGCTACAAAGATGCACTTGGAGATTTTATGATCATTTTTCATTACTTTAAATGAATATTCATTTATGAGGGAAACGATCTACATTTATATTTCAGTAGTTTCATGCTTTCCATGATTGTTTTACTTAATGTGAAAGAATGATTTTTATCAAATGCTTCATTTTACCTATAATTCTCAAGCTTTTGTTTGGAACCAATAACTTCCGTTAATGAAATTAAAATAGACATGAAACTATATGACTTGTAATAAGAACACGATGGTTTCATGAAGTGTATGCCTATTGTGGCTAGATGATATGTGACGTATTACAACCTCAAGTTCAACCTAATCTAAGTGTACCTCTTTGATGTGAACATGATGAACATATGAAATTTATCTACACTTTCCTATTATGTAAAGCATTTGTATTTCCATTGAAAGATGAATCTATGTGCAATTACACCATAATAGAATGGGGTAGCTAGAAGAAAGAATAGGCAAACTATAGACATAGCTAAGTGTATGATAAATGAAATAAGTATGCTATTATTTTATCATGTTGAGTCTTTAGATACAACGGTATAACTTATGAATAGGCATCTAACACGTGGAGTACATGAATTGACTCCTCATGAGATTTATTCTGGCGAGAACCCTAATCTTGAACATCTCAAGGTATTCGGGTGCATATGCTATGTTCACATACCATAAGAGGTAAGAGTTAAGTCGAATCATGGATCATAAAAATGCATATTTATTGTGTATTATTTGGCGAGAAACCATTACAAATGATATAGAACTAGTATCAAGCAATTTTGAGTCTCAAGTGATGTGGTATTTGATGAATTGATGTCATGGTATGGAGTTATAGGCCTCTGTCTGCCTTTCCTTTATTTAATTGAAGTCTGGGAGAGTAGGCTAAGGCCGAACTTCTTTTATATTAAAAAAAAAAATCGACACTTATTTCAAGCGTAAAGGTGCCAAATTCTTCATCAATCATCCAAGGATATAACAAAAGTGTTAGACTCATTCTCCATCCCCTATCTCAAGACAAAAGCATGATTCAAAGTGTAGAAGAAAGACCTAGTGAAAACTGAGAATGATTTTGAGCATGGTTATACCACAAGGAAATCTATCAATGACGCGGAGAAAACTCTCAAAATGCAAAGAAAAGAGGTCAAATAGGAGGAAAATCCCCAAACAAACGCTGATCTATGATAATTCCATGTCCAAACACTTTTCTTATATGATGAAGGTTCTGTAAAACAAGGATCGTGATACATATGAAGAAGGTTTAGGTAAAGATGAATGGCTAAAAGCTATGGATGTGGAAGTCCAGACACTAGAAGAGAATGAAAAACACGATCTAGTACCTAAAAAGAATGAATAAATACTTTACAACACAAATGGATCTACAAAACAACTAGGATTTGAGATGGAAGTATTTTCCATCGCTTTCTATCATCATCATTATAACGTAAATGATGATAATAATGCACATTATTAGTAGTTATTAGTGTTTCACGTACCGTACTCATGATCTCTCTCTCTCTTTCTCTCTCCCTCACACACGCACACACAACATAAAGCTTCTCGAGTCTCGATCTGATGGCGCCATGCTGATGGGCAACAGAGTGATTGCAGCTCAGAACCACTTGACTCATGAAATTCCTTTGACAGTCGTGAGCTTGTTCAATATATTTGAACTTCTCCCTCATCATGATGTACTTGTATACTCACGTGTAGTGCCCAGACAAACGCTCGTACGTTTTTGAGCTCTCGTGCATCTCAACTATCGATTCTCTACCAAACTCGGCCTTTTGGTGGCTGATTTACATCTTTTCAGATACTAGTCGAGTGCCATCATTTTGAGAAGATTTTACGGGGAAGCTGGAATTAAGAGTTCGCGAAATGCGTCGTCATCTCTCTCTCTCTCTCTCTCTCTCTCTCTATATATATATATATATATATATATATATATATATATATATATATATATATATATATATATATATATATATATATATATTACATGCTCACTTGCCATCATTTTGGGAAGATTTTACTGAGAAGCTGGAAAAAAGACATCGCGAAATGCGTCGTCATCTCTCTCTCTCTCTCCATCTATATATATATATATATATATATATATATATATATATATATATATATATATATACTCCCTCACATCTTATAATCAACACAAGTCGGTGACTGATGAACAGACGCTCCAAAAACATAATATTACTGAGTTTCCATAGACGTTGTTAACCTAATACCTTCTGCTTTGGTTACTATAATATATATATATATATATATATATATATATATATATATATATATATATATATATATATATATATAGCTAGCTAGCTAGAATAGAAAGAAATTCTGTTGTCAATGAATGCACAGTCTACTGATTATTTTAAGAACCTAAGTAATACTATTATATAGACGGAGTTGTAATATTATTATATGAATCGAACTGAACTATTATCATATACATGGAGCTGTTAGCTATGAGAATTCCAACGGTTTGACCACATAACATAGCTTGTTAAAAAGGACCATCATTTGTAGTAGGACTCATTCTAAAACATTTCTATCTGTCAATCAATCTATCTATCTATCTATCTATCTATCTAGCTATCTATCTATCTATCTATCTATCTATCTATCTATGTGTAAGCTTTTAGCAGCTCACAATCTGATCCTCATTCACATAACATATCTCGATCCTTGAGAAACTCTAGCACTTGTGAAATTCAAGGAAGTGCAAAATCTCAACCAAAGGCTTTTATTCTTGTCTCATAAGGTCCCATTCTAGTTTAGTTCATGGACCTTATTTAGAGAAAATCGTTTCTACAACAAGTTTTTTTGAGGCTTAGCAATGGTTGTTTAAGTAAAGAAATCAAATTCAAAGCCTTCGTAGACGTTTAATAATTTTATTATATAACCGAATCACTGAGAGAATATAAATGTAGGTTCTTGAAAAATAAACACGTGCCTGGAAATATACATATATATATATATATATATATATATATATATATATATATATATATATATATATATATATATATGTGTGTGTGTGTGTGCTCTGTGTGTTTATATACACATAAATATATATATATATATATATATATATATATATATATATATATATATATATATATATATATATATATATATATATATATATATATATATATATATATATATATATGGAGATCCGATTGCGCATTTTATATGAGATCTCGTTTTTGGCAGAGAAAATCTTAATTGGTAGACAACTATGTATAAACATGGATGTCAAGCATTTCTTGCACTTTATGGTAACACTATCGACGAGATTTTGATGTAAAATACTCATGCATGCACTCTTGTCTAGATAGATGCATCCATAATTTAGAACGAAGACGGAAAAACTATCTTTTCTTTATTTGCATCTCCCTATTCATACTGTTGTTTGTACTTTCCTATGTGTAGTACTTGTTTTCATTTCTTTTGCACCGCTTCCGCAGCCCCTACCCCCAGAAAGTATCTTTCTAGACAAGTCTTTCTCTATCTCTCTCTAACCTTATGTCTAACCTTTCTATTTATTTATTTATTTTTACTGTTTACATTTGTTCATTCCTTATAGAATGCACCCCTATACATTTTCAATCCTTACTTTATCTTACCCTTCTTCTTTTCTTTCAAGTTCTTTCTGGAACAGACACAAAGAGATTATATATGTTGGATTAAGGGAAACATAATACATAATCTGTATTGAAAAGATACATATATAGCAAATGAAATTTTTGTCATCATCTACCTCTTCATCATTGGCCCAAATTCTCGCTCTTAAAACGTAGTTTTCGCTCTTGAAAGCTTCCACGTCAGTGGTTCACCTCAAACGTTCTAGCCATTCCATCCACTTTGACCGTTCTAGCCAAAAAGGTCAAAGGGACACAATTGGAGGATCATAATTCAAAGGCCTTCACAAAAGTAAAGCATAGAAGGAGAAGAGTTCTCAAAGGATGAGGCGATCAGAAGCCCGCTCACTCCATCATTGCAACTAACAATATTTTCTATAATTTAGAAAAGGAGCTCAATATTTTAGACTACCGAGGTGAATGGAAACAACATTTTAACGAAGAGAAAATCCTAGAGAATCCCTTCACAAACATGCAAGGTAATCAAGAATAGTCCACTTCTAGCAAAGAGTATGGCACATCTACCAAAGAAGATAACTCCAATAGTGAAAGCTTTATCATCAATTCCTTCCACATTTCCAAGTACGGATGTGGACTCCCTAGCGAGGGTGGATTCTCAAAAAGAAAAACTCCACATTCGACTCCCATGGAAGAGCCACCTCAAAGGATGTCTCGTGTGCCAAGATCCCTCAACCTGTACAAGAAGAGAGTAAGATAAAAACAAGAAAAAAAGGGTTAAATCGCTTCGCAAAAAAGATACCTCCCTTTAAAAATGATTTTTGTTTTGTACAACGTTAAAGGGTTGTCTGAGACCACACTCATTTTTCATAAGAAATGTATGGTCCATGTTTTATGGAATAGTGATGCTATTGTTATGTCACTCAAGTAATGCAATGGTTTGTATGAATTGGATATGTAGGAAATGTATGGTTCATGATTTCAGGACTGATGATGCTATTGTCATTTCACTTAAGTATTGCAATGGTTTGTACGAGTTTGTTAGTTAAGTTATCCAACGGTTCTTACTAGTTGAATTCTCTTGCTTTCTCATACTTCTTATATTGCAAAAACGAAGTTAGGTCATGTATGTTTTGGTCATTTAAACTTCAATAGTTTTCTTTACTTGAAAAATAAGGATATGTCTATTGGTTTGTTGACTCTTGAGTCCATTGAAAAACATGGAAGACGTGTTTTTACTTGGATGAGTACATCATGTTTAGGGTAAAAAATAAGACCACCCCTCTCTCTCTGACGTATATAAATATGGGTGAATCTCTCTAAGTATCTCATAATACAAGTAAATATTTTGGCGAATTTTGATAGTAATTTTCTTATGAAAAATAAAAAAGTTGGCAAATTTTAGTGATAATTTATATTTGAAATATAAAATTTTAGGTGAATTTTTAAAATAACCTCCCTTAAAAATATAGAAATGTTTGAGAATTTGATACCATTCACTAATAAAACAAACAAACCTTCCACAACTGATCACCGTAGCTTTGCTTGCTACATCTTTGATAGATTCATCTCTAGATCATGCTTTACTTCTTCATCAAAGAAGAACAGTATAGTGTACTCTTGTTCTAAAACCCTTGTCCACAATCTGGTCCTAAAGTTATGTACTCTTTTGGTCCTAAAGGTGACTATTTACTAGTTCAATCTCAATCAACGGTGATATTCTTGAGTCCATCTAAACAAGCTGGAATGAATCATGTACAACATCTTTTCTATTGTCAAAACATGAACTTGTATTGATGCAAAAACCATCAGGATTTTTCTAGTTGTAGTGAGTGATAAAATCTCTAGATCACACTTGAATTCCTCATCAAAGAGGAACAATACAGTGTACTCAAGTTCTAAACCCTTGTCCACAATGTAGTCCTAAAGTTATGTACTCTTTTGGAACTTGCACTACATCAAGATCCTTGTACTGAAAACAATTCGGCTGACTCGATTCGTTTATGCCATCTTCTCAATATGAACACACCACCTGTGTAGTTATCAATAGAAAATCAAGGTGTCCGTTACAATTTGATAATTTACATAAGTACCTCCTTAGCAATAGTTGCATGATGCATCTTTCGAGGCCCATGAAATGAGTTTATTAATTTCAAAGGGTATTCACTACACTCATAAGATCCTACATCTATGAAGAAAAACCAAATCATGATTTGATAGCCATTCAATGTTGTTGCTTCCACTCAAACATCATTGCATTACTTATCCTAACACATTTCTCAGATTGGTCATGGCTCATGATATTCTCGATGTGAAAATTGATGCTTCCAGCTCAAATGATTTTCAATTGTGCATCTCGAGAAACCTGGCTAGTAGCTGTTCTCAGTATCACAAAATCTTCAGCAGCACATGGATGTATCCCCAACTACAATTATGGAACAATTTATGAATAGTTTAAGACCAAAGAAAAATTGATAAGAAGCACTCAAACACTGTATCAGACCAATGATATACAGAAATCTTACAGTAGCATCTAGTTGAGCTCTTGTTGCATTGCACGTCAAAGCGACTACTATGCCCTGCCAGAAATTCTCTTCAATACCTGCAAAATTATATCATGGAGAAATATATATGTATAGCAACCAATAAATTATCCAACTCCTGTCTGTCATTGTAGATGACATGATAGCACTTGCACAAACCTCCTATGATGCATTAAGGTGATAACATACATACTTACATACATACATACATACATACAGACATACATACATACATACATACATACATAGAAACATACGTATGTATGTAAATACATATGTGCATACATATACACAATGAGCATACACATGCACACATACATATACAGAGACACACAAACAAACAAACACACAGACACATTCAAATAGATTCACATACTGATTCATGCACATTCCACATGCATGCATCAACATTGTAGCACATTCCAATTTCCATCGCAATGGGACATGCACAAAATTATTAATAGTAATCCACACCTCCAACTCATTAAATATATCTTCACACATATACATAAGGCACACACATTCCAACAACCTTGAACACAACAACCACATATGCATATGTACATGCAAATATACACATGTAGAAACCCATACACACATACATACATAAGGACACACATCATACATGTGCAAATACATGCATACATATACAAACATGCACATTCCAAACATCTTGCACACAATAATCGCACACATGCTCATGCATACATATAAACATGTGAAGTGCACATGCATGCATATGCATTCAAAAATGCATATATAGCTGCACACATATACACAATGTACATACATTCATGCAGCCATGAACACAACAACCACACATGTACATACACACACACATACATGCTCACACATACACACACATGTATAAATATGCACACTCATACACATGCACATAGACAGACTTGCACATTCCAATAGTCTTGCAAACAAAATTTAAACGTGCTCATGCACACATATACACATGCATAGTGCATGTGCATGCATGCTTACATGTGCATACATAGATACATACATACATACCTACATATGTATAAACAATGTACACACATTCTAGCAGCCATGAACACAATAGCCACATATGCACATGCACACACACTTATACAAAAAAATATTTATAGTTCATCATAACTACAAGGGATGAGATAAGATTTCATCCTAGCAACCAACACCCTTAAAGGCCTAGTGACCTTGGACATTAGAGCCAAACCAACTCAAAATAACACACCACCACAAGAGTGTAAAGCATAAGAGCAATGTTCTTAATTCTAGCCAATCACCATGTCTAATTGTTTGCATCACTTCCATAATAAATGTTGGATGCCCTACGCACAAAGAAATGTACAAAGAGTAAGACAAGAAATCTATTGTTGCAAAACCTTTCAAATTTTTATTGGTTTCAAATTTGTTTCATCACAACACAATCAAGAATCTTGAAATTTCCAAGAAATTGAGAAATTAGATTTTTGAACTTTTTGTCATCCCAAAACATAGGAAAACAAATTATATTTCTTGATAAAGAAATCTACATGTCCCTATCTCCTTTTTTTTTTGTCAGAGCCAGAACAAGGAGGTCAATTTTTAAATAATAGCCTAGTTGATCTTTTGTATTTCAACTATCCTCATGAGGACAGAAAAGAGCATTGCCCTAATGGCTAACCACCTTTCTTCTGGTCACTTTCAATCATGCATTTGCTGCCTAACAACATCATGTTCAATGCTCCCCTTGATAGACTGTATACATCCAGGAAGAAATGATGAAGTACACTGTACAACCTGAAGAAATGATGAAGTACATTGTACAACCTAAAGCACATACCAGTAGCTATACTAAACCACAAGTTCTAATAGAGAGCTTAACACATACACACATACCTTACACATAAAATGCACACATACACATAACAACAACCACACATACACATGCATTCCAATAGTAGCCACACATGTATATACATGCATGCACACATATACGTATACACATACATTCCAGTAGTAGCACACATGCACATGCATTCCAATAGCAGCCACACATGTATATACATGCATGCACACATACACATACATTCCAGCAGTAGCACGCATGCACATGCACACATGTACATACATACACGTGTACACATAAACATATATTTCACACACACATACATACATATTTATATAGAAAACCACACATATGTATACACAAACAGACATAAGACCTACTCGTATAGAGATTCCTATAGATAATTATGGATCTACAAACCAAGCTCAAAAAGAACCTATGGCAGAACCTTTTTCTTCAGAAATTACCTTATGAAAATCCACAACGGAATAATTTGTCCATCTTTTCCCTGAAATATTATAAAAATCAAGAAGCATATGTAACAATAACACAAAAGATGAAGCAACCAGATATGAGATGCTACACACACAATTGCCTTACCTGGGTTCTCTTAAGTGCCTTCTTGTGGGAGAAAATTTCAAAATTCTTGGAAACTTGTCCAATTTAACAACTTGTCCTCACATGCATATACATACATGTATCGATTTAATTTGACATATGCATACCTAGCTCTTGCACACACTTTCACATACACACATGTGCAGACATACTTCTACATACATCTATCTGGAAACAACATTAGATTACCAAATTTCTGATGAGAGATAGGTCCCAAATTCCAAGAAGTTCAATGTGCAAGCCTTCAAATCCTCGAAAAGGATTGTTCAGTGTACACACATATAAGCATGAATAAAAGCATAATATATACATGCAAGCATCACACATACTTTCGAATCTCAAACATACATATATACATGCACAAATACAAGAATACAAACATACACACATGTAAGCATCTCACATGCAAGAATCACCCATGTACACATATACATACACACATACATATTACATGATCAGACATGCATCCATATGTACATACACACATACATATTACATGCATCACAGATGCATCAATATGTACATACACACATACATACATGCACGAATGCAAGAATACAAACATACATACATGCAAGAATACATGAATACAAACATACACACATGCAAGCATGGCACATGCATGAGTCATACATACATAGATACATAAATAGGCATGGACATTGAACAATAGGAACCTTTGAATCTCATCATTCTCAGATATTTAAAAAAAAATAAAAAAACAAAAATAGGCAAATATTCAAGTCCTCGATATATTCAAAATCTTTCAAAACAATAAGAAAAATTAGTAGAAATTATACTTCATCATAATATTAAAAAAGAAATCAAATAAAAAAGGTTACCTTTTTATAATCAGCATTAGTGGATTTGAAAAATATTAGAAGGTTCAACATCCTCCATGTGTTTCCTCTCGTTTGATACTACACATTCACTTCTTCATTGACATTGACTTTTCCATATGGCATAAGCTTCTTCGAAAGGAAACGTTTCAAGGTCACTCTTAGAAACAAACAATCTAAGACATGTATCCAAGTTTTTATTCAATCTATTTCTCGTTGCATTTCTTATGAAAGTTAAGCTACTCCATAGATATTCATCTTCAATGGATCCAAGGATCATTGTTAGACACAATTTTGCTACTTTAGAATACTTTGACATAGATTCCTTCAAGAATGGAGATATATCAAGCCTTTTCCATAGCTTTGTCATTGCACCTCAATTTGAAGGATCTTTGACGAAGTCCAATTGCTCCCACATTGTTTGTCCAAATATCCTAGATTCGTTTTTAAAAGATTTGGATTTATAATTCCTTCTAGAATCCTATCTCCTAAATATGCATTCTTTCCAAACTGATCGGATAATATTTGGACCTTGCTTTTAAAGTCATTTGTTAGTAAGCTCTTGTCTTTTGCATGATTCCAATATAAAGGATGAACTATAGTCATTGTTTCTTATTGAGATATCAAGCTCAACATGTGATCATCCAAGATGATACGTAACAGTTTTTCGTTTCTCTGACATGTATAGTGGTCACCTCGGTATATGTCAGGGATATTTCATTGAGCTTTATTAGATTTGTCTACCGAGAGTGATGGAACATTTGTTCCTTTCCAACTCACTCATTTTGGGACATTAAGTTTTTCCTTATGTACTCATCTTTATATATTGCACTTGTTGTATTCTTGTTTTTTTAGGTCATCCTTGTACATTCCTTTTTATGTAATAGAAGAAGAAGAAGAAGATCATTCTTCCTTGCCTGAATCTGTGTGTGTGTGCTTCGCCTTGAGAGTGAGAGTGTGTGTGTGAGCTCTCTTCCTTATTTCCTTCCTCGTGACATGGTATTAGAGCCAGCGTGGGTGTAGAGAGCTCGTGGAGAAGGCAATGACGAAGAGTACAGAGCAAGGCATGGAGAAAACAGGATTCACAAATGACCTCAGTTTGATAGAAATCAGTGTGAAGGTAGAAGACATCTCGACCTCAGTTTCGAGCCCGCAAGGTGGGGCCCACAGAAAACCCAGTTCAATTTCAAAAATTGTAACTTGCGTTGCGTTTGGCAACACTCATATATTCTAGATCCATAACTTCAAGTGATTCCGTGTACTGTTGATACACGAAAACTAAGTTTTTCTGAGATCGAACTGTCACGTCATAGTGCGATAGTGTTCAAGCAGAAGTGCTGCTTGTAATGTTTTGCAGTGTTGTGAATTGCTCCAAAAATGGCAAATGCAGATGGAATGAGTCAGCTTAAGAGTGATAAGCTAGGCAAGAACAACTTCCATGCTTGGAGATTTAGAATGATAAATTTCGTGATGGGAGAAGGCTACTGGAAGTTCATCGAAGGAGAGAACGAAAATGCTCTGTAGTTAACAGAGAGCAATCGAACTGCAGAACAAATAAGAGCATATGAGGAATGGAATCAAGGAGCACAAAAGGTAATGTATTGGCTATGTGTTCGCATACAAGATAGCATGATTGGGCACATATAGGATGCCAAGACTCCAAAAGAGGCTTGGAACAGTTTGGTCACATTAGTACGAGCCCAATACAAAGGCACAAAAATTGCAACTCAAGAATGAGCTCCATACATTCGAGAAAAAGAACATGTTTGTAAGTGACCACACTTTGAAAATCAAAAGCATATGTGAGGCACTTGCATCTATTGGCATGAATGTAGATGATGATGATAAGGTGGAAGTGTGCCTTTGTGGTTTAGGAGGTGCATATAAGTAGTTCAGAACTTCTATACAGACTAGGGAAAATATTCTGAATTTTGCTGATTTGGTATCCATGCTGATTATTGAAGAAAAGAATCTTGGTGAGGATTCAAACTCCCAAGGAAAGCCCAGTTCTGAGCAAGTATTCTACTCTAGCAGAGGAAGAGGAAGAGGTAGAGGTTTTGGAAATGGAAGAGGAAACAGTAACCAAGACCAAGGTCAACAACAGAATCATGCAAGAGGAAGAGGACACTTTCGAGGCAGGGGGAGCCAAAGAAGTCACAAAAATTTCCAAAGAAATGATTTAGGTAATGATAGTAAAGGATGCTAGAATTGTGGTACACCTGGACACTTTGAACGTGATTGCAGACTGAAGAATCAAAATAACAGAAGGTAGCAAAAGAACTATGCATCCACAAGTAGAGATGATTCTGAGAAGCTTTTCATGGTTCAACATCACATGATGAATAGGATGTTTGTTGGTGTTTCAAAATCAAATGATAATGTCTGGTATGTTGATTTAGGTGCTTCAAATCACATGACTTGTCATGCGGAATGGTTTAGCACTTTGCAGAAATTGCCAGTTCCTCGGTATGTTGAAACACATGATAACACATCACATCCTATTGAGCATACAGGAAACATAACACTATTGATGGAGGATGGAAAGTTAAAACATCTTGCTGATGTGCTGCATGTTCCAAATATAACAAAGAATCTAGTTTCTATTGGGCAAATGGTTGACTAGGGATTACAAGTTAGGTTCAATGCTGATGGATTATATGTAGAAGAGTACAAGCAAGATGGACAATTGGTTTCCAAAGGAAACAAACTCGGTAGGGTGTTCACCTTAAATGTGATGATTCATGAAATGAATGCACCCATTTTTGCAAAAGGTGCAGGAGCTATTGCAGATATAGAGATGTGGCACAAATGGATTGGACATGGAAAATTGCAAAGGCTCAATTTGGTGCAGTCAAAGGAGATTGTCCATGGACTAACAAATTTCAAAGTTATAGAAATGCAAAAGGTATGTGCAACATGTCAATTTGGTAAACACTCAAGAGCATCATTTCCACATGACAAGCATGTTAGTGAGAATGTACTAGAAGTAGTACATACAGATGTTTGGGGTCCAACAAAGACCACATCTATGGGTGGTTGCTGGTTTTATGTTACTTTCATTGATGACCATACACGCAAAGTATGGGTATATTTCATGAAAGAGAAGAGTGAGGTGTTCACTCACTTCCAGAATTTTAAAGCTATGGTGGAAAAGCAGACAGGGAATTACATTCAAACATTAAGATCTTACGGAGGTGAATACATGTCAAATGAGTTCAACAATTTTCTAAATAATCATGGAATTTGACGTCAGTTTTCATGCACGTACACACCACAGCAGAATGGCATTGCTGAATGCAAAAATAGACATATTGAAAAAATAGCAAGAGCGTTGATGGCTGCGAAGAATATGCCTCATTGTTATTGGGCAGAAGTTGTGCATACTGTTGTATACATCATGAATTGAACTCCGATTGTTGCGGTACATCAAGTTACACTTGAAGAGAGGTTTATAGGTAAAAAGCCAAACTTATCACATCTGAAAGTTTTTGGTTGTATTGCATATCTACATGTTTGAGATGAGTTGAGGATGAATCTTGATCCGAAAGCAAACAAATGTGTCTTCATTGGATACTCCCTTGAGCAAAAAGGATACAAATGTTATAACCCACTCACACGAGAGGTGAAGGTGAGTAGAGATGTGGTATTTGATGAAATGTCAAGCTTCTATGTAGATGCCAAAGAAGGACTGAATCTTGAACCAAATGACAAAAAAAATGCTGAAAAATCTAGTGGAGAAAAGTTTTGAGTGGACTAGATGCATCACCAAGCAATAGTTCCAACTCAAATCCATGGAGTGGAAGATTGCATGGAAATTTCATTCCAGCAAATTCATCAAATGCATCCAAGAAACATAAAGAAAAGCTTTCTATTGGTAGTAAAACATGTGCAAGTTTTGAAGATGATGGAGATTCAAGTGGTTTAGAAAAGAGTCTTGATGAGGAACTTGGATTGCCCTCTGTGAAGACTCCAGGAGTAATAAGGGCACATGCAGATGATACCAGGAGAAGTGACCCAGGACCATAAAGATCTAGGAGGATGTGTAATTCAGTGCAACGATTGACATATGATAGTTACATGGTTGGCCATTGTGCCTACATGACAAAGGTAATACAAGATGCTGAACCTTATTGTTTTGAAGATGCAATAAGTAATGCAGTTTGGGAAAACGCTATGGATGAGAAGATGGCTGCACTTTACGGAAATGATACATGGAAGCTGGTTCCATTGCCACAAGGAAAGAAACCTATAGGCTGCAAATGGGTTTCCAAGGTAAAGCATAATGCTGATGGTAGCATAAGCAGGTATAAAGCACGATTGGTAGCTAAAGGATATGCACAGACATATGGCATTGATTATGAGGAAACATTCAGCCCTATAGCTAAAATGTCTACTGTCAAAACACTTGTTGCATTAGCTACAACAAAAGGATGGACTTTGCGCCAGATGGATGTGAAGAATGCTTTCCTACATGGTGAGTTACACAAAAAAGTATATATGGACCAGCCACAAGAATATGAAGATTCAAAGCATCCAGAATATGTTTGCAGGTGCAAAAGGATTTGTATGGGCTGAAGCAAGCCCCTTGTGCATGGCATGCAAGGATTGCTGATTACTTAACCAACATTGGATTTTCTATGTGTGATGCAGATCACTCACTATATGCAAGGAAGGCTGATGATGGCATCACTATTGTGGCTATTTATGTTGATGACCTAATTGTAGGTGGTAATAATGAAGGAAGCATCAAAGACATAAAGCAACTTCTTATGCAAGAATTTGACATGAAAGATCTTGGTGTGCTGCGCTATTTCTTGGGCATTGAGTTTATACATATAGAAACAGGTATATGGATGTCGCAAAGGCAATATGCCTTGAATATGCTGGAAAAGTATGATATGGATGATTGTAAGCTGACTTCTGCCATTAGATCAGAATTTGAAATTGGGTACTTCATCAGGTGAAGCATTGGAAAATAATACTATGTACAGGAAAATTGTGGGAAGTCTTATATATCTCACAATTACAAGGCTTGATCTAAGTTAATATGTTGGACTTGAAAGTCCATTTATGCAGGTTCCCAAGAAGCCACATTTGGATGCTTTGAGGTGCACTCTACGTTATGTGAGTGCTACTTTGGATTATGCATTGTTTTATGAGGCTGATGTAGATTTGCAGGTTTATGGATACACCGATGCAGATTGGGCTGGTAGCATTCCAGATAGAAGATCTACTAGTGGTTTTCTTTTCTTACTTGGGAGCGCAGCTATTACATGGAGCAGCAAGGAGCAACCCACTGTTGCTTTGTCAAGTATAGAGGCTGAGTAAAGAGGTGCTTCAATGGAAGCATGTGAGGCATCATGGCTAGAAATGCTACTTGGAAATTGAGGTGTGGAAGTGGGAAAGCCTATCACTATTTATTGTGATAATCTTAGCTGCATACAGTTAGCACGTAATCCTAGTTTACATGCTAGAACAAAGCATATTGAGGTACATTATCACTTTATCAGAGAGAAGGTATTGGAAGGTGACATTGATCTTGTTTATGTGAGAACAGATGAGCAGTTGCTGATATTTTCACCAAAAGCACTTGGAGTTGAGAAGTTGAAGAAGTTTCAAGAGATGCTTGGACTGCAAGATATGGCGTTGAGCTTGAGAGGGAGTGTTGAGATATCAAGCTCAACATGTGATGATCCAGGATGACACGTACCAATTTTTCATTTCTCTGACATGTATAGTGGTCACGTCGGTATATGTCAGAGATTCTTTATTGAGCTTTATTAGATTTATGTACCGAGAGTGATGGCACATTTGTTCCTTGCCATCTCACTCATTCTCGGACATTAGGTTTGTCCTTATGTACTGATCTTTATATATTGCACTTGTTGTATTCTTGTTTTTAGGTCATTCTTGTACATTCCTTTTTATGTAATAGAAGAAGAAGAAGAAGAAGATCATTCTTCCTTGCCTCAATCTGTGTGTGTGTGTGTGTGTGTGTGCTTCTCCTTGAGAGTGAGAGTGTGTGTGTGAGCTATCTTCCGTATCTCCTTCCTTGTGACACTTCTAAGAGCTCACCTCAAGGAAATCTCTCTCTGATCTTGGAATTCAATTTATTACATATGGATCTTAAGCCTTGTTTTACACTATCCACTAGGATAGGAAAGAATGTTTGATTTTTTCCTGATGCATACTCCTTGACTTTTTCGTGATACATAAAGAGGAATCTGCTTATCTTTCACAAATATGCACAACCAAGCTTCCTTATTGTGTTGAAGAAAACTATCTTCTACACCAACTTGTAGCAATGATTCCCACTCGATAAATTCTTGTGATCGAAATCGGATATCTCAGAATACAAAGTTTCTAAGCACATACAAGCCATTTCTCTTGCTACTACGTATTCCATTACATAAATATCTCTTGATTGAGAAACTTTTATCAAATTATTCATTTCTCTTGACAATGGTAACATTCCTCCAAGATAAAGAAAAGTTTCCACATCACTTAGCATTTGCAACAAAGTATGAGCTTTTCCTTTTTGTATTCCTTAACATTGACCATAACAATTCAATTATAAAGTATGAAAAATTCTTCCACCTCGAAGAAGCACTCAAATTATATCACCAATGTCAAAATCTGGCACTAAAATCCTTCCTGCGGAACAACAACTTCTTCTATAAAATAAGTCTTTCTAAAAAACTTCTCCTTGTTGTCCTCCACTCTCTTCATGTGCACCGTACACACAAAAAATCAAATCTGTCCAAACCCCTTTGATTCTAAACCCGAGCATTCCTCAAAAACCTCTCTCTCTCTCTCTATCTCTCTCTCTCTCTCTCTCTCTCTCTCTCTCTCTCTCTCTCTCTCTCTCTCTCTCTCTCTCTCTCTCTCTCTCTCTCTCTCTCTCTCTCTCGCGCGCGCGCAGAGAACTACAGACAAATGAATGGAAGTAACATCTTACCTTCTGACTGGATGACACAACTTCTCCAACATGCCTTATAGGTAACAACGATTTTTACAAAGCAGACAAGCAGATAGTAGCAATGATGGCGAAGTATGCCTCAAAGCTAATGAGCTACATTCATATGTATGGCGAAAGAAGCACACAATCAAGATTAGGGTTTATAAATAAATGGGCTATTTTTTGTTCACAAGGTTATCTAAATATAAAAATTTTAACTTTAAACTCCATTATATTCACCATTGGGCTAATATTCCCCCTTAACTTTTTCCCTAATCATCTTTCTTTTCCAAACGATGGTACTACATGTAGATAAGAGAAATTATAACTTGTTCATAGTGATGTATGTGTTTCGATCAAGAATCCATCTTTTGGAAAGAAAGTATATTTGTTTATGATGCAATACACCATACTTGGGTCTATCTATGAAACCAAATAATGAAGATTCTCTTAGTTTAAGATAGTTTGAACTAAGGCTAAAAAAGTTTTTTATAGTAATATTTTGACTCTTTGCATGGATCGTGATGGTGAACACAAGTAAAAAAAAATAATGCTCTTCTTTGGTGAAAAAGGTAATTTGAATTCATGTATAGTGCAATGCACATTTCAAAAAGAATATTATAGATACATTTTCGATGGAAGGAGTCATATGTGAAAAATATCTATTGATCCTTTACCTTACAAAATAGATAAGTCATTACACCGTATGAGGTTTGGAGTGGGTGCAAGCAAAAGGTTATTCATATGCCCATATTTTGTCATTCGGCATATGCTCTTGTGCCATACCAAAGAAATGTATATTTTTTGGAGATAGTAGTGAGAGCAAAGGTTTTTGAACAAACCATCCATTTGTAGATAGAGGTATTGTAAGACCTGATATGGCATTTGCTCAAACTTCAGCTTACCCTTGACTTGAATGCGAATTCCAACCGACAATGAGTTCACAATATCTGTTTGATATAGTCATGGCTTAGCTTATCATGGTTAAGAATTTGTAGAATTTGCATTCATACATGGTTGAATATGATCATGATATTAAACCTACCAATGATGTATATTTTGAACATGTTACATGATGAATACGTACCTATCAAAGTTACACAATCTATTACAAAATGGCTGCAAAAGACATTGGAAGATAGAAAATTGACTGCTCCTTTACTTGAGAGAACAAGATCAAGCTCTCACCATGCATCAAGTGACTATGTGGATAGATTTTTATCACAATTGCATGTATAGAAATCAACTCACTTTTGAACATGAATGTGATGATTTAAAGTGGATGATCAGAATGCCATTGTAATTAGATTCTATTCTCAAAAAAAAATATTTAAAAGAATTTAATATGTCAAAAGGTAAGAATTTCATTCATACTATGTGGATTTATAGGATTATGAGAATGTGTGTTGGTACCATTGATTGCTACAAAGCTAGATTAGTTTCAAAACGTTGACTACCATTCATTTTGAGATTGCATTCCCTACACATCATGGTCCAAGAGTGTTTGAATAGGATATAAAAATAGTTTTCATGAATGGTGCTTTGCAAGAATTTTATGTGAATAAACCTCCTAACACTACCATCAAAGCTCAAGAGAATATGGTTTGAAGCTTACAATATAATGTTTTTTATGGAAATAATCAAGATCTATGTGCATGGTATGACAAAATACATAAACAGATTATTGATCTTGGTTTTTCATGTAGTTAAAACACACTTTATATATGCAAAAATGTTCATGATCTCATAGTGAATGTTCTTTATGTTGTGGAAGTTCTCTTGATTGGGTCATGTGACGCGAAAATTGGTGTGCCTATGGATGAATTGCAGCATACTTTTGATGCCACATATATCAATCTTTTGGAGTATTATCTTGGCATCCATTTTGTATGCATTGAGGAGGGAACCGTTGTGCATCATGAAAAGCCTTTTGAGAAACTACTCTAGTGTTTTGGTCTATATAGAAATTAGGTTATCAATTTAGGAATACTTAGTAGATTCCCTAATCTTCCAATATATGAAATAAGACCACTATGGTACCTTAGAACATGAATCTCAAAAATCTATGTCAACAAAGCTAACTTCAGAGTACTTCTCAAGTAGAGAAAACCTTCTATTTGTTGAAGAAGGTACTCAAAGTTTTAATGAGATCTCATAGCTAGGTTGGAATCCACCAAAGACCATTTGCCCACATTCAAATGAAGGGATGATTGAACTATTAAAAGTCATTCCATGGACTTATAAGGACTACAATGAGAGTAATATGAAAAAGACATCAAGGGGGAGATACCAACTTTTCATGAGGATGAAGATGCACAGACATAGTCACATAGATGTTTAGAGAAGTTGAGAAAATTGAAGCAATGTACTTTAATAGTGAAAAAAAACAATGTAGCCAATGAAACATGGTGTAAATGTATTGCCAAGTAATATGTGATATAAAAAGATGTTTGAGGGCTTTGTGAGCTTCAAGCTAATCTCAATATCCAATCAAATGATTGTATCCTTCAGCTCTCATACATGTTATTTGATGAGCACTGTATATATGCACTTGTTCCACATGATTTTTGGTTGGATCCACCTAATATTCTTTGATCCCTTTAGGAGTTACTTTTGAATTTTGAATTGAATATCTTATATATCAGCTAGGATAATGGAGTTGAAGAATTTGCAAGGTATTTTAGTTGAAACTATTATTTGTGACTACACACAAGGTTAGAAAGACCTTGAGTGGCATGAGGTAAAATCTATCATTTAGTCCTAGATAGGTTTGTAGTCATTTTTAATGGGACTTTTTTCTAAACTTTACAGGATTTTATGGTTTATGATCAATGTTATGGTATGATCAAGCCTATAAGCTTGTCACTTTACACTTGTTTTTCATATATTTACTCCTTAGAGGTTACATCATGTGGACTTAGGTAATTTGGATGATGTTGGGACTTTTTTCTAAACTTTATAGGATTTTATGGTTTATGATCAATGTTATGGTATGATCAAGCCTATAAGCTTGTCACTTTACACTTTTTTTTCATATATTTACTCTTTGGAGGTTACATCATGTGGACTTAGGTAATTTGGATGATGTTATATGTCTTGCGAGTCATAGTTTTTAATTTGAGTTTATGTGGGAGATAGTAGGCACCACTGAGAGAGTTTCCCACCAGGTCCTTTGAGATGATCTCATATAAGGCCTCTTAAGGGGAATCATAAGGGGAAACAACAGACAAAGATGACCATGTACATAGAGTATATGGGGTTCAGGGGAGTTTGGGCACTTTATTCTACCATTATGGATGGACTTTGAATCTACATTATCAAGGAAGCAAAGGTTCTCAAGGGGAAGGAATTGTCATATTACTTTATAGGTTATGATGGGAACACCTCTTGAGAGGAGTTCACCACATGACATCAGATTGAAGCACTTTCCGTATATATGGGTAGAAGAGGGGATAGAAGATTCTCTCTCCTCGAGTATGGTTATCACATACTAGTATGGGCATGAGAAGAGATGAAAGATTGGAGCATGGCTAGGCAAGAACTAACATATCTATTTGTGTCGTGGTCGAGAGAACAAGACAGATGGCAAAATGAGCAACGAGCATACGTGTGAGCCCCTTGTGATGGAGCTTAGGAAAAAGTTTTATCTTCTCTAATATAGAATAATCATAGCACATGGCATATGCATCAAATGTTTGTTGCTTTTTCAACTCTACATTTCGTATGCAATTAGGATGGTAGTGTTTTCTTTTACAGATAACGCTAAGAAGACATAAGAAAATGCAGCCTTCTTACCTTTTATACTATGCCATAAGCATGAGGTTTTTATACAAGGGCATGTAGTGCCCTTTTGTAATGTTGTATATATATTGTTCTTATTGGCACATTTTACATCAAAGTGCATGTAGTGCACTTAGTTATGTTCCTTTGATTTTCATTTTCCTACCAGAATGTTGTCAAAACTTCCAAATTTTTGCCAGCTTGTGAATATGAGTAGGGAAACATCCTAAAACTTTTTGTCTTTCTGATTTCTTTATGTTAAGGCTAGTGATAGTTACTTCCCACTTCCACTTTTCTACTTTAGGTGTACATAAAACACACAAATTTAACAAAAAAAACCAAAAACCATCAAAAGCTTAAATAGAATTTCACTTTCTCCTAGTATGAATACAAGACCTTCTTCACCAATTAGGGCTTACATGCACATGGCTAGATGCTATTAAAGTGCTCCAAGATGATATCTTGCAGCAGTTTAATAGCTCCAAGAAAGAGGAAGTAGTGCCACAAACCCACTTGCCAAGAATTGAATTAGATGCTCTAGGTGAGCATGAGACCCTAGAAATTGCTAGCATCAGCGTTTAAGTAATAGAGGCATGATACAACTTAAGGATCTCAAGCTGCTAAGAGATCATAGCTTTGCTAGTGCATAAACTATTGATGTTGTTTAGGAATGGCTCAGTAAGTGGTAGTAGTGGTTTGGTCTATGCCATATTGTGGACAATAGGCAAAATATTCAATTTGCGACTTATAATCTTATGGACATTGCGCGTAGGTGGTGGCATAAGATCAACTAGTACAAGAAAGAACCCACTACATGGGAACACTATAGAGTATTGTTTTATAAACATTTCTTACCACCCAACAAGAGGTCTAAAGCACTATACACTTGGTTTTCCATTCATTAGAAAAACCAAACCATGAAGGATTATGCAGATAAGTATATAGAGGTACTTTGTAATGTATCAGACTCTATCCAAGAATCTCTCCAAGTTCACAAGTTCATCTTGGGGCTTAGAGAAACTATCCAACCTCTAGTTAGAAAACAGAGGTGTGACTCTTTGGCAAAAGCCATAGACTTTGCTCTAGTTTATGAGGATGGAAACAGGGACACACGCTCTTAGGGTGTGAGATCTTCAAAGACTAGGATGGCTCCACCCTTTTTTACATCCACTCTCACCTTGACTAGTGCACAACCTCGCAAAGAGTGAGAAGGTGCACATGATCAAGATAGTTTCAAAGGGAAAGAAAAAGGTTTCGGGTCTAACTATGAGGGCATACAGCAAGTCCATTATTAACCCTCAATAGAAAGAGAAAGAAATGAAGGAAGGATTATGCTATGGATGCCTGTGATAGCACCACTTGAAGGATTTTCCTAAGAAAAGAATAATGGCATCCATAGTAATTAATCCTACATAGGTAGGGAATGATGTAGATGAGAATTTTGGTCATTCCCCATCTCACATACCATCTCCTATAGTGGTTATGATGGTCATGAAGAAGGTTCCATCTATGCCAAATGTTGTGCTTTCACGAGCGGCACAGAAAGGATACCAATTTCTAGATACATAAGTCATTATCATGAGAGGAGTGGCGGCAGGACAACCTCTTAAAGTCCTCTTTGACATTCGGTCTATGCATAATGTCATTAGCTCCTGACTAGGTAAAATGTTACACTTAGAAACATTAGTATCAGAGTACGCCTACATAAAGGAGTTAGTATTACTGTTAGTGTCCATGTGAAAGGACAAATGGCCACCACACATTATTTTGTATATGTTCTTTAATAAAACATATAGTGGCCTGGTCAGCCATAGAGTGTGAGCTGGAGCGCATTTGTAACACTTAAGAACTCTGTGTTCGTGCTCCCATCGTATTGTGTTTTTTGCATATTTTGCAACCTCTATGTGGACTAACATGTCTGGCACTTGGAGCTTGATTTTCTATTATGAGGTTATCATTGTGGAGCTCTCAAGAAACTAGTACAACACCACTTGAAGGACTTTCCTAAGAAGAAAAAGAGAAATGAAGGAAGGATTATGTTATTGATGCCTAGGACAACACCGCTTGAAGGACTTTCCTCAGATGAAAACGATAGTGGCATCCCTAGTCATAAATCCTACATAGGTAGGAAATGATGTAGATGAGGATTTTCAGTGATTCCCTATCTTAGATATCATGTCCTATAGTGGCCATGATGGTCATGAAGGAGGTTCCTTATATGCCAAATGCTATGCTTTCACAAGTGGAACACAAAGGATACCAATTTCCAGATACAAGAGTCATTGTTATGAGAGAAGTCATGGTAGGAAAAACTATCAAATTCCACTTTTGCATTCGGTCTACACATAATGTCATTAGTTCCCAACTAGTTAGAAGGTTACACTTAGATGCTCTATTGTCACAATATGCGTACATAAAGGAGTTAGTGTTATCGTTAGTGTCCATGTGAAAGGCCAAATGGCCATGAGACACGTTTTTGTATATATTCTTTAATAAAACATATAGTCACATGGTCAACCACAAACTCTAAGTTTGATTGCATTTGTAACACATAAGAAGTCTGTGTTTATGCTCCCTATGTATTGTGTTTTCTATGTATTCTATAGCCTCTATGCGGAATACCATGTGTGGCACTTGGAGCTCAATTTTCACTCCAAGGATATCTTCGTGGAGCTCTCAAGAAGGAGAGCGCATTGTGGTGCATTTCCATCAAAATAAATCACTAGTACTAGAGCATTTTGATGCAAAAGCTTTGTTCCTTTTGTGTGATGAAAGTGAGCATCAACTTACCCATCCAAGTGTTGGTGCAAATGTTCAAGTCTACACATTTGGCTTAGCATGGAAGACATTGTGAGGAAGTAGCACTTGATGATTCATGTGAACTATAGCTTGTAACTACTTGATCATTTACCATTGTAAAACATTAATTCTTTCGAGAATCTTGTAAAAGCTTATAACTCTTGGAGTTAGGAAGAATACTAGTTATGACTTCAAGTTGAGGGAATATCTCCTAAATCAGTGGTCACCTTTTTGGTTGGAGCCAAAGCTTTAGTTCAAATTTCAACCTTAGAAGTAGCACATATAAAAAGATCTTGTAAAATCGTGCGGAGTAATATCTCCTTTTAGAGCTCACTCCTTGATCACTTGTAGAACTTGAGTAGCTCACACTATAGCTCACTTAGCTCATCAGTACTCAGCTTCATTACAGTGCCAGTGACTTTTTATAGTTATGTTCTATAATACATATAGCTCATTGACCATCTCTGTTTACTTCTCTCCTATGACTACTCAGAACAATCAACTTCTTCTGGCCATATATCACTCAATACTCAATCATTTTACATAAGCTTTGGCTTGTTGGAACCAACTTGAAGTTTACTTTGTGCTCTGAAATTGTCAAGGCATTTGATTCAAGCACCAAGGAGAAATCACCTTAGAAATGCTCATTGGTCATCTACTGATTGTTCCCTAAAGAATGAGGGGTAAGATCTAATTTGCTAAAGTTATTTCTGAGAGCATAGTTGATCATTTTAAATGATTCCACTTGCAATCATTATATATGTAAGCTAATGGAATTCCCTCAAAAGGAATTTTTTCCAATCATTAGTGTCCTGTGAGCTTTGAGTAAAACAACTAGAAGATGTATGGACTAACATAGCAAGTTTTTAAACACTAGTTATTCTTGAACTAGTCTATTTTGGATTAATTGTTTCAAGTATCATTTTCAAAGTACATAGGTACTTTCTTGGTGTCATTTGCAAGCTAAAAGGGCCTAGTTTATAACTCTGGTACAAAGCAGCTTTTAGCAATACCACCTCACTTCCTTGAGGGATCCATCTATCTCTTCCAACACCATGGATTTCTCCAAGGCTTACAACTAAGGCAATGACAAACGCATAGACCCTGGCATACCTAGTCATCCAAGTCACCAAATTCACCATTGGAACCATTACGCGCTGTCGAAAGGATTTCCATACTCAAATTATCATGCATAAAAATAAAAACTTTTTGAAATCAAAATGATTACTTGTTATCTCTCTCAAAACTATTTGATGCAATTATTTGACTAATCTTTTTTCTTCCTACCTGTAGGCAACAAAGCTCTGAAGATTTAGAACTGCTCAAAGATCTTGACATTTAAATCACTTATGTTTATGAAATCTTGAGTAGTTCCATGTGAACAAACTCTTATGAGTATATTTATATTATTCATAACCATGTGTGTATATGCATGGGTTTGTGCCATGTTTATGCATGAGCATTGATGTTGTTTAAAAGGATGAGAATTTATTGCAATGATTATGGATCTTTATGTTTTTGTATGTGTGATTTTATGTAGATGTGAAGATATAAATATAACTATGTGTGTCCAATTAAATTCCTACTCTTGTATACCTAGATTTTGCCTTCATACAATTATAGAAATCTTATGAGTTTGCTTTTATGTAAGTCCAAGAACCCTATGAGTGCCTTCTTGTATGAGTATACATGTATATATTTCACATTAATTTCATTCTACCCTATTATTAACCTGTATGATTACTTATCTTAGAATGTCATTTTAAAAGAATTACTTTATCCTAAGCTCTTAGTTAAACCATGTGTAAATTTGTGCTTATAAACCTTTGTTACTTCATGATTAACATATGTTATTATTAATTAGCTATTAAATAATTATAATTAATAGTTACTTTATTGATAAATAACTTCATAATACAATAAAAGTATGTTTTTTATGAAAATATTTTATTAAAGTGCTAGCGAAATTGTACATGTGCATAATTATAGTGAAGTGTACTATTTAACTAAGTATGTGTAATACTTAACTAGTGGATGCATGGTGCAAGTGTGAAGTGTGTTAGTTAAGTGAATGCATGTGTTAACTAAGTAAGTAAGTGCATGTGCGCATATATATATATATATATATATATATATATATATATATATATATATATATATATATATATATATATATATATATATATATACATATATATATATATATATATATATATATATATATATATATATATATATATATATATATATATATATATATATATATATATATATATATATATATATATATATATATATATATATATATATATATATATATATATATGTATGTGTGTGTGTGTGTGTATGTAATTCTCATGCTTTCCTCCTAAAGCCTCTCCCTACAGGTACAACCCCGATTGGAGAGAGAGAGAGAGAGAGAGTGAGAGAGTGACTTAACCTCTCCCCCCGTCCATCCGCGATGGTACAGACAGAGAAGGAGAGAGGAAGAGAGACAGAGAGAGAGGGGGAGAGAGAGAGAAAGAGAGAGAGAGAGAGAGAGAGAGAGAGAGATCTTTTATTTGACACAAAATCTATTGACCTGCAGAGATGGCACACGGAGGGACAGAGATGGAGAGAGAAAGAGAGAGAGGGAGAGCGACTTAACCTCTTCTCCCCCCTCCTCCATCCGTGATGGTGCAAACAAAGAAGGGGGAGAGAGAGAGAGAAAGAGAGAGAGAGAGAGAGACAGAATTAACCTCTCCCCCCTCCTCCATCCACGACGACGGTGCAGACAGAGAAGGGGAGAGAGAGAGA
>CM035440.1:104841200-104988700 GCA_020310875.1 Ceratopteris richardii | reverse complement strand
TAAAAATGCTTTCATGAATGGGTGGATGTCAAAGGCAGTATACATGCTTGAAGGTGATGGCCCTGAAGATCAAACATATCGAGGATATGTATGCAAGTTGAAGAAAGACTTGTATGGTTTGAAGCAAACTCCTAGAGCTAGGAATCATAGATTAGTCACTTACTTGCACAATAAAGGATTTATGGTGAGCATGGCATATCCTTCCCCCTTCATAAAGGCGAACAACTCATAGGTCATATACCTTTGTGTATATGTTGCTGATATAATTATTATAGGAAGTGATGTAGATGACATTAGAAAGATCAAGGCACAAATGAAGGAGGAATTCACGATCACTGTTCTTGGCTTACTTAGATACTTCCTAGGCTTGGAAGTAGTATATACAGAAAAGGTACGCTTCCAACTTAGAGAAATTACATTGGAGATATGCTCACCAAGTTCAAGGTGGAAAATACAAAGGTTCCAAGCACAACCATGGAGGCAAATCAGAAGCTAGGTGCTCTTTGAGGTGAGTTAATTGAAGATGTAACTAGGTACCAAAGCTTAGTTGGAAGCTTGAACTATCTACTCTAACTAGAGAAGATATATTCTATGGAGTTCATGTGTGGAGTCAGTTCATGCACATCCAAGGAAGTCTCACATGGAAACGACCAAAAGAATGCTAAACCATTTCAAGGGCACAATTAATGAGGGGTTATACTACCCTTATACATCTGATATAGATGTCAAAAGAAGCATGCTCTAAGGATGACAGAAGAAGCAGATGAGGTTATCTTACTTTTATAGGTACAAATTTGATTTCATGGTCTTTGAGTAATCAAATTATAGTTTCTCTTTCATCAATAAAGGCTGAATACAGATGATTTGCAAATGCTACTCAAGAAGCTATGTGTATTCGGACCATATATTCAGATTTAGGGTTGAATACTTCAAATAAATTTGGAGACAACATTAGTTGATTATATCTTGTTGCTAACCCTATCTATCATGCCAAGACCAAACATATTGAAGATCACTACCATTACGTCAAGAAAAGGACCATGAGTAACGAGATACAACCTCATATGCATCCACACATCAACAATGTGCAGATATGATGCAAAAGCATTGGATGGAAGCAAATTGTATAGGTTGAAATCATTGATTGGACTACAAGAAATTATGAAGGACTAAAGACTCAAGCATCTTAGGCTTAAGGGGGAGCTCTTGGTCCAAATAGCAAGCCTAAGTGCTTGGATATTATCTCACAACTACACATTAACTTATGTACCTCACATAGAGGATCACATATATGAACACCTGCATTTGAGCTATGAGCAAAACTTTGAGTACTTCTAATCCCAAAATAGACGGTTTCTTTACATTCCTAGTACAGACAAGTTATTTGTTTTGATTAAAGCTTTTGGGATTGATGTTACAAAGCTTTTGGTGGTTCCAAATGCATTAATCTGAAGCCAAAGGAGTCTAGTAATTATCCCTAGATCTAAGCTGGTAGGTGTAGAGCAAGTTTTGTGCACTACCAACTCATCTGTGGAACATACCAGTCTATCTCCTCACACCAAACATTTCAGTCTACGGTAGACATACATTGTTCATGAGAAGATGGGTAATAACAATAAACAATATTAGGTCACCATTCTTCAATGTGCGAAAGATTCGCAAACTCTTATTTCGGTGTAAAGGCTTTTGGACCAACCATTCTAGCCTCTTTTTCTTTGCCTCTTTTGCAACCAACTTTGGACAACATACTCTTTATGACATGATCATTTTCTTTATAATATTTTCAAAACAATACCTTCTTTTCTCTTTTCTTCTCCCCTATGTCATCCTTCTTTGGTTGTGCAAAATTAGCACAATTCTACTAACTACTAGATGAGCTCCATTTACCTTTGGCTTTCTAACTAGCCAAAAAAGCTTGATCTAGAACATGCATATCGGACTTGTTCTGGCTAGATTGATCTTCTTGCAATAGAACGGATACTAATCCCTCAAATGTTAAGGAATTTGGATTGCCTTTCATCATCAATTGAAGAGTAAGACCAAAATTGTGGCATCAATCTAGAAAACCATCTAGAAGAGTTTGCGCAAGTGAACTATCAAGAAAGACTTCATCAGTAGAAATCAATTCCTCCTCCAAAACTTTGATCTTTCTCAAAAAACTATTCATGGAATCATCTTCATTCATGTGCTCACTCTTCAAGGTAAGCAACACAAGCCTCATTCCTTACCTGGTATAAAGCGTTAAGTATATCCAAATCATCCTTTGCTATTTTGCAAGAGTAGATGTGAGCAATAATGACACGTTTAAGAGACAGGGCTATCAATGCATGTGCTTGGAAATCTCTACCATCCCAAAAAAGTTGCCTTGGAGTAGGTGTATCAGGAACCATAGCACAAATAGGAACCTCACTAATATCACCATCTTCAACTCCATCTGTCATCAGAATCAATAAATCTATTTGCAAGTTTATAAAGTCATTTTTCAACACTTTGTACAATATTCCATAGTCTTTTTCAACCAACACATCATGCATCATATAATCCTATAATGGGTAATTGGCACCATCCAAATTATCCTCAATAGCCAGATTCTGGAACACATCACTACTTTTACCCATGGCCATTGACTAAAATACCTCGATGTAGGAAAATGAATGTATCTCCAAAAGTTGAACAAAACTACCTTGTCGAGTTCTGTTAAACCCATATAAGACTTGGAGGAGTGTATAGTAGCAAACCAAAACAGGTATATATCGTTGGCACAAAGAGACAAAATTTCCTACATAAGCACTATGATAGTGCTTTCAGAGGGGAAAATGAGCTGAGATCACAATTTCGACACCATGGAATGAAGCTCTTTTGAACTTCTAATCGCCATGACTATGCTCACCAATTTTCATTCGATTCTCAGACTATGATCACAAGGGTGTTGAAGATGCCCTAGATGAAGCAGTGACATGCTCTGATACCAATTGTTGGAGTCTAAGGTCTATGAAAGCATGCAAATAGCACAAGGAAGAAGAAGAAGGTTGGAGTGCAACACACAATACTAAATGTATTACCAAGAGAATGTACAAGATAATTAACATGTTAGGGTTATAGGCATATACAAAAGCTCAGGGAAAAACCTCCTAAAGAGGGAAAATATTGCCTCAACAGTCCTAGTGTGTTCACTCACATCATCACCTAGATATATCAACATAATTTGGTAGATTTTTCTTATTCAACATGGACTTGTTGCTTCCACAGTAGTCCTACTCCTCTCTAGTGCTACATTCTACTAATGTGTGAATTTGGTAGTTATCTCTCTCTTGATTCCCCTATCTTCTAGGTAGGAATCAAATTCATGGTAGAAGTATTCTTGCCCTCCTCTTGTCCTTGTTAGTTTTAGGTTTTTACTTATTTCATTTTCCACAAGAACTATGTACTTCTTAAAACATGAGAGTGTTCCATATGTGTCAGGAAATAAAGAATGGTACATCTACTACAATAATTTATAAATGGCACATAATACCTTGACCTTGAGATGGAAGGTGTTAGGCAGTGGCAAGTCCTACTTGTCCCACTTAATATTGTATGTTATTTTTGCACCTTTAGATCTCTTGGAACTGCTAAAAGTTAGGCAACATTTTTGTATTTTAACTTATCTATGCAAGCTACAAAGGGATGTTCACAAAGAGAGAGACAGAGAGAGAGAGAGAGACCGACTAGGAAGAAACCCGAGTGTAGTCAAGTTTGCATAAAAGTCTTGCCCACAATCCAAGGTGAAGAGTATATTTAGATTGTAACTCTCTTTGATATCAATGTATTTTGGCACTCAAATGGAATGATTATATATATTTTTTTCATTTCTTTCTCCTATCTTCATGAGTATGAGGATTTGAATATTCTTTTCAATGCAGTCTATTTATAGCCTATATATTTAGGGAATAGAAACACATTTGATGTTATTCCGATAAACCCCATTCCTTGAACCTTAGTTTGCTATATAAACCTTTAGCAAACATTTGGTGACGATGAGGAGATTGGGGATCATAAAAAATGCTCGAAGAGGTGAACAATGAAGAAAGAAAGGATATTCATTGCAATGGACAAGGATCATGTTAACATGTTTAGATAAGCCTACCAACCCTATTTGATTATTGAATGTAGAGAAATTGGAATGAAATGTGAAGCCTACCAACCCCATTTGACCATGTTGTCCAAAAGACATAAATATGATAACTTCAAATACTTTTGGCACTAAGTGATCTATATGATTAGTTATATTGTACCAAATGTAGAAATTTGGGACATGTAGCCAAAAATTGTGCCTCAAATCAAGTATATTGTGATGTTTGTAACCTCATTACACTGTAAAGATCAATGTAGATGTAATATCCAAAATCAAGTAGTAACTACCCGTCGTATTCAACAAGAATTGCAGTATAATAGCCAATGGTGCTCATCACCCTTTGTCCAAATATTCACGTAAATTATGCAGTCAATCCCTAAAATACACAAAAACCAGGCTTCACATGTAATAGGGGTAAAATGCAGTCAAAACCAAGGATATGGGTGAGGATGTAGACCCTTCAATAGATATCATAGGGATGAACACAAATACCAAAAGGAAGGTAACAGACCACAATGCTCGTTTTGTTTGGAATTTGGACATATTGGTGCTGATTCTCTTAATGCAGAAGACTGTGATATGAGAAAGCAAGAAGCAAGACTTAAGGCTGTTATGACTAATATTGTAGCTTTATTCTTTGAAGATTTGGTAGCTCCAATACTTATTGGATCCAGAGACTTGCAGTGGAGAGTTGATTCCAACGTTGCTGCATATGTTACTACACATCACCAGATTTAGGATAAGGCAATCAAATGGGCTAAACATCCTACGAACAAATTTTTGGAAGCAGGTTCTAGTAGTCAAGATTGGATTGGATAGGATAATCATGTAATGGAGGGGATAAGTAAAGATACCAAAAAAATTCAAAACACTTCACCATCAAAAAGTACTATCTCAGATCATCCAATAATCACTCAATCTTTTGTACCCAATATTACCTAAGTTAGTAATAATGTAGCATATCTTTGGGAAAGTTTCAGTAACTCTACAATATAGCCACCTCTTGGTGACTTGTTGGAATTAGTCCTTGCTTTTTGGGGTACTTTGTTGAAGGAAGCACATAAAAAAAATCATATTGATGTTAATGAAGAGTAAGCTGAAGTAAATATGATAGAAACAACTTAGGATGAATTTTTAGATTATCTTGTATCTTTACTCTTGGTATAGGATAAAAGGAGAAGAAGCACAAGATAATGAGAAGAAGTTTGACTACCATAAGGATAACTTGAGAAAAGGAATTTCTCTTTTCAGAAATGGTATCGTCATACGTTGAAACACGACCATTAAAAGAAAAGTTGGTCAAGAAGGAAGTGAAATTCACCTAGATAAAATTCACCCATTCACAAAAAGAGGAATCCACTCAGTGAGGAATTACCACTGTAGGTAGGAGGAGTCTATTGAAAGAGGATCCATGTAACACAAGTTGTTTCTCTTCTCAAAAAGAGATTGTGCTAAATTTTGCCTATCCTAGATATGCAACTAATCATCATGGTATGTAGAATGAGTGTAAGTTTTAGAATTTCCTAAACTTGCCTTGATCTCCAAGCTCCTTAGGAAGCTTATTCATTGAGGTATGCAACTCTTCTTCTGAGCTTCTCATCAAATCCGAGGCTTCGCAATGGAATGTTTTAATTTCCTTATTTGTTTGCTGGGGAGGAAGAATCCATCTTATGAACATATATGTGTAAACGGGGAGTAAGAATTATAGGGTGAAAGCCAGAACTTAATATTTTTTTGATAGCATAGTGTTAAAAAAATCTGTTTCTTAATGAGTTCGGAATATTTCTATATTTCATAGCATGGTGTTGTGAAATTTAAATTGGTTATACAATGCTTTTGTTCTTAGGTGGATTTAACAACTCAACACATCCTTGAAATTGTTTAAGAAGAGTACTATGCAGAGTATGTGCCATCAAAGGAGATAAGGACACAGAGGAAGATACATTAACATGCTGAGAGTCAAAAATAGAAATATCATGAAATGTGACAATGCTTCAAGCCTTTTGCATATCTGAGGTTCTCAACATTATCTATGTAGAGAGATAGTTCTTATGCTATGTATGAGCTTTAGAATGAGCAATAGGTGTGCAGCTGCACGAAAGCAATGTTGTTGTTTATATGACGATACTACGATCTCATTATAAATTACAAAGTTTGAAGCTTTTTTTCTTTGTTTGAATTCTGAGTTCATGCAAGCATAACAAGGTCTAAGGAAGAGCTATCATATTGTTCAAAGTATGAAGTTCTTTTCACGATGCCATTCAGACTTCCAATAATGTTTCATTATTAAGTAGATTGCATCCGCCTTGATTCCATTGATGACTTTCCTTACATTGTGCTCTTCATCTATATCTCCAATGCTTCCTATTTGGTTTGCAATATCCTTGATTCTTTTGACACTATCACTTTCCTTTAGATGCTGCTTGAGTGTTGTTAGCTCCATCCAAAGTTGGTCTTTCCTAGCCTTGGTGCATGAAGATAAGAATCTTGCAAAGCATTCCATGACTTTATGAGAAATAATGAAAACTATGTGGAGATGAAAGAGTCCTAGCAAAAACTTACTATGGACTAGCGTAGATAACACCCAAACTAGATAGAATGAAATAATAACACTATGGAACCTTGGAAGTTGAGCCTTAGAAGTCTATGTCAAAACAAATAACATCTAATTACTTGTCATTTATTTATGGAAGAAGATACAGTCTCAAAGATTTACTCAAAGCACACAAGTTGGTGGGCATTGAACCAAGAAAGTTTGCACATATTTCCATGATGTTATGATTGAGCTATTACAAGTTATCTTATGACTCTAGAAAAAGCTACACTGTGCAAGAGGATGAAGATGCATAGACTTAGTCACATAGATCTTCTCATATCACAATGCATATAACTCCAATGGCCATGAAATTTTGTAGGCATACTCACAAAAGGTTTCCTTTATAGTTCATTTATTAAACAACATAATTAGAGTGTATAATTGCTACAATGATGCAGGCAAGTTGATACAGCTGAAGCAATGTATTGTAAGAATGAGCAGAGAAGGAATCCATTGGTAGAGGAAGGAAGCATGTAACTACTTTGATGAGACTCGTTATGATGGAGATACGAGGAGAGCCAAGTGTAAAATGGAAAATAATTTCCATTAGAGGATGAGGGGATTTGGGGATGTATTGCATCTACAAATAGAGGGTAATTAGAGGGAGGACCACTTCTAGAAGAAAACAACCACAAGGTAATGAAAAGAAGGTTGATCACCATAAGCATAAATTGAGAAAAATAATTCCTCCTTTTAGAAGGGGTATCATCATAGGTTGAAAGAGATGCACTAAAAGAAGAGTTGGCCAGGAAGGAAGGGAAATCAACCTAAACAAAAATCACCCATTGAGAAGAAGAGGAATCCACTTGGTGAGGAATTACCACCAGAGGTAGGAGAACTCTAGTGAAAGCGGATTCATTTGACAAAAGTTGTTGCTATTCCCGAAAAGAGATTATGTTCGATTTTCGCTGTCCTAGATATGGAAGTGACGATCATGGTACCTACAATGAGTGTAATTATTGTAAGTCTGTAAACTTTCCTTGATCTCCAATATCCTTAGAAATAGTATTCCGTGAGGTATGCAACTCTTCTCCCAAGCTTCTCAACAAAACAAAGTTTTGCAATGGAATGTAATTTCCTGATTTGTTTTCTGGGGAGGGAGACTCCATCTTATGAACACATATGCGTAAAAGAGGAACAGAAATTCCAGGGTAAAAACCAAAACAAAATATTTGCTCGATAGCATAGTGCTAAGAAATCACTCGCTTAGTGACTTCGAAATATTCCTTTTATTTCATAACATGGTGTTGTGAAAATTGAATCGGTTAGACAATGCATTTGTTCTTAGGCGGAGCGAACAGCTCAACACGCCCTCTGAATTCTTTACGAAGAGCACTATGCATAGTACGTGCCATCAATGGAGATAAAGACACAGAGAAAGATACACTAACATGCTGAGAGTCAGAAAGAGAAATATCATGAAATGTGGCAATGCTCCAGGCTTTTTGCATATCTGAGCTTCTGAACATTCTCTATGTAGACAGATAGTTCTTTTGCTGTGTATGAGCTTCGGAATGAGCAGCTGCACGAAAGAGATGTCGTCCAGCTGCACGTTCTGGTGTGCAGCTGCACGAAGGAGACGTGGTAGGTCATATGATGATACTGCGATATCATTATAACTTACAAAGTTTGAAGCTTTTTTGCTTTGTCTGAACTCTGAGTGATTGCAAGCGCAAGAGGATCCAGGGAAGAGCTGTCATATTGGTCAAGGTATGAACTTCTTTGCGCGACGCCATTCACACGTCCAATAACGATTCATCATTAAAGTAGATTCCATCCGCGGGTACTCTGATGATGAGCATCATAACATTGAGCGCTTGGTTGGTATGGCACTGTCGAATTTCTGGAGATAAAGGGAAAGGATCAACGTTCCTGTATCTTTCTTGTTTGCGCGTAAGAGAGAGAGAGAGAGAGAGAGAGAGAGAGAGAGAGAGAGAGAGAGAGAGAGAGAGAGAGAGAGAGAGAGAGAGAGAGAGAGAGATTTGCACGCCATCAAAATAGGTTGCCTGTGGAAACAAGCGGTGCACTTTTCTGCATACCAGTTGGATTTTCTTCTGAGCATCTAATAATCTTCTTTTGAGACGCATGCTTCGCCTGCGCGTCAGCCATCGCTCGTTGATCGAACGAGGTTCAAATCCTCTCATACGATTAGTCAAATTGAAAGTCCTGCATTACAAACTAATACTGGTATATGAAAAAGAAGAATGTTGAAGCGGATCACTTCGAGATAGAAAGTAGATCCTTCCACGGTTCTGAAATTTGTTTTGTATAAGACTAAACAGATGGGATGATCTCAACCAAGTGACGGGTATCAGATCAAAGAGTGGTAAAACAATTCATTGTAGTTAGTGATGTGCTTCAGCGTACAGAGAACATGCCTAGAGAAATACCGAATGAGTTGAGGATCCGATTTCTGTCGGACAATCCATCTTGTGGAACACATCTATTTAGAATGGGAACATCATTGCAGTACAGAACTTGGGATTTGAATCCGGGGTGAAGGCTGATACATAGCTTTTTTTTTTTGGAGAGTACAATGAATTGGAAAGACACACACACCCGACCTCATAAGGAAGAGGCACCCATCTTGGGGAACTCTCAAGCATCCAGCCTTCAGCAGAACTTGAACCTTGCCCATCTGCTTAAGAGTACAAGGCACATCCGCTAAACCATGCCCCTTGGATAGCCGATACAGTTTTTGCTCGATAGCAATGTTATGAAAAGTCAATCGCTTGGTGACTTCGAAATATTGTTTATGTATCATGACATGGTGTTGTGAAAATTGAATCTTCTAGAGAATGCTTTTGCGCTTAGTCGGCTTGAACTGCTGAGCATGTGCTGTGAATTCTATAAGAAGATAACTGTGCAGAGTACGTGCCATCCATGCAGATCACGAGGGATAGAGCGATACAATAACATGCTGAAATGTGACAATGCTTCAGGACTTTTGCATATCTGAGCTAATGAGGAATGTTTCCGAGAGGTCTTAGAGTCAGACGGAGGACACCTTTAACATTTCTGACAAATTCTTGTATGATTTAAATAGAATCCTAAATCCGACTTATGATATAGATGACTTGTAATATCGAGTGCGTTCAAGTCCAACGTGTGATATAGATGACTTGAAATATTGAGTGGGTTCAAGTCCAACGTACATGGTAGTTAAGCAGCCGGTCCCATTTGTCCGACTTGATACTATATTTTATTTTTTTGGCCTTTAGATCTCCTAAAGGCATTGCATCAGAAGTTTTTCATATCTGAGCTTCTGAACATTCTCTTTGTAACTAGATGTTACCTATGCTTTTTCTGAACATCAGAAGAGCATCAGCTGTCTAGCCGCCACTCAGAGGTGGCGTTTGGCAGAGGATGATACCCCGATATGATTAGAACTTACAAAATCGAAGCTTTTCTCTTTTCGTCTGAAGTCTGAACGTATACAAACGGAACGTGATCGCCCGGAAGAGCAATGATATTGGACATCTCTGAAGAGTATCCAAGTGATGCATGAACATTCCAACTTCCAATACCTTTCTACTATTCAAGTGGCCTCCAGTCGCACTTACTCTGTTTTTGAGCATCATAGCATTGATCGCTGGGTTGGTATGACAGTATGGCATTTCTGAAAATAAAGGGAAAGGATCCATATCCGTGGATCGTATAGATAAAAGTATACATACATAGACATACATATATATATATATATATATATATATATATATATATATATATATATATATATATATATATATATATATATAAGTATACATACATAGATAAATATATACATACATACATTTGTTTATGCATATATATGTAGATGCTTACATAGATAAAACAGAATACATGGACTCACGCATACATACAAACAGAAATACACGCATACGTACATTTATAAATACATCTATGGATATATTCATACACACATACATCATTCATACATATATTTTATTACTTGATACGTATTATTTCTATTACGAAATTGTCGCACTATTTATGATTTTTCTTTGATTATGAGTTGTATAATATGCATTATGTTCATATGGATGTATATTTATATGATCTTTAGGAACGGGTTAATTATAGAATAATCTAATTCCTTGCAGATAGAAATTTGTTGAGATCAGAATATTTGATATCAAATGTAATGTTTGTTGAATCCAAAAAGGTACGACTTGGGCTTCAAGAGTAAAAACATTTTTCTTTCCTGTCTAGAAGTCTATAGATTCATTAACCTTTCTTCTGTGTATACTACATTACCATAAACAATATGAAACGCTACATCCAATTTCTATTATTTTTTCAAGCCTCTTTGTAAGCATTGAACATCAAAGCATTATTTGTTCTTAAGTTCCCAGAATGCTATTCTTTTTCTTATATATAATCAAGAGTCCAAGTCTCATGCTATGGGGGAACATTGATATCAATTTGGTGATAAGCTCGAATAAAACTTCAGATTTTAGTGTTTTTTTTTTTTTTTTGGGTTGCATAACCTCACTGTCAGAAAACCTTACTTCTAATGCTTTAGTTTTTTGAGCAAGGGTCGCCTTGGGCATATAACGAATTTAATCCGCGCACGTTTGGTGGACCATAGTCCAGCTAAATAAACTTTTAATTTTCGTTAAAAAGAAAGATATGACCATGGAGTTCTAATTACGTTAGAGATTGACAATGTTCTCTGGAATTACAGATTTGTTATTGCGAATCGTTTGTACTTCTTTTGTCCTAGTAAGTGATTGCAATGACCATTATTCTTCATTATACGAAATAAATTGCTCTTCATTCATGCTACATGGCTTACCATGAATGTAAAACTGAAATGATGATATGGTTTGATTATCAACCGATTATGTTTGGGTGGAGAGCTGAACTCAAGCATATGAAAATACTGACTCTCATCGAAAATGCCATCAAATAAATAGGCACATCGAAAATTCAGGTGATCATCTTGTGATTAGATCGTTAGTATTTCTATGGGCTTTTCATTATTCATCTATCTTCTATCGCCATTTCTTGATTTCAATAGAAAATAATGGCATTATGCTTTATTAGGTAGGCCAGCTGGTTTCTTGATTTGTTCCGTTACATAAGTGCATTATTGAGACAAGATGTTTTTTTTCCTGAAAAGTTCTGACTCGCTAAATTTGGCAATCATGAAACAATGCATCCATTAGAACATTTCCAATGGTTAAAAAGAAAAATAGATAAACTCCCATTCAAAATCTTATAAACTAATACTGATATATGACAAAGAAGAAGGTTTAAGCGGATCACAAAAGTTCGAGATAGAAAGTACATCCTTCCACGCTTCTCAAATTTGTTTTGTATACGACTAAGCAGTTGGGATGATCTCAACCAAGTGAAGGGTAGTTGAGGATCCGATTTTCGTCGGACAATCCATCTTGTGGAACACATATATTTAGAATGGGAACATCATTGCAGTGCAGAACTTGGGATTTGAATCCGGCCTGAATGCCAATACACAGTTTTTGCTCGATAGCAGTGTTATAAAAAATCAATCGCTTGGTGACTTCGAAATATTGCTTATGTATCATTCCGTGGTGTTGTGAAACTTGAATCTCCTGGAGAATGCTTTCGCTTTTAGTCCGACTGAACTGCTGAACACGTGATCGGAATTCTCGAAGATAACTATGCAGACTACGTGCCATCAATGCAGAGAACGACGGATAGAGAGATACACGGAGATCAATATAATGAAATGTGAAAATGCTTCAGGACTTTTGCATATCTGAGTTTCTGAACATTCTCTTTGTAGATAGTTGGCTTTGTCTGCGCATCAGAGTGAACAACAGCTCTGTAGCCGCCACAATATAGAGGTGGCGTTTGGCAGAGGAAGATAACCCGATATGATTAGAACTTACAAAAATCGAAGTTTTTCTCTTTTTGTCTGAGTTCTGAACGCATACAAGCGCAAGGTCTCTGAAGAGTATCTAAGTGATGCATGAACAATAGCCCCATGACATTCAAACTCCCAAAAACTTTCTATTATTAAAGTGGATTCCAGTTGCACGTACTCTGGTTTTGAGCATCATAACGTTAAGCGCTGGGTTGGTATGACACTATCGCATATCCGTGCATCGTGTGTGTGTGTGTGTGTGTGTGCGCGCGCGCGAGAGAGAGAGAGAGAGAGAGAGAGAGAGAGAGAGAGAGAGAGAGAGAGAGAGAGAGAGAGAGAGAGAGACTTCTTGTCCGATTCCGTGGGGATTAAAAGCTGCAAACGTGCAAAATTGTTATTGTAAGACTTCGTAAACAATAAGATCCGTCATACATATCTTGCAAGTTCATGCATCACGAAAACATATTGTAGAGAAGATATTGCACAGAAATCGTTTATTTTCGAACACAAGCTTGAGATTGATGAAAAAGAAATATTTCCAAGAGAATTACGAGGAGATATGATGGAGAATTCCATTCTTTCTTAACTTCTCCCCTTGGATTGCGAAGATCATTGCGCTTTGAATGGGGCAATATTGTCATAGTTACTAATTCGTTTATATGACAACATCAGGGTTCTCTAAATGTTAAACCACATAAGAAAAGTCTGAAAATTTTTTGATCTTTTCGTGCATATCTTTCACAATGTTGTTATTACGATAGGGAAACCCCGAATATAAATTGGTTTGTATTTGAAGACATAAGCTGAAAAAAGCCCAAAAAAGAAAAAAAGATTATTAAATGTGAATCCCAATGCATGTGTGAGTGCAAGGAAATCAAGAGTGTGAGAAAATAGTTTTCCACCCGTCTCAAGGGAGAAGTAGAAAGATGAATTTTTCCCTATTAAGGCAAGACAACAAAAGTATTTTCTACAAACTCAATTCAGATTTGATTTTATTTCACTGATATTCTAAGTTGGATACATTAATTAGAAAGTATTGGAGTATGATAGTTTTTAGAATGTCGTAAGTGTACTTCCCAAATGCTTTAAAAACTTGATACTTGATCGCCAATTTTGATACCAAGGTCCCAACAACTATACTTTAATTTAGTAAACATTTTTTATAAAAGAAGATGTTTTTCCAGATCGAGAGAACACGATAAATATAATTCGAAGCTACTTGTTTACCATGATTTCTCCCCATGTCGATAAAGACCTCTAGCGTTGAGAGCAAAGATCAACGTAAGTCCACAAAATTTATCTATAGGGAGTAAGAAGCACATGTTTTCATTTTGTTTTCTTTAAATTTACTGAGTCCATGCATGTGAATGTCCCATGCATAAATACATATACGCATACATAAATACATAAATACATACATGCACAGGAACATATCTAAAAATATTCATAGACACATCCATGCATACATACAAAATATTAAAAACACCAAAAGTAGCTACATAACGACATAAATAACTACGTGCGTATACACACACGTACACACATACTATTATTATTATTATTATTATTACTATTATTATTATTATTATTATTAACATCATTTATTATTGGGGGGTAGGTATTAAAATTTGTAGTCATTCTCCCGTTCTGGACTTTGTTAAAGGATGCTGAAACCTTGTGTATCTCTGATTTCAGCTTTGCCAGTTTCTTTCAAACAAGATATGTTTGTTGATTCTTTTTACTGTTTCCGAAAGGTTTAGTTTGTTAATTCTTTTGTGGTTACTGTTCAAAACATAGATTAGGGGCGGTGCATAAGCTAGCTAGTTCTTTCATTTTGAAAACTGTAACCCTATTGCTTATTTGTAAAAATCGTCTCTAAATTTCTATCCTTTCCGATGCTATGGTATTTTATTAAAAAAAAGGACCACAGGTTATCTTTGTTAGTGCATCACTCATGGGTATTTTCCTGAAAAAAGCGCATCATCCATGTAGATCCTTCATAAAATGTAGAAGCTTTTGCAAATGTTAGCAGAATCCTCCTATAAGAAAGTCTTGAAGACTACATGATCTACTTTTGTACTTTGAAAAACAAAATCCCATGTTATTCGGAATCGAACTTAATGCCCACAGATTGAGTTACTAGGGGATCAGAAACACTTTGCTCATCGGGATTTATATGTAGAAATGTATATGAAAAATATTCTATGGGGTGATTACTTAAGGTACAGACTAATGAATATATTCTTCTGTACTTGAAAAGTACAGGAATTCCTTGGAAATTCTTTTGGGCACATCGATCCGGTATAAATTCATTGTAGTTATAAACTTCATTATAACTAATGGCTTGCATGCTATGATGTATTTTTTCGCAGATTGTAATTTGCTGACAGCTATACTGTTCGGTAGGTCTAGTCCTAAAAGAGTTTTTTTTTTATGTCTCTTTAAATTTTCTTTTGGTGTGAGTATGTAAATATATTCTATATTTATCACATTTAGTATGATTTAAAGGAAGCATGTAAATACATATATCCTTAGGAAAACTCATAAAATAGTTTATGCTTATTATTCTATGGTTTAAGGAGTGTGCATACATATATATTTATATAACTAAATACATATAAATATTTGGAATTATCGATTCTTTCTATATGTATGTTTATGCATTTTTATTGCTCTCATGGTTTTTTCTTAGGCCACTTAAAGACTTATGAAATTCGCAGCAAATGAGGTACTCATAAAAATCCTCTGGCGTGATGTATGATTGCAAATGAGGTCCATGATATATTAAACACGTACACAGAGTTATTTTTTATAAAATGTATCTATTAAATATAGATTCTAAGATTGTAAAACTTACCGATATATTATTGACTCGCACATATATGCACACGCAAGAGCTTATCGAATCTCACACTTGATGCTCCTCTTTTCAAAAGATGAGGTTACTTATTTGGTTTTGTCCTCTAGGTTTGAATACCTATCCTAATATAAAAAAATTAAACGTAAGTATGTGTGATATTATGTTATATGGATTCGCAACTATTAAGAGGAATGTAGATGCACTCCGTGCTCTTGTTATAAGTACTTTTGACAGTGTTATGACTCTCATTCAGCATACTACGAAGGCATATGAAGCATGGAACATATTGAGAAATCAGTATGAAACTCGTAATCAGACACCGATTCAGAACTTGGAGAATGAGCTTGCAGCAAAATGTTTTGCTGATGGGGAGACTGTAGAGGTGTTTATCACTCGCATAAAGAATCTACGAGATCAAATGGCAGGAGCAAGAGTTCAAAAGTCAAGTGAGGAGCTAGCTCGACATTTTCTTCAAATTTGTCCACCTAAGTTTGATAATTTGGTAATTGCTCTTAACACTCAAATCAAACCTCAACCACTAACTTTCAAAGAATTTAGTGCCTTACTCATGGAGGAGGAGTTGCGGCTCAAGGCAAGAAGTGGTGGTAACAAAGGAGATGCTGCATTCACAGCAAATGCCAAGGAGGCAAAACAAACTTTTCAAAAGATGGAGACAAAAAGAAGAACGAAAAAATGAAGCTCAAGGGAGAGTGTTTCCACTGCAAGAAGAAAGGATAGAATCCAAGACTGTCACATCCAGAAGGCATAAGAGAAGAGTGACTCTTCAAAAGGTGGCAAGGGCAAGGAGTCTGCCAACATAGTGGAAACAAAGCTTGAGTTATTTTCTACGATAGAGGAGGTGTGCTCCTCGGCTGAAGATTCAAGAATAGATGACTCATGGGTGTTGGACAGTGGTGCATCTCGTCACATGACGAGTAGAAAAGACCTTTATAATTCCTTATAGCCTCTAAAGGAACCCGTCATAGTAAAGGTAGGGAAAATGCAAGATGTCCTGTAGAGGGCAAATGTACGGTTTCTTTCATTAACTTTAATGGTGATATTAGAAAGCTTTCAAATGTGTTGTATGTTCCACAAATAAAACAAAATCTACTTTTAGTAGCTTCTATAACTGATCAAGGTCATCAAGTATCTTTCAGTAAGACAGGAGCTAAGATTATGGACAGTAACAACAACATTGTTGGGACTAGCATAAGGAGGAACAACTTGTATGTGTTGTGTGCTCTTACAACCACTACAAATGTGGGCACAAGTAAGCTATGGCATGAGAGATTTCGCCACATTGGATACCCTATACTGAAGGAGATTCATCGCAGAGGTATGGTTGCACACCTACCATTGATTGTAGAAATAAAGGAACCATGTGAAGCTTGCATGAAGGGCAAGCAACACATGAAGGCATTTCCACAAGAGAGCAAGAACAAGGCAAGCTATCCTCTAGAGTTGGTGCATGCTGACATGTGGAAAAATGCCTACAGAGGCCTTGGGCGGATCTTCCTATTTCATGTTACTTGTCGATGACTATAGTAGGAAGATGTGGGTGTACTTCCTTTGCAATAAGGCTCAAGCTTTTTGTAAGTTTAAAGAATGGCTTCAGGTTCACTAAAACAGGGAAGAAGATGAAGAAATTGAGGACAGACAGTGGTGGTGAGTTCACATCAAAAGAGTTTGAAGATTTCTGCAAGAGTAAGGGAATCAAGCATCAACTCACAGTGGCACATAGTCCTATTAGTCGGCCGCTAGATTGGCAATTGTAAAGACTGAATCTTGTTAGATTCCGCACGACCGAAAGGTTGTTACAAGATGTTTGTAATCTTTATATAAATCAATGTAAAAGAGACGCTCGGTGACGATCAGTTGGGATCACCAAGCTGTCTGTTTGGGTGATTGAGCTGTAGACGTTGTTGTGGTGTGCGTTGGGTAATTCTAAGTATTCTGTGTCATCTCTGTCTTGTTTTGTTTATCGATACCTTTTTGTTTTGTGATTTACATAGACGACTACAAGATTGCCAGACTGTCTGTCTGAGTGAATCGTTCTGCGTAGTTCCCGTTGTGATTGTTCTGATAATGCTGCGTACTGTCGTGTCTCTCTGTCTTGTTGATGTTTTGCAAGTTGTTTGATGAAGCCCGTGCTCCAGTAATGACAGTTCAGTACTGTGTGGTTGAGAATTCTGAATCATCCTGCGTCTCCTGTTCTGGTTGATTATCTACACCTACACGCTACAGATTGAGTTACTGTTGTTGACTCTGTTGTGTACGGTAGTTTATGTTGGGTCAGTTCTTTAAGCTAGACAAAGTAATCCCGTATTACGGTACTGAATATGGCTTGCGTTGTACGTTGAAGAGCCTTACCTGAAGTGTGTTCGGTAAGCTTTGGACGAGTCCGATTACAGATAGTAAGATTGTGAAGCGTAACAGATTCTTGATAGAGTTCTTGAACATTAGTATCTTGTTGTGTGAAGTGGTTATTTTGGGGAAATCAAGCACAGGGCCTCTGTTTAGTAGACCCCTTCCACTCCCAAGAACCCGAATAGGTTTTTAAACGCGCTTCTGACGACAAGCAGACGTTTAACACTGGCGCCGTCTGTGGGAAAGTGGCACCAGATTGTTGCCATTTGTCTGTGCGAAGGTGGCATCAAGAGTGTTCATTGATTGATTGTGAAAGTGGTCATAGATTGTGAATCGACCATAAAGAAGAATAGTACGCAAAGTATTGCAAACATAGTATATGCCGGTTACTAGTTCTGGTGAATCATACCCGAAGCATAGAAGAAACCAACAGTCCTGGGCAATACCTAATTTGCTAAGGACGCCTCCAGGAGGAAGAAGCGCAGATAAGTTTAACCCAGTTATCAAGAAAGTGAAGAATGCTAGTAGCGATTGCGGTAGAATTCCGGAGGAACATACTACAATTTCGGCAGATTCCGGTGCGATCGTGGCATAGTCTATCGAAGATATAGTTACTCCAGAATCTACCAAGACGCAGTATGCAGTTGACCTAACACCATCGGTCAAGATTCGAATTTTCTAAGGATGGAAGCATGTTGACCAACGAAATCAGTAAAGGTGAAACATTACCTTGTTTTGGTGAACTTACGACAAATTTTGGTGATACTTCGGTACCCATTGCCGAGAGTTCACAATTTTTCGGTGACGGTTTACCATTTCCTGGTGAATCTTCATTCCAGTCACCACTACTCAGAGTAACTTTCCCTACATTTGATATCAAGAAGGAAGGTAGCTTATTCAAAACTGAAATCAGAAAGATATTGAACGATATTATCAAGCCGGAAAGTGCACAAGCTGACGATAAAGATTCTGACGGTTTAGATATTCAGCCTCGGGACTCAGAAGATAGTAACCATACAACCGACAGCACGATGAGTGGGCAACCACAACAACAACAACAACAACAACAACAACAGCAACAACAACATCCATTTCCACCCCGACCAGCTCCAACAGGAGTGACATACACCAAATTCGGTGGGTTTCCAGGTGATGATCCTGATGCCAACGTACGTACTTTTGAAATTAGTTATGCAGTATTAAATCATCCTCCTGATCCGGCATACAAAGCTATTGTATTCTAGTCCACATTGGTTAATAAAGCAGCCATATGGCTTACAGAATATGATTTTAATCATTTTGTAACCTATGAAGCAGTAAGGGATGCATTTTTGCAGAGATTCCGGTTAAAGAAAAATCCGGCAGAAATTTTTGATTATTTACAGAACAACAAACAAAAATTGCACCAAACTGTGCAGGAATATGCCACCCTGTTCGGAACGCATTTGAGGCAACTACCGCCCGCCCATGCAAACCTACCGGATGATGTCATCACTCAATGGTTTATCAATGGGTTAACTCCGCAGCTCAGACAATTTATGATCATCCGCTGTGTGGGAGCTATGACATTAGATGCGGTTATTGCAATGGCTTTGCAGCTCGAGAATAAGGTAGGAGGATTTACAGAAGACCTGGAATGGCTAAAAGCGAGTAAGAATGTTGCCGAAGATCCGACCAGACAGATGTTTTGCACCATGTGCAAGAATTCAGGGCATACTAGTGCCACTTGTGCCCCTAATCAGTTGTTTTGCACTATATGCAATACGACTAGACATTCCATCGAAAATTGTGCATACAACACCAAAGTGCAGGGAACAACAATAGTAAATGCAATTATACAAGAACCAGGCTAGTTTGCCAATCACTATGTACCTCCTCAAATGAGAAACAACCAGCAGCAAGGCTACCGAAATTATCGAGGATAGAGGAATAATAACTACAATCAAACCGCTGGCAGACAGGTCCGCCACAAGAAGGTAATGCTTTGCCACCTCCTCGTTGTCATTTCTGTGGTGAATTAGGACACATTTAGAGATTTTGTAAGGATGCAGCTGAATATGATCAGAGGAAGAAAGAGCATCAAAACCCAATGACTAATATGGTCCAGATCACACCAGTAGAAACACAAGCTGCAATAATTCAGACCAGATCTAGTAAGCAACTGCAACCAGCAGTAGAAGTATTCAAACCAGGCATCCGTGAACAACAGAGGATGTATGATAAGGCTAGTCAATGGACCACCATAGAGCCTCTAGTGTTTCTAGATCCTATTCCGGTGATACAGGTTCCACTACCTAAGGAACGAACGCAGAAACAAGATTCTAATCTTGTAGTAGTCACATCATCCTCAGTAGGCGCATCATCTTCAAGAGATGTGAAAAATACAATTCAAACAGATCAGGCATGGGAAAATTTAGCTAAAGCTTCCATCACTCTTCCTCTTGGCCAGTTACTTGCATTAGTACCAGGGGTTCGGTAACAGTTTCAGCAATAGTTCAGTCCTGAGTCTGCTTGCATTCCAGCAACGGCCACAATACAACCGAAAGCTGACCCTACGGTGGATCATTTGGTCCCATTAATTACGGTATGGTACAAAAAACATAAGATTAATCAAGTATTGATTGATGGAGGGTCTGGTGTAAATATAGCCACTGCAGCACTCTGTAAGAAGTTAGGCTGGAATCACATTGAGCCTGTTCAATTTTTTGTTAGAATGGCCGATCAATCTAGAGTCCATCCAGTAGGACTCGTACGGAATGTGCGAATCACTTTGCAGGGAACCACTTTTAAGATGACTTTCGTTGTTCTAGAATTATCGGAGTCTAGTCTTGATTATAACCTTCTTTTCGGCCGTCCTTGGCTGAAACAAGCTAAGGTTATATAGGATTGGTCCGCACAGGAACTCACTTTCAAAGACAATAACCGAAAGTATGTTGTAAAATTAGATGCTATCCAGCCTTGTGAATTACATGCTAGACCTTATTTACAGAACCAATTCATATGTTAGATGGTTTGTCAGATAATGAAGAAGAAGAGTTTTTGAAGAATAATATTGATTTGATCTCCCTAGGAACTGTTGATCTACAATCTGTTGTAGATAATTGGAATCCGGGAGTTTGTACGGTGATGCCTGTGACTGAAGAAGACAAGACAAAAGATACTGCCGCTATAGATGACGCTGATCTATAACAACTTCTAAAACCAGTTGATGATATAGAGAAGTCCCGACAATTCTATTTTCGAGAAGATCAGTTGATCACCTATAATTTAGGAGATGAAGAAAATCCGCGTCCTGTCAAGATAAAGGAAAGCTTACCTGAAGTGTTTCAAGCAGATTTAATCAAGCTACTTCGAGAGTTCTCTGATGTTTTTGCATGGAATTACAAAGATATGAAAGGTTTGGACCCTCGCATTTATCAACATAGGGTCATGTTGAAGCCGGAAGCAAAACCAATCAAACAACCCAGCTACCGGATGAATCCAAACTATGCACCAAAGGTAAAGGCAGAGCTTGATAGGTTACTAAAAGTCGGATTCATTGTTCTTGTAGAGCATGCTAAATGGATCTCACCAATTGTTATTGTTCCAAAAAAGAATAAGCAACTGCGAATATGTGTGGATTACCGGAAACTGAATGCAGCTACAGTGCCTGATCCGTTTCCTTTACCATTTTTGGACACGATGCTTGACAGAGTAGCAGGACATGAAATGTACTCCTTAGATGGATATAGTGGGTATAATGAGTTCAAAATGGCTGAGGAAGATATACCAAAAACAGCGTTCATTACCAATTGGGGTGTTTTTGCTTGTACTGTTATGTGGTTTGGATTAAGAAATGCCCCCAGCACTTTCCAGAGGTGTATGCAGGAAATATTCTCCCCTTATCTTACCTCTTTTATGCAAGTATATCTTGATGATTTCTCTTTATTCGGTAAGATGGAAGCACACTTGTTCCATTTAGGGTGTTGCTTTGAGAAATGTAGAGAATACAGACTCTGCCTGAACCCAAACAAATCTATGTTTGCGATTTCATGTGGTAAGTTACTTGGTCATATTGTATCTGCACAGGGCATACAAGTCAACCCAGATAAAATTGCAGTGGTGTTAGAAGCACCTGTACCTACTACACCAAAGGAAGTAATGCGATTCATGGGTCAAGTGAGATGGCATGGTCGTCATTTACGGTGGCTCGCTCATTTAGCCAAGTCAATCGTTTAATCACGAGTACTCCTAAACAATTTGATTGGACTCAGGAATGTCAAACACCATTTGATCGTCTAAAATGTTTATTAACGCAGGTCCCAATTTTACAACCACCTGATTGGGAACATCCATTTCATGTTTTTGTTGACGCATCAGATATCACCATTGGGAGTGTCTTAATGCAACAAATTGATAAGTGGTTTTGGCCTGTTTATTATGCAAGTAGAAGACTTGCGCCTGCAGAAAAGAATTATTCTGTAACTGAAAGAGAATGTCTGGGTTTAGTGTATTCTGTAAGAAATTCAGGCACTATTTACTTGGCCGCAAATTTACTTTTCATGTAGATCATGCTGCACTTGTCTATCTGTTACGGCAACAACATTTAGGTGGTCAATTAGCGCGTTGGGTTCTACTTTTACAAGAGTTTGATTACGAAGTAATTAATCGGCCCATAGTTCACATGTATTAGCAGATTTCCTTTCTCCCTTAGATTCCAGTGAAGCTCCGGTCGCTGTAGATGACACCACACCCGCGATTTATGCTATGGAACCAACTAATGATGAATCTGCAGAACCACCTATGCCATCTACATATTATGATCAGATATTAACTTTTCTTACTAATGGATGTATTCCTACTCAGACCTCTCCTGCAATGCGTAGAAAGATTGTAGTGTACAGACGCAAATATTGGTTGATTGTTGGAGAATTATATTATATGGATCACACTGGAGTTCTACTTTGCTGTATTCCCCCACATGAAGTAAACTCAGTTATAGCTTTGGCACATTCAATGCCTTCCGGTGGACACTTTGCAGCAGATTTAACGCATCGGAGATTTCTACAAAGTGGACTTTGGTGGCCTACTATGTACAGGGATGTATCTCAGTTTGTCAAACAATGTGATACTTTTCACAGGTCTGGACAGCCTCTACAACACCTATTTTTCCCTCTCCAACCTGTCTTGCCATTGGAGCCTTTTCAGAAGTGGGGTCTAGATTTGGTTGGACCTATTACACCCCCAGCAATCCTCAATAATAATCGTTATATTCCGACATGTACAGATTATGCTACCAGATAGGTAGAAGCATGGGCTTTAAGGTCCGCCACCGCTGTTTCGGTGGCAAATTAGTGTCTAATGAAAGATGTTTTCCCGCGTTTTGGCTTACCTCTGGAGCTTGTTACCGATCAAGGCACGCATTTTGTTAACAACTTAATGAAAGTACTCACCCATTCTTTTCAGATAATGCATAAATTCAGTTCTCCTTATTATCCTCGTGCTAATGGTTTGGCTAAAAGTACAAAAAAAACCTTGTTGACTATGCTTCGGAAACTGATTATAGAATCACCGAAAAGATGGGATCAGTTGTTACCTGCAGTATTATGGGCGTACCGGACTACATACAAGGTAGCAATAGGACTAACCCCTTTCAAACTGGCCTACGGACCGGAAGCCATAGCTCCAATGGAAGTTGTTATTCCTAGTTTACATGTGGCCATCACTCAGAAGTTGTTACCAGGATATTCCCTGCCATTTCCGTTGGATACACTCAGAGAACTCGATGAGCATCGTTGGGAAAGTTTTCTCACTATTCAGGAAGTACAGTTAAGACAAGCTTGAACACATGATCAATATCTAAAAACTCCAGTTTTCTCAGTGGGGCAACTTGTACTCTTTTACAATGCAAAATCGAATCGCTCTACTAGAAAATTCAAGTTACGATGGTTTGGTCCCTACCGGATTACTGAACAAGTGGGCCCAGCTACATTTCGGTTGGCTACTTTGACCGGCATTCCTCTTCCGAAGGTGATAAATGGTTCAAAGTCGCGACAGTATCATCAAGCATCTGATCCGCACTAAAACGGTCCACGGTTGACCGCATATTTTTCGTTTTCTCTTTTTTCTTTTCTTTTCTTTTTGTTTTTGCGTGCTTAATAAAATAAGTCTATAAATATCCTCATCTTTATACCTAATTATACTCAAGAGCCGTCCAACATTATCGTTCTGTTCATGCATGCACACCACAGTTATGAAGGTTATCATCTCAACATCGCGCGATGATTAACAAATTCAATTGCCTCTCATTGTGCCGTATCTACATAACCTTTTTCATTCCGTTGTTAATCGCTATTATGATTGCGTGCTCTGTGTGTTTGTGCTATCTGTATAACCTGTGCGCTTGTGTTCTCGTGCTTGCTATTGTCTGTGTATCATGGAAGCTCTAGCAAACTTCGTCGCGTTCCGTGAAGGACTCCCTGTTGATGTAGAAGAGTTCGTGCGCATCCGTGGGTTGGTCAATTTCGCTGAATTGCCTTGGCATTCAGTGGATTATCACCCTTTCTATGCCCAAATCATCGCCGCCATCGCTGCCACACTTGCTACACAGCAGAGTTGGCCTATCACTTCCCTGACCTCTCGTATCGTAATTACCCTCCAAACCTTTGCTGATGCATTTCGGATCTCTCCGCAAGGTCGAGAGAATGGCCCCAATCTGCTGATAGCCACAATGAACCGATTATTCCCTAGGCATTCATCCAATGAATATGCAATCCTCTGTCGCCCCGAACTTGAGAGATCAGCCCTGCAATTCCTAGTAGCCATCCTCAATCTGCAGAAACGCACATATGGCATCTCTCGCCCTTTCTACTGTGCCATAGATCTAGCTGCCAGAGAGCCTCTAAATTTTGCATCATACTTTTTCCACCGCATTCACAAAGAATGCGTTTCCATCGTCAAACAGGTCAACACGGGAGATATGCCAAGATCAAGGTTACCACACATTATCAGTTTCTTATTTCCGGTCCTCCAAGCAGCACAACCACCACCCCGAGGACCCGTTCTGCACCATGAAGAATTTGCACAGATCTTAGAAGATGATGAAGAGGATGACGAAGAGATTTTCCACCTCCTCCGCCGGAAAAGAATCAGAATTAGTTCATCTGACAGTGAAGTACAGGGTTCAGCCGCAAATTATAAAGCAGATGACAATGAAGAGGAAGGGAATGAAGATGAGACTTTCCACGACACCGCAACATCAATTCATCATGACTCATCAGCACAGTCTTCTTCAAAAAAACAACAAGAACAAGATGCTACCACCGATTCTAAAACCATCTCGTCAAAAGAAGAATCTAAACAGCAATCTCAGCAGGAAAAGCAAGTTGATGGAGAACCTATCATTAAAGAAGTTTTCGAAGAACTGATTAGAGCAGTGGAGACTACAGTTGCCAACCAGGAGGGTACTACACAACAAACCACCAAAAAGGTAGTTGAACCTAACTTTGTTCTTCTAACTTCTCCACCTGTCCCACCCATTGTGATAGAGGAACCTACCGCTTCTTCATCCTCATCACCAAATTACTCACCACCAAATTCCCAGCAGCTCCTCACAGCCTCTCCATCTCAGCCCCATCCTCATATTCTGGTTCGTCAATTCCTGTATTTTCTGAGCTAACATCCATGGGACACATGCTAATCCAACTATCGCAAAAACTACCTATACAAATGAAGGAAGAGGCAGATAACATCCGCGAGGAATTACAACATAAGGTTGATGTTCTGGAAGCTGATATTAGCCCACTCCAAGAAGAACTCGTCGAAGTCAGAGCAGAAAATCATAATTTAAGAGAACAGATTAAGGAGCTACAGGCTCGACTTGCCAATGAGGAGACAATTATAACTCAAAGAGATGTTGTCTTGGCCAAAGTCGGAACAAAGGAAGACTTATTGTGCACTACAGAGGCTGAAAATAGGCATTTGAAACAATTAGCCCAAGACAAGGAGGATGCACCTATAGCTTTAGGCCATCTGTTAGAAGAAACGAGGCAACAGTTAAATGAAGCAGTACATAAGGGACAAGAGATGGCAGATTTGCTTAAGAAGACTGATTACGAACTCCAGAGAACCAAGATTGATTTATCCGACGTCAACAACATTCTTAAACGCAAATTGATTGGGGAAGCGCAATTACATAAAGACATCGCAAGTGCCCACCGAGAGCGCGACGCCTATTACAAGACAATCTAGTTTTAGAATCAGGAAGTAGAAAGAAGAGAAAATCAGTTGGACGCTCAAAAAGAAAGATTAGCCAGAATGGATAAGCAAATTGCAGAAATGAAGGTGTCTAGGGATGCTGCATTATCAAATGAGTTCTATTTACAAGAAGCTTTTCTGTAGACTCAAGCAAAAATTTTGATGTCCCAGGTTATTTCGTTATGTTTAGTACGGACAGATGCACAACTGGTAGAACCAGACATTTTGAAGCAAATGTTAGAATCAATTAAGAAGAAAAATTCCCGCATATTTAAATTAGCTAGAACAATGTATTTAGAAGGACTAGTCGATCAGCCCTAAGCTTTTTTGTATACTTGCGGGTTCGAGTCCACCGTGTGTGCTAGTGTTAGTTGGCCGCCAGATTGGCAATTGTAAAGACTGAATCTTTTCAGATTCCGCACGAACCAAAGGTTGTTACAAGATGTTTGTAATCTTTATATAAATCAATGTAAAAGAGACGCTCGGTGACGATCAGTTGGGATCACCAGGCTGTCTGTTTGGGTGATTGAGCTATAGACATTGCTGTGGTGTGCGTTGGGTAATTTTGAGTATTCTGTGTCGTCTCTGTCTTGTTTTGTTTATCGATACCTGTTTGGTTTGTGATTTACATAGACAACCACAAGATCACTAGACTGTCTGTCTGGGCGAATCGTTCTGCGTAGTTCCCGTTGTGATTGTTCTGATAATGCTGTGTACTATCGTGTCTCTCTGTCTTGTTGATGTTCTGCAAGTTGTTTGATGAAGCCCGTGCTCCAGTAGTGACAGTTCAGTACTGTGTGGTTGAGAATTCTGAATCATCCTATGTCTCCTGTTCTAGTTGATTATCCGCACCTGCACGATAGAGATTGAGTTACTGTTATTGACTCTATTGTGTATGGTAGTTTGTGTTGGTTCAGTTCTTTAAGCTAGACAAAGTAATCCCGTATTACGGTACTGAATATGGCTTGCGTTGTACACTGAAGATCCTTAACTGAAGTGTGTTCGGTAAGCTTTGGACGAGTCCGATTACAGATAGTAAGATTGTGAAGCGTAACAGATTCTTGATAGAGTTCTTGAACATTAGTATCTTGCTGTGTGAAGTGGTTATTTTGGGAAAATCAAGCACAGGGCCTCTGTTTAATAGACCCCTTCCACTCCCAAGAACCCGAATAGGTTTTTAAACGCGCTTCTGATGGCAAGAAGACGTTTAAGAGTCCTCAAGAGAACGGTGTTGCAGAATGTGGGAATCGAACCATCATGGATATGGCAAGGTGCATGTTGAAAGGAAAGGGTTTGCCTAATCAATTTTGGGTAGAGGCTCTCAACACTGCTATCTACATCTTGAATGGAAGCTACACCAAGGGACTTGATCGAAAGACTCCACAAGAATTCTATACTAGTAAAAAGCCTTATGTTTCCCATTTCAAAGTATTTGGAAGTGAATGTTATGTACATGTTCTAGATAGGGAGAGAAACAAGCTTCAACCAAAAAGCATCAAATGTATCTTCTTAGGGTACAACAAAGATAAGAAGGCTTATAAACTTTATGACGCTGAAGCTAAGCAGATCATGGTGAGTTGTGATGTGGTGCTCAAGGAGGAGCATCCATGTGTAGTGGAGGAGGAAAAGAGAGCTTCCACTTTATCATCAGGCAAAGGGGCAATCCACTATGAACCTGGTCCAAGAGCTATCCCTTCTACACAAGAGAAGAAAGCATCATCTTCAGATGATGAGTCTGTAAGTCACCAACGTGCTGACACCTAAGTGGAAAAGCCATTGCCACGTTGGGTGAGGCAGCTCTATGATTCTGCAAACCCCATCTGATAGTCACTAGAATAGGTTGCAGATGGACCGAGGCGATCACACAGAATAGAGGAACAGAGATGGGCAAATGCCCATATTGTAAATAGAGCCTTGATGGCTGATTTCATTCAAGAAGAAGCAAAGGAACCAACCAATGTGGAAGAGGCACTCCATGATCCGAATTGGAGAGCTGACATGCAAACACAATACCACAATATCATGAAGAATGGAACTTGGGAGCTAGTGGATCGACCCCCTGAGCGTAAAGTCATTAGCATCAAGTGGGTCTGGAAGCTAAAATACAAGGCTGATGGTACTCTAGAAAAGTATAAAGCAAGACTTGTTGCAGAGGGCTACTCACAAGTTGAAGGCATTGACTTTTGTGAATCATTTGCCCGGATTGCAAGAATGACTACTATCCGAGTAGTACTAGCTGTGGCTGCACATAAGCGTTGGCAAGTCTATCACATGGATGTCAAGTCAGCATTCTTGAATGGAGACCTCAAGGAGGAGGTATATGTGTCTCAGCCACCAGGGTTTGAGGCTCCGTCATAGCACAAGGCATGTAAGATGAAGAAGGCATTATATGGGCTAAAACAAGCCCCTAGAGCATCGTACCAGTGGATAGATAAGTATCTCATGGATATAGGTTTTAAAAGATGTGCATCTGATGCTAACTTGTATCTTCTAAAGAGAGGAGGGAAGACAATTGTGTTTGTACTCTATGTAGATGACCTTGTGATTACAGGAAATGATGATGTTCTTCTTCAACAAACAAAAGATACCCTGAGTTCAGATTTGAAATGACAGACTTGCGCTTAATGCATTATTGCTTAGGTCTTAAAGTTTGGCAAGAACTAGGGAATATTTTCATCTCTCAACAAAAGCATGCAAGGCAGATATTGAAGACATTGGACATGGAGGATTGCAAGGAAATTTCTACACCTATGGAGGTCAACGCAAAATTATGTATTGAAGATACTTCATCTCCAGTGAATATAGGAAGATACAAGAAATTAGTTGGAAGTCTCATCTACTTGTGCAATAGCACACTAGAATATGGTGTTGGAGTAATAAGCAAGTTCTCTAATAAGCCTTTCCAAACTCATTGGAAGGCAAGCATGCAGATACTAAGGCATGTGAAAGGAACTACTGATTATGGTATTCTTTATGAAGAAGGATCATCTCTGGTCAGATAGTCTGACTTAGATTGGGCTGGAGATATTGATACCAGAAAATCAGTTTCTCGATATTGCTTTTCTTTAGGATCAGGGATTTTCTCTTGGATTAGTAAGGAGCAACTGATTGTAGCATTATCTTCTACTAAATCTGAGTACAAAGATGCATGCATTGCAACATGTGAAATAGTATGGTTGAGGAGGATCCTATGGCACATAGGAATACATGGCCATCGCCAAAAATCCTGTTTTCCATGCACGTACCAAGCACATAGAAATCCAGTATCACTATGTGCGTGAGTTGATTGAGGACCGGGTCGTGGAGATAATCTATTGCCCAACTAAAAAAACTGGAGAAAACATCTTCAGGAAGGCTCTTGGGAGAGAGCAACTTCTTCGAGACTTTCCAAAGCTTGGGATTGGACCAAGGAGGTAGTTCACCATCGGGTGGACATTGAGGGGGGGTGTTATATATGCTCAATACTCCACCCTCATGTGACCACAAATGATCCATGGTGCTCTAAGTCGTAAGGCCCCCATTATGAGGAGAAGCCATTATGAGAGCCCATGCATTCGTGGAACCCTAACTCCCAATTAAGATGAGGTCTATGTGTGACCATTGATGGTTGTAGATGATCTTTGTGAGCCTAGCCATTAGGTTAGGTAGGACATAAACTTCTAGGCCATTAGGTTGCCATTTAAGGTGAAAATAAAGGCCTTGTGGTGTCACGCAGTTTCCCCATAGAACCTTAATGGGGGGAGTGCAGGGGGGGCTTGGCCCCTTCTGCAAGGTCCGGGGGGCCTATCCCCCCAGCCAGTAGGGCCGAAACAATAGGACTTCTGGTCATGGATATATCGTTGGATCATATATTTTACCGACTATTTTGTATCTCCTGACTACGTTTATCTATACCGAATCGCCTTGTAAAAGCTATATAAGGACAGCCCACGTTGAGCTTTACATAGCATTGTGCACTAGTAAGCCCTTCATCTAGAGTCTCTCTAAATCGCCATCTAAGCTCCACATTGCGAGCAGACGAGTGGATAGCACCATTATTGTAACTGCATTATGCTCAGCAATCAGAGAATTTGAGTTCTCTATCTCTCAGTCTGCGTCTATCTTTGTCTGCGTTTTTTCTCTCAACTCTGTCTACAGGTCTATTCTGCTGTGCTGTTATTTTCTTACACATTCTTCCACGGCTTTGAAATTTGTTCTGTATAAGACTAAACAGTTGGGATGATGTAAACCAAGTGAAGGGTATGGGATCAAAACGTGGTAAAACAATTCACTGTAGTTAGTGATGTTATTCAGGCTAGAAAGATCATGCCTAGAGAAATACCCAATGAGTTGAGGATCTGATTTTTTGTCGAAGATCTTTCAGTTCTATCTATTCCTTCGAAAGGAAAAACGAAAAAGAAAGTATGCACACTGGTTTTTTTTGCAGCTTGGGCTGGTGTCAGGTTTGGGTTACAAAGTGGAGCTTTGCTAGGAAATGTGATTTCCTTCTTTGTTTGCTCGGGCGGAACACATATGTTTAGAATGGGAGCATCATTGCAGTACAGAACTTGGGATTTGAATTCGGGGTAAATTCCAATACACCGTTTTTGCTCGATAGCAGTGTTATAAAAAATTAATCGCTCGCTGACCTCGAGATATTGCTTATGTATCATAACGTGTTCTTGTGAAAATTGAATCTCTTAGAGAATGCTTTCGCTTTGAGTCCGAGTGAACTGCTGAACACGTGCTCTGAATTCTCGAAGAAGATAACTATGCAGAGATCGTGCCATCAATGCAGATAACGACGAATAGAGAGATACAACAACATGATGAGATTCAGAGAGAGGAATATCATGAAATGTGAAAATGCTTCATGGACTTTTGCATATCTGAGCTTGTCAACATTCTCTTTGTAGATAGATGGTACCTATGCTTTGTCTGAGATAGAGGTGGCGTTTGGCAGAGAGAAGATGCCGCGATATGATTAGAAGTTACAAAAATCGAAGCTTTTCTCGTTTTGTCTGAGTTCTGAACGCATACAAACGCAGCGTGATCCCCCGCAAGAGCACCCATATTGGACATCTCTGAGGCGTATCCAAGTGATGCATGAAGATAGCCCCATGACATGGCAACTTCCAATAACTTTCTATTGTTAAAGTGGACTCCAGTCGCACCTACTTTGTTTCTGAGCATCATAACATTTAGAGCTAGGTTTGTATGACAGTATCGCATTTCTGAAAATAAAGGGAAAGGATCGTATGTGTGTGTGTGTTTGTGTGTGCATGTGTGTGTGTGTGAGAGAGAGAGAGAGAGAGAGAGAGAGAGAGAGAGAGAGAGAGAGAGAGAGAGAAGATGTTTGTTAGTCAGAATGGCAGAGAAAAAAAAATTTAGAAACATTTTTTGTAAAAATAGGCTTGTGTACCATCCCTTATGTATGTTTTGAACAGAAACCACAAAAGAAGTAACAAAGTAAACCTTTTGGAAACAATAAAAAGAATCAATAGACATATCTTGTTTTAGAGAAACTTGCAAAGTTTAAATCCGAGATACATAAGGTTTAAGAATCCTTTACCGAATTCCAGAACGGGAGGAGTACAAATGTTAATACCTATGTTAATGCTCCCCACCTCCCCAATAATAATAATGTTGATAATAATAATAATAACAATAATAATAATAATAATAATAATAATAACATTAATAACAGTAATAATAATAGAAAAATTAAAACTAACAATAATAATAGTCATAATAATAATAATAACATTAATAACAGTAATAATAATAGAACATTAATAATAATAATAACCTTGCGAATTTATGCGGTGTGCAACATGTAATGGAAAGATATGTGTTGAAGTATCAATGAGATCAATCCTTTTATTAAAGGGATATATATATATATATATATATATATATATATATATATATATATATATATGTGTGTGTGTGTGCGCGCGCGCGCGCTCGCGCACGCGCGAGTGTGAGAGAGACAGAGAAGATGTTTGTTAGTCAGAATGGCGGAGACGAGTGCCTACGAGTGCGCAAGGTCTTCTTTGTGCGTATCTCAGTGTGTAGGCTCCCGAAAATGTACGTGCTTACCTCTGCCTCTCTGTGTGTGTGTGAGTGAGAGAGAGAGACAGAGAGAGAGAGAGAGGGAGAGAGAGAGATAGGATAGATCAATCAACGTATACTGGAAGTCCGAGTTCGCGAGAGCTAGGATGACCATGAAAGTACTGGGGGACACTCACGGACATATGTATTGTGTGTGTGTATGAGAGAGAGAGAGAGAGAGAGAGAGAGAGAGATTTGGGTGCCATGAGAATAGACTGCCTATGTAAAGAAACCTTGCACGTCTAGGCATACAAATTCATGCTGAATCTGAGCGAGTAATAATCTTATTTACAAATTCATGCTGAATCTGAGCACCATACAGCATTCTTGTCGGATTCCGCGGGAAATAAAAGCTGTAAACGTGAAAAACTGTTACTGTAAGACTTCCTTAAAAATAAGATCATGCATCACGAAAAGATATTGTAGAGAATGTATTGCAAAAAATCGTTTTATTTTCGAACACGAGATTGATATTGATGAAAAGGAAATATTTAGAAGAGAATTAGAAGGAGATATGATGGAGAATTCCTATCTCTTAACTTATCCCCTTGGATTGCGGAGATATTGTTATACTTATCAATTCCTTTATGTGATAACATCAGGGATCTCTAAATGTAAAACCATATAAGAGAAGTCTAAATTTTTAGATTCTGTTCTTGCATATCTTTCACAATGTTGTCATTACAATAGGTAAACCCCGAATATATATTGGTTTGTATTTGAAGACATTAGTTCAAAATCGCAAAAAACAAAGAGTACCAAATGTCAATCCTAATGCATGTGTGAGTTCAAGGAAGTTCATCCTAAACTCCAGCACTTGATAATCAACACTGTGAGAAGTAGAAAAATGAATTCTTCTCTTTGAAGTATTTGCAGATTTAATTGCGTTTCACTGATATTCTAAGTTGCATACATTAAATAGAAAAAAATTAGACTATGACGGTTTTTAAAACGTCGTAATCGTACTTCCAAATGCTTTTAAAAGTTGATACTTCAACGCCATTTAGGAACCATTCTTTATAAAAGACGCTAATTTTTCCGATCGAGAGAACCCGGTAGTACCAAACATTAATCTATTCTTGATGGAAACCTTTCTCGTTTCCATTAGAGACACTCCAAGAAAAAGAATCAAAAGCCATAGTTTTATCTCGTATTTCAAGGGTTTTAACATAGATTATTTCTACGTAAGTTCCCGACATTTATCGATAGGGGGTGAGAAGCACAACTATTCATTTTGTTTTGTTTAAATTTACTGAATCCATGCATGTGAATGTCCCATTCATACATACAAACCAATAAATACACCAAAGTCAATACATGCAAAGCTATGTACGCACATAACCACATTAAATAATTACCTGCGTATACACACACACACACATATATATATATATATATATATATATATATATATATATATATATATATATATATATCCATTTCATGAAAGCACTCATTTCATTGATACTTCAACACATACGTTGTCATTACATGTTACACACCACACGCATTCATAAGGCTATTATTAATAATATTGTTGATATTATTATTATTATTGTTGGGGGATTCTTAGACAAGAAGGGATTTGTGTGTTTGTAGGAGAAAAGGGGAAGACCAAAAGAGAAAATACACATTGGAAGCTTCTGTCGATTGATTATAGTAAGACAAATACAAGGTTGAAGCACAATACAACCAATGCTTCTGTGCAAAATCCCACAGAGTGTTCAATTACAAAATACCAAATACCCAAGGGACTTGTTGCTGTCGGCCTCCTATGCACCAAACCTCCACCTTCTACAATCATGCTCTTGTGCACACCTTGCACCAAGCTTCCACTAAGTGGGAGGGATGGATACCTTCTGTCGGCGCACGCACACTTCAGTAAGACCTTGGGATCCTTGGGGGACAAGCTTAGCACTCCTCTCCACACTGGTCACTCTTCATCCACACCTTGCACTTCCCTTCTCTGCGTCGCACACTGTGTGTCTCTTGCACTTCTCTCTCTTGCTTCACTTAGACTATGCTCACTCTTGCTTACTCTTAGAATATTCCTTGCCTTGATTTGAGTGTGTCGATTCAGGTACGCTCCTAACTGCAAAAGTATCTTGGTGCTCACTTTGATGTCCCACGATTGTCTTCAAAAGTGGCAGCCAATGACTCCATGTTTTGTCCTCTAGTGACCTTTGTCTAAAACAGAATTTTTAATTGGGGGGACATACTTTCACTTCTACGTACATTGCCGCTTCACATACCTTCACATTTTCCTTTTAACTCTTCAAAAGTGCACACAAGGGAGGGTTCACCTGAACCTTCCAAAACACCTTAAAAACACTATGAACCTTAGGAAAATTAGAGAAATACCTCTTCAACCTGCAACCCACTTTCTCCAATTTACCCTTTGTGGACAATTAGTTGTGCACTACCTGTGCACTTTGACACCTGCATTTTAGCACTTTGACTTTGCACCTGTTGACTTTGACCTTGACTTTGGTGACTTAGAATAGTTTGACTTTGACCTTTTGATTTTGAATGTGGTTGACTTTGACTGTGGTTGACTTTGAATGTGGTTTACTTTCACCAATACGACTTTTATGGGCTCAACAGTTGCCCACCACCTAATGTGCTCTCCGTCCCGGAGAGCTAGAGCCAAAACTCAGGATAGATTTTGCAGTTCTAGGTGATCCATACTTCTTCAAGTGTGTTGATGGTAGGCCTTGAGCCTTGATATGTTGACCAGTGGCAAGGCCTCTCCTTTCAGCGTCTCTAACTCCACAGCACCCCAATTCAGCATTCTTTTGACTCGATAAGGTCCTTCCCAGTGTGGAAGCCATTTTCCTCTCACTTGTGTATGAAGATGGGATCTATGGAGAAGAACTAACATGCCTCGCTCTATGTTTTTGTTCCACAGATGTCGATCATGTGCCTCCTTCCTCTTCATCTGAGTCTCTATCAATTGATTTGTTGCTAGTAGACGAATCGCCTCCACTTTATGTAGTGCTCCAAGCCTTTGAGAGACATCACTATCTTTCTTTCCCTGCATGAATGCTATTTTAGGTGATCCATGTAAAAATTCAAAGGGCTCAATTGGCAATATGCCATAAACCAGTTGGAATGGAGAATATCCCGTGGCCTTTTTGTGAGCTAACCTATATGCCCATAGGGTACCTTGATAAGCAATGCCCCAGGAAGTGGGCTGTAACATACATTCCTTCCTTCACATGGAAATTAAAACCTTATTGGTTGATTTAGCCTTTCCATTGCCTCTTGGATAGTAGGCACAAGAGGTCATATGTAGGATTCTATACCTGTTGAAAATTTCCTATAGGACCTTATTCACGAAATGAGTACCGTGGTGTGTACAAATTTCAAGTGGACATCCAAACCTGCAAATGATGCTACTGTAAATGAAATCAACAACAGTTTGGGTAGTGCAGCCGTAGAAGGCAATAGCTTAAGCCCACTTTGTCACATAATATGTAGCTATCAAGAGATATTTCCCTCTTTTTGGTTCCTTCATGTGCAGATTGAAGTACTTCTCTCACTTCTTCTTCTTCCAAGCACTTCCTAAACCTATCATCCTTTCCCTGTCAATAACAGACATATGAATATATTCGTCTATTTTTGAAAAGTGCAGAAATTCCTTGGAAATATTTTAGGGCACAAGGATCCGATATATTCAATGTTATAAACTTCGTTATAAATAATAGCTTCCATGTTTAGCTTCTATGGTTTTCTTTCTTTGTTTCTGAAGATTATGATTTGTTCACAGACATACTTTTCGATATGCCTAGTCTTAAAGAAGTTTTTTATTTTTCTCTACATTTTCTCTTGGTATATGTCAATACATCTAAAATTTATCGCATTTCTGTCATTTCGTAGTAGTGTTGGTTTATCATCACATTTAATATGATTTAAAGGAAGCATGTAAATACATATGCCCTCGGGAAAACTCATTAAATAGTTTAGTCCTATTATTTTATGGTTGAGGGAGTGTGCATACATATATATTTATATAACTAAATACATATAAATATCTGGAATTATCGAGTCTTGTTATATGTATGTATATACATTTTTATTGCTCTCATGGTTTTTCTTACGCCACTCAAGCTATACGCAGCAGCACAGCTAGTACTTATAAAATTCCTCTGGTGTGATTTATGATTCCAAATGAGGTCAATAGTATATTAAAGACGTACACTGAATTATCTGTTATAAAATGTATCTACTAACTATAGATTGTAAGAATTTGAAAGTTTTCAGAAGACTAAGATAAAAGCCCTAAACGAGAACCTAACGATGTACAAATGATCAGTTACCTAAACAGATATTTCACTCACGCATATGTACACACGCAAGAGCATATAGAATCTCACACTTCTGTGTTCCTTTTCTCAAAAGATAACGTAACTTATTTGGTTTTAGGTTTCTAGGGTGTGTGCATAAGTTGACTTAGCACACTCACACTATAACATATATCAACCCTTGTCAATGTGGCATAGTTCAAACTACCAACAAGGCTTTGATAACCTATCACATCTTCTATGATTACACCTTCATGTGAGATCAATTTGTGATAAACCTCCATTCGAGTATCTGCAATCTTGCATCTTGAATTTTTCCAACATGTCTTTAATGTACTTTCATTGAGTAAGAAACAAACCATGATCTTTGTAGACAACTTCCAATCCTAGGAAGTAGGTAAGTGAACCCAAATCACTTATCTTGAATTCTTCTCTCATCTATTCTTTGATTCTCTTCATGCCATCTGTATCATTTCCTCTAAGTATAATATCATCTACATACACACACAAATAGATGACTTCAGAATTACCCCTTTTTATGAATAGTGATGGATTTTCCTTGCTAGGTTGAAATCCTTTGTCTTGCAAGAATGAGACAAGCCTATGATTCCAAGCCCTTGGGGCTTGTTTGAGTCCATATAAAGCTTTATTAAGTTTACACACATAATCAGGATATATGTGATTCTCAAAACCAGGTGGTTGTACCATATATACCTCTTCTATTATCCATCTATTAAGAAATGCATTTTTTTACATCCAATTGAAGTATCTTCCAATTCTTGGAAGAGGCAATACTAAGCAAAACCCTAATATTAGGCATCTTTGCCACAAGAGAGAAGTTCCCCTCATAATCAATTCCCTGAGTTTGTGCAAAGTCTTTTGCCACAAGCCTTGCCTTATACTTGTTAATGTAGTCATCTGAGTTCTTCTTCAACTTGTAGATCCATCTTGAGCCTATCACTTTCATTGATGGAGACTTGGGAACCAACTCCCAAGTGTTATTCTCCTCAAGAGCTTCAATTTATTCTTCCATGGCATGCCTCCATTCTGATTTCTTCTTTGCTTCCTCAAATGTGAATGTTCCTCTTGATGTATGTCCTGTGCTAGATAGATTGAATGTTTAGTGACTAGAGAAGTATCAAACCCATACCTTTCTGGCTTTCTTTTCTCCCTCATGGACATTCTTAGGCCATGATGTGATGGTTCTGCCTCTTGTCCAAGTTCCTGTATTTTTGCTTTACCTTTAGACCTCCACATTTTGATTTCTTCATACTGAGTTGCTTCATCATCTTCTGAGGTATCCTGACCTTTAAATTTAGAAGAATTATCCTTAACAAGTTTTGGAAAATCGTCTTCAAGATCATAAGGTTGGTTAACATTTCTACATGAATCTTCATAGCAAGAACTATTCTCATCAAATACTATATCTCTACTCACCAAGAATCCTTTGGTTGTTGGGTTGTATAATCTGTAGCCCTTTTCATTGTTGTCATATCCAATAACTACACACCTTTCTGCTTTGGGATCCATCTTGCCTCTAACCTGTGAAGGAACATGAGCAAAAGAAACACATCCAAAAATCCTACAATGATCCAAGCTTGGCCTTCTTCCATTCCATGCCTCATATGGTGTCATGCCATGAAGTGATTTTGAAGGTAACCTGTCAATCAAATAAGTGGTTATGGATACATCCTTAGCCCATAAGTAATTAGTTAAGTGCTTCTCATTTAGCATAGACCTTGCACCCTCAACAATTGTCCTATTCCTTCTTTTTGCAACTCCATTTTGCTCAGGAGTGTACCTTGTAGTGATCTCTCTTTTGATTCCTCTTTCTTGAAGAAAGGAGTCAAATTCCTGGGAGGAGTACTCTGCCCCTCCATCTGACCTTAGTCTTCTTGATGTTTTACCTGTTTGATTCTCCACAAGAGCCAAATATCTTTTGAAGCATGAAAAGAATTCATCTTTGTGTTTCATAAAGTATAATATAGTCCACCTACTGCAATCATCAAAAGGAGACATAATACCTTGATCTAGATATTGAAGCATCCTTGCTAGGTCCCCATACATCTATATGAACCAACTCCAAGAGATCTCCATGCATATATCATTTCTTCATGAATGGTAACCTATGAGACTTTCCAAATTGACATGCACTACACTTATAAATCATGTGTTGTTTTGACAAGTTAGGGATTTCAAGTACACTTTGGTCCGTACAAATTTGATTTAATGATCTTTCACCAATATGTGCTAACCTTTTGTGCCATTCTTCCAATTTTGTGAGTGTCTCACTACCATAATTAAAGAGAGCAATGTTTCTTGTGTCTTGTAATTCAAACGTGAACAATCTACCCGTCTTTTCACCTTTTGCAGTTCTCCTGAATCCTTGAATTGGATCTTCAACAAATGATCCTGCTTTTGTGAACCTAAGTTGCAACCGTTTCTCTACTATCTGCCCAACACTTATCAAATTCTTTGTAATGGTAGGGACATAGAGTACCTTACTAATCAAGTTGATGTTTCCATTAGATGCTTTGACATTTCCTATTTTCTGCACAAGGTTTCTTGTATCATCTCTTGTTTGTACCTCATGCTTGTGCCTTGGATCTTCTAAATCTCATAGGAGGGTCAGAGTTCGTGCCACATGATTGGAACAACCTGAATCTATGTAGAAAACATGCTTATCAGATTTACCTTGTCGCATGGCCATATTCATGATTAGCAATGAGCCCTCTTGATTTGATTCTTCTGTGTAGTTATTGAAGTCTCTTCTTCCCCTATTGCCTCCTTCATAGTTTGAATGGTTGTAATTGTTTTGAAAACCATGGTAATTGGTGAGCCTTCCTCTTGAGTAGCCATAACTTTCTCTATTGTAGCCTTTGCCTCTTTGATTCCTGGAATTCCTAAAGAAATTTTTAGTTGTATGAGTAGTTAATCCACAAATAGAGCATGAATTAGAGTCTTCGGATCTCCCCCTGCCTTGTCTTCCTCCTTTACCTCGACCTCTACCATGTCTTCCTCGACCTGCATAGTTAGCTTGATGTGTACCTACTTCATCATCCACTTTCTTTCCTCTTCCTTTGTTTTCTTTGGACTTGCTTTTATCAGTATACAAAGCTGAAGATTGATTACCTTTGGAGCTTTCTCCTTTATTGATAATGTTGGCCTCTTAAGTGGTTGTGTCTTATGAATGTGTTGAAATTTTGTACATGCATATCCATGTATAGATCCATAGATGGGGTGAATGCTTCCCACTTGTGATCTTCTTTCAAGCCATTGATGACGTACCTTACAATTTGCTCTTCATCTATTACCTCTCCAATGCTTCCCAAGTAATATGCTATGTCCTTGAGCTTTGTGACAAAATTAGTCACATTTTGTTAGGGAGCTTTCTTGAGAGTTGTGAAGACTAGCCATAGTTGATGCTTCTTGGCCTTTGTACTCGAAGAGAACAAGGCTTCAAGTGCATTCCACACTTCTTGAGATGTTTTACAACTTCTAATGTGAGGAAAAAAAAATCTGAGATAGAGTTGAGGAGATAAGACCTTCCAAGTGCATCCTTGGAGCACCATGTGCTCAATCTTTCTCGGTCTTCTTGTGTTTGTTGAACTTTGTTCCTGAAACTTGGCATAATTCCATCTCCAGCTATATAACCATAAAAATTCCTTCCTTGAAGATAAGCTTCCATCCTTAATGACCAGACTGAGTAGTTACTTCTATCCAATTTTTCAATTGATGAAGGAAATCCATCTGCCATGTTGTCCGACCTTTCTCTGATACCACTATGAAGAGATGAATTTGTAGTTGATGAAGATGAATTGGTGCTGCAAAAACTTTGCACTACATCAGCCAAATGGGCTACAAAGATATGTGGTGGGCCCTTTTAGCTTGCCAAACAATGTATTAAACACCCTATTTACCTTGGAAGATCACTCTCAAAAAGTTGAATCAAAACAGACAAGTTGGAGTAGATTCAAGAGCCAAACACTTGATATTTATGTTCATACAATTGTCCAAAGTTTTGAATAATTGTCTGGTCGCAGTAGCAATTAACTTAATTCATTTTGAGGAACTGTTAGTAGCTTATTAAGCTAACAATCAAGAGTTACTTCAACAAAAAAAATTAACTACACAAGGAGAAAGATGTGTAGCAAGTGGTAGCATGACCTCGATTTTCTTGGGTTGAACAATACTTAGACCAGTGAGCACAAAAATGATAATATCTCACGATTCAAAATAGCAACACTTCTCAACTTTTGTAGCATATACTAGACATCAGGATGGTTCTAACAAGCTTTGAATCATGGAAAAAGGTGAAGTACACAGTGAGAAACAGCTCTGACAAAAGGACTGTTTTGAGAGAATGCTGAGAGAGAAGTAGAAAATGAGGTGACACAGTTGATGTCAAATGATCCTATCTCAGGATTGAAATATCCAATTGTAGTGAACATTTGTGAGCGTACAATAGACGTAGAGAGCTAACTTGAACAAGTTAAATCACTGAATATTATGCACCAAGCTCAGAGTAATCATCTCTGCAATCTGACTGATATAAACTGAGAGATATGGTAGTGAACAGTACACTTCACAAGAACATGAAATATGAACTTAAATGATCATAAAAATATAAGTATATTGATTGTAACATAGAATGGACTTACTGATACATATGTGTGCCTTGAAACCACACCTTGATATGGCATAAATCTCAGCTCATGGAGGTCTTCTCTTAACCACAACTAAAACTGCCATGTATTTATAGTTGATCTTGGGAGCCTAACTTCCTAAAATGTCTCTCCAATCTATTAGAGACTGATTTGATTCTCCAAATACTTGCAATCATGAATTCATGGTTTTTCTTTCTTCTCAACTTGGATTTTTCAGGTGAAACTTACTTTAGTCCATGCACCAACAGCTCCTTGTATCCTATCATTGGAGTTGGTAAGATCATTCAGACTACTACTCATGGTAGTTCTTTCACTTTGTCAGCAACATGATTATAGCTTCTGACATTTTATGTGGTGGGCTGTATAAATTCATAGATTATAAAAAATCTATGAATGATTTTCCATGTGCAGTACATGATTCTCACGCCATGTCAGATGCAAAGCTTTGGCATGCACACTTTGGTCATCTGAATTTTGCTAGTTTTCTATGCCTGCAAAAATCTGAAATGGTATCCTCTTTGCCCAAAATCGAGGCACCCTAGAAACATGTCTGCGAAGGCTTTATTTTGGGCAAAATGTAGAATAGCTACTTTCCAAAAGATGGTTTAGTTTGAGCTACTCAGAAATTGCAGCTTGTTCATAGTGATGTCTGTTGTCCTATGCACACAACTTCTTTTTGAAACTATCTTTACTTCTTGACTTTCATAATGATTTTTCCAGGCGTGCATGGGTATATCCATGGAAAGCAAAGTCCGAAGTGTTCATGAGCTTCAAATAGTTTTTGGTTTTGGTTGAAAATCTGTTAGCATGTAAAATGGGCATCTTCCATTCTGATCGAGGCAGGGAATATATGTCTTCTCACTTTAATACATTTCTGGCTAAATGTGGGATAAAACATTAGTGTATAGTGCCGTATACACCTCAACAGAATGGAGTTTCTGAACAAAAGAATAGGTCACTCATGCAGATGGCAAGGTGTATGGTCAAGAGTCAGGCTTTTACCACATAGTTTCTAGCTTGAGGCTATCGTGTCTGTAGCATATATACTTAGCAGGTGTCCTACTAACGCAGTGTAGTCTATCACTCCATATGAGGCTTTGCATGGTCGCAATCCATATGTTTCTCATGTCCGTGTTTTTGGTTGTTTGTCATATGCATTAGTGCCTAAACAACAATGCAGAAAATTGGATGATAAAGGAGTGAAAAGTATTTTTGTTGGGTACAGTTCTGAAAGCAAAGGCTATCATCTCTATCATTCATAGTCTAAACACATTTTGGTAAGCGGTTATGTTGTTTTTGTGGAAGATTCTATTCAACCTTTACTTTCATGTACAAAGGAGACATCTATTTGCTTTAAAGACATATATGATACTTTGTTCCCTCTTTTTAGAGGTGGACAGTCTAGTGCTAGTCCTAACGAGGCACCCTCTCAACCTTTAAAGGTTTCATGTGATGATGCCAATCATTCCATTCCTTATGTAGATTTGCATGATGCACTTGTTAATGAGAGAGTTGATTAGAGGAGGCAAGAGCTATGCCAAAATGGCTAGTTTACACTTTGTTTGATAGCAAATTAGATGAACCTTTGTCATACTATACTTGTGTAGTCTCTCATAGTGCCTCCTTTGCATCAAATTGCTATGCTATGGATGCCTCTTGTCTATGTGATGAGATTAAACATGTTTTGTTTGATGAAGCACAAAATTCTGATGGTTGCAATGCAATCTGCATATGATGCTATCATGAAAAATGGTACCTATTCTTTATGTGAATTGCCTCTTGGCAAGAAGGACAATGGAACTAAGTGGGTATAAAATCTGAATTGTAAACCTGATAGAATAGTTGACTAGTATAAGAATAGGCTTGTTGCAAAGGGTTATTCTTAGGAAAGAGGAATTGATTTTGATGAGACCTTTGCTCCTACTTTCCGAATGACTACTCTTCATAGCATCTGTGCACTTGCTTCTCATCATGGTTGGAATGTACATCAGTTCGACATTAAAACTGCATTTGTGAATGGTGACTTGCATGAAGAAGTGTATGTTTTTTAGCCCCATGGCTTTCTACAAAAATGGCATGAAAACCAGGTGCACATGCATGTTAAAGAGGGTATTATATGGTTTAAAGAAAGCACCACATGTTTGGTATGAAAAGATACATGCCTATCTCATTTCACATGGTTTTGAGAAGAGTCTAGTTGAGAAAACCTTATATGTTAAGCGTTCTAATGATGTACTTCTGATGATTGTTGCGTATGTTGATGACATGCTGATCACTAGTCCTCATAAGAAGCATATTGCTAACTTTAAGGCTAATTTGCATGCCACATTTGAGATGTCTGATTTGGGGCACTTGCATCATTATTTGGGCATTCATTTTATGCACATTCGTGGTGGAATGGCTTTGTGTCAAGTGAAATATATTGACACATTATTGCAGCATTTTGGCCTTGAAGACTGTAAACCTACTGCCACTCGTATGGAGACACATTTACAATTGATTCTTCATGATGCTAGAGATGCATTTGATGTTTTCCTCTATCAGTAGGCTGTTTGATGCTTCATTTACTTATGCATTACTTGGCCAGATATTCAGTTTGTTATCTCACACATGAGCAGGTTTATGCTTTGGCAGGTGTCAAGCATTGGCAGGTAGTTAAGCCCATCTTTCACTACTTGACTGGTACCCAGCTACTTAGATTGTTTTATCCCAAGGGGGCATCACTACTGCCAGATTTACATGATTTCTCTAACTCTGATTGGGTGCTTGCTATGACACTCATGTGTCCACCAATGGCTTTCACTTTATGCTTGGTAGTTCATGTACATCTTGGTTGAGCAAGAAGCAACCTACTGTGACCACTTCTAGTTGTGATGCTGAGTATAGGGGAGCTTTCATAGCGACTCTTGAGTGTGTGTGGCTCGGATGCCTTATGGTTGATTTGGGTATTGGTCAGTCTTCTACCACCACCATCTTCACTAACAACTAGAGTGCACTTGCAGTTGTAAAGAACCCTGTGTTGCATGCTCACAGTAAGCACATTGACATGCATTATCATTATGTTAGGGAAAGGTTCTCTGCTAGAGAGATCAGCTTGGCATATGTGCCCATGCAAGAGAACATTGCACACCTTTTCACGAAGGTTGTGCCTAGGGAGATGTTTGAAGCTTTCCACAAAGCTTTGGGCTTACTTCCTTTTGTGGATTGATTCCACATAGCTTGGCACTTCCCTATACATGAGCGCCACCTCCTTGTTAACTGCATCACTCATAGGGGGGATTTGTTGATATATTTAGGTAGTGATATGTGTGAACACTCTGGGACCGTCAGGGCACTTTTTCCGTCTTTACGTGGTTTTTTCCCCCGACTTGTATTATTTCTATTGCCCTAATGAGTTTCTTATCTTGTGTGTTGTGCTCCAAGGCTCTTTTTCTTCCTTGTGTTGTTCACATGCTTCCATAGACATCTAACTCCAAGAGGTATGCTAGTGGCATTATTGTCACTCATCCCAAAAACCTTAATCATTTTTGTACCATATTTCTTCAATGATATGAAAATCCCATCATCCCTTTTCCATAACTCAATGGAAAATCAATAATGGAGTCCCAATATCTTTTCCCATACTTCAATGGCAAGGCAATAATGGAGTATCCAAAGAACTATCATCTCAAACTCATTGATAAAGCTAGCACAAGTCTATTTGATGAAATCCACATGATATCTTGCAATCATCAAATCATCTACATACAATATAATAATCACTAGTTGGTTATCTTTTCTCATAACATACAAATTTCCATCTAAATTACTTCTTTGCATTCCAAAGTTTCCAAAAAACTATGGATTTGTTGGTACCAAGCTCTTCAAGCTTGCCTGAGGCCATATAGTGCCTCCTCAAGGCTATAATCATTGTGTTCTAAATGAGATACCTTAGAACCTAGTGCTTGAGATACATTTGTTTCCTCCTTGAGGTATCCATTAAAAATGCTGATTTTACATTCATATGGAATAGGACACCTTTTATATGCAAGAACTAGAAGTATCATCCAAATTCTAGTGATTCAAGATGTTATTGAAAATCTCTCTTGGTCATCAAATCCTTCCACTTGTGAGAATCCTTTTGCAATAGGCCCAACTTTTTGTTTCTCTAAACTTTTGTGAGCGTCATAACTTCCTTCAAAATGGCATGCTCATGTTCCGCGTCAGACATCGCCCGTCGATCAAACGATTTCCAATCTCCTCAGGCGTTCAATTGTATTGAAACGAGAGCAGCACAGCCCACTAGATTCACGTACATGATGACCAGAAGCTACTTGCGCTGTCGAGATGACTTCTTCTCCTATTCCGCGGGGAATAAAAGCTCTAAGTCCAAGAAATATTTTCTGATACTTTGTAAACGAAAAAATTTATCATGTCTGTTTTTGAAAACACTGTAGATCTGCATGTTGCTATCTTTAATCCCTGATCAATTTTCATGTTTCCTCGTGTTTGTACTTTCTTTCAGAGAAGAAAATCAATACTTTATCTAATCAGACTCTAGAGTGTACAAAACTTTGCATCCACTAGTACAAATGTTTCCTTCATCACATACCATTTGAACATTTTTAGGAGTGATAATGTCTTGTAATTTTCCTTTAAGATGTTTCATCACTTGCATCTTGATAAACTTTCCTATTGGCCAACCCAAAATAGTAACCGTGCTTGTTGCTCAAACAAAAATATAGTAAATTGAAGGGATCCTCTATTTTCTATGACGCATCGCACTTTAAATCGAACACATGTATACACAATATAAAAATGAATATGAAAGTCTCATAACAAAATAACCAAGTGAAAGTAAAACCTAATTACCAATCTTCAACCCCCTTGTTCAACTTTTCCAAGAACTCCTTTATGCTTCCTTCTCCACCAAGAGAGCTTGGGAATAGATATTCAATTACTTCCCTTATGGGCTATTGACCATGTGCTTATATAGGCTTAAAGAAGAACTTCTTTCAGTAATAAAGCTCACAAACAATCTTTTGGCTGGCTTTTTCCCTAGATAGCTTTTCCAAATAAGCTTTTGCAACATCTTTCATAAATAAGATGAATGGCATGAAAATATTCTTCATAAGAAAAGCTTACTAAAAAATACATTCTAGCTTGGAGATCATTTTCATCGATTAGATGATTTGATCCCTCGATATTGAGATTATGAATCATGTGGTTTCTTCAAAGTTTTGTCATTTTATGTCTATTAGTACCATGTTGCTACCACGAATTTATCCTTAAAGTTACCATAATCGATCTTCATGGCCACTTCCTAACGTGAGTAAGACCTCGTAGCATTCTAGAACTTTATTTAATTGTTTCTTCACAAAATCTTCTTTCATCACCAAAATTATGTGGAAGCTTGAATATGGTTGATTGAAAAGCTTTAAGGAGAACTTAGAAGGTTGACTTAATGTTTTAAACATATCTTCTAAGTACACAAGGAAGAAATGTTCTTCATGTGAAGAGAGATGGTGGATGCAATCCAAAGATGAGTAGGTGTTGCTACAACCAGCTTCACACCAGCCAACTGAGACTTCAGAGTTGTTTAGTAGACCCTTTAAGCTTCCTAAATCCACCAAAATATCAGCAAGGTACTTTGGAACATGTATCCCAAAAGTTTAAGTTAAGACGGACAAGTTGCGAGATGACTAGCTCCCAAAACTTGCTATTTTTGGACATACACCTGCTGGAAAAAAAAACAGTGCTCTCAACCTGGAAGGAATTAGAAAAATTCCTTTTGGGCATAGCAAATAGACTTAGCAAGCTTCCCAATCCAAGTTAAAACACTTCAAATGATGGACTGAGCACTGAGAACAAGTTTCATCAATTTCTGGAACATTCCCACAATTCTCGTGGCTCTGTAGAGATAGACCAATGAGCAGTAAAATGCATATATCTCCCAAACTGTTAATCCAATGACCATGAAAATTTACAGGTACAAACTAGACAGTATGAGCTATCCAACGCATTTTCAAACACTGAAAAAGAACCAGTAGAACTCGAGATATGACCTTCTGAAGTTACTGCTCTGAGTGAGTATAGCAGAGAACAAAACAGAGAGGTAGATGATAATAAATGTATAGATTCACATATGATTACAACCACATTGGCAATGAATCTTCGCACAATGGGAGTAGAATGATAGAGCTATGGAGTAAGCTCTTCAATCTCTACAAAATTACATGAAGTGGTCACGTACAAGGCTTGCTAATCGCCTCTTCCTTCTTGCTCTTTTTATAGCTATTCTTGGAGGGAGTTTTGAATTCGAATTCGAATGGCTCCACCTAAAAGTGATCCCCAAAGTTAGGAGAGATTCCCTCAGCTCAAAAATTCGTGATTTTGGTAGTTGGAGCCACGAATTTTCTTTTACATCATGGATGAGGTAAGCTATACTCTTCCTTTTTCTTTTTTCAATTACAAGAGATAAAAATGAACTCTTTTACAAGAGGTGTTCACATGACTACTCATGTGACTTACAAAAGAGGATAATATCAAATATATCAAGCATGTAGGCTTGGGTAAAATGCACCAACAGCTCCCCCTCAAGCCGAACATGCTTGGCCTTCAAATAAGTCTTCAATTGTCCTTGATTTCCTGCAAGCCAATCATCAACTTGAATCTACTTAACTTCGTACCATCAAGAGCTTTCGTCAACATGTCTGCACATTGCATATCTGTAGAGACGTAGGATAGTTGAATATCCTTGCTCATTAGCTTCTCCCTTACATAATGGTAGTGGAATTCAATATGCTTGGTTCTAGCATGGTATACCGGATTAGCTGCTAGACGTAGTGAGCTTGTGTTGCCACCAAAAATTTGAGGTGTTGAAGAATGATGTCCAAGATCTGTGTACAAAGACTTTAACCACATGATTTCTTGAGTTGCGTTAGCCAAACCTCTATATTCGGCTTCGGTAGAAGATAATGCCACGGTTGGTTGCTTCTTTGATGACCAAGAAATGATTTTTGAACCTGCAAATGATATATACCCTGATGTGCTTCTTCTATCATCTTTAGATCCGGCCCAATCTGCATCTGAGTAGACCTTTAGCTCAATATTTGAAGTAAATGAATAAAACAAACCTTCATTCATGGTCCCCTTTAGGTACTTGAGGACTCTCTTGGCCGCTTCCATATGTGGTCTTCTCAGCTTATGCATAAACTGACTCATTATGCTAACACTATAGCATATATCCACCCTTGTGAGTGTTCATAGTTCAAACTTCCAACCAAGCTTTGATAGCTTGTGATGTCTTCAATTGGCTCTCCTTCATAAGCACTAAGCTTATGATTTTGCTCCATAGGTGTACCTGCACACTTGGTATTTTCCATCTTGAACTTGACGAGCATGTCATGGACATACTTCCTTTGTGTGATGTATATACCTGAATCTGTGTAGATCAACTCCAATCCAAGAAAATAAGTGAGTGGTCCGAGGTCACTTATTTTGAACTCCTCCTTCATTTGACTCTTTACCTGTTTGATTCCTTCAAGATCATTGCCTGTGATAATAATATCATCAACATGCACACATAAATAGATCACTTCAGATCCATTCCTCTTTATGAACAAAGAGGTATCCGCCTTGCTAGCTTTGAATCCTTGGTCCTGCAAATAAGTCACCAATCTGAAAATTCCAAGCTCTTTGAGCTTGCTTCAATCCATACAAAGCTTTCTTTAGTTTGCATACATAGTTAGGATGATGTGCATCCTCATATCCAGGAGGTTGTGCCATATACACTTCCTCAGAAATCCATCCATTCAAGAAAGCATTCTTTACATCAAGTTGATAAAGATTCCAATTTCTAGATGCAGCAAGACTAATGAGAACCCTAATTGTAGGCATTTTTGCAATAGGAGAGAAAGTCTCCTCATAATCAATACCATGGGTTTGAGCAAACCCTTTAGCAACTAACCTTTCCTTGTGTCTATTTATACTTCCATCTGGATTCCTCTTGATTTTGTATATCCATCGAGATCCGATTATCTTCATAGATGGCTTGTTAGGTACAAGCTCTCAAGTGTCATTCTCCTTCAAGGCTTCCATTTCTTCATCCATTGCATCTCTCCAAGCTTTCTGGCTTTGTGCTTCTTCGAATGTGGTAGGCTCTTCATTGGTTGAATCTTTTGCAATGTAGATTGAGTGCTTTGTGACCAAAGAAGTATCATAACCAAACCTCTTTGGTTTCTTCTTCTCCCTCGAAGACCTTCTAAGTGGTTGATGTGAGCTCTCGGGTCCATATGTAACATCCTGCATCTTTGCTTTACCTTTGTTCTTCCATAGCTTTAGTCTTTCCAAGTCTTCTAGGTCAATCTCCGAATCACTTTCTTCAATCTGCTTTGGCTCCTTTGGTTGAAGTGATGGAAAATCTTCATCCAAGTCATATGGCAGCTTCACTTTCCTGTCATCATCAAACCATGATTTGTTTTCATCAAAAATTACATCTCTACTCACAGAAAATCCTTTATTGGTTGGATTGTACAATCTATATCCTTTTTGGTTTTGATCATAACCAATGAATACACACTTCTCTGCCTTGGGATCCAATTTCCCTCTTACTTGAGAAGGAATGTGAGCATAGGCTAAGCATCCAAAGATTTTGCAATGCTCTAGACTAGGTCTTCTTCCATTCCACACTTCATATGGAGTGGTTCCATCTAGTGACTTAGATGGAAGTCTATTTATGAGATATGTGGCCGTCGACACAGCCTCTGCCCATAGGTAGTTTGGCAATCCCTTATCGTTGAGCATGGACCTTGCAGCTTTGACAATAGATCTGTTCCTCCTCTCTACTACACCATTGAGTTCGGGTGTATACATTGTAGTGACTTCCCTTTTAATGCCTCTTTCATGCAAGAAGGCATCAAATTCAGAAGAGAAGTATTCTTCTCCACCATCTGATCTGAGTCTTTTCAAAGTCCTACCTGTTTGATTTTCAACAAGAGCAATATACTTCTTAAAGCAATTAAACACTTCATCCTTGTGCTTCATGAAAAACAGAATGGTCCACCTACTACAATCATCTATGAAAGACACATAATATCTTGAGCCTGATATAGATGGCTCCTTACTTGGACCCCACACATCTGTGTGCACTAGATCCAAAGGATTTTGATACATATATCCTTTCTTATTGAAAGGTTGTCTATGAGCCTTGCCGAGTTGACAAGCTTCACACTTATAAATCATGTCTTGCCTTGTGATATTAGGCAAACCAAGTACACTTTGGTCCCTGCAAATCTGTTTGAGTGTCCTCTCACCAATGTGAGCAAGCCTTTTGTGCCATATCTCTAACTCTGTTAGAGTTTGAGATCCATAGCTAAACAAAGCTATGTTCTTTGTATCTTCAACTTCAAAAGTGAAAAGCCTTCCTGTCTTTTCTCCTTTGGCGATCCTTCGAAAGCCTTTCCTTGGGTCTTCAACATATGCTCCAAATCGATTGAATCTAACCTACAATCCTTTTTCAACAATCTGTCCAACACTTATTAAATTTTTGGTAATTGTAGGGACATACAAGACTTTGCTTAAGAGGTTCATATTCCCATCTGATGTCTTCACATTACCTATCTTCTCCACTGAGTGCTTTGTGTCATCTCCTGTCTGCACTTCATGCTTGTTATGAGGATCTTCCAAATCAGAAAGTAAAGCCACATTTCCTGCTACATGGTTTGAGCATCCCGAATCAATGTAAAATATGTGATCATCATCCTTACCCTTCTTCACTGATAGATTCATAATCAATAATGAATCTTCCTGACTTTGGTCCTCTGCATAGTTATTGTAATCTCTTCTTCCTCTATGGCCACTTTGATAGTTGTTGTTGTTGTTGTAATTGTTGTTGTAGTAGTTGTTGTTGTTGTAGCCTCCATTGTATCTACCTCTATTTGATCCATAGCCACCTCTATTGAATCCTCTTTCTCTTGAGTTCCTCGGGTTCTTGAAACATTCTTCAGTAGTATGGTTAGATAAGCCACATATGTTGCAAGGTTGAGATGATTGGAATCTCCCCCTGCCTTGCTTTCCACCTCTACCTCTTCCTCTAGCTCTTCCTCTACCTGCAAAGTTTGCTTGGAAAGACCTTCCTTCATCTTCATTCTTCCTATTCTTTGACTTGTCCTTGACCTTAGCTTTATCAAAACATAAGGCAAAAGTTTGATTACCTCTTGAGGACTCACCACCTTTGCTAATCTTTGCTTCATGAGTGAAGATTTGGCCCATGAGTGCGTTGAGGTCGGGTACATGCATATCCATGTATAAATCCATGGCTGTTGTGAATGACTCCCACTTGTCATCTGCTTTGATTCCATTCATGATTTGTCTTATTATTTGCTCCTCTTCAATTACCTCTCCAATGCTTCCAAGTTGGTCGGAAATCTCCTTCATCTTTGTGACATAATCAGTCACATTTTGCTTTAGGCTTTTCTTCATTGTTGTGAACTCCATCTACAATTGGTTCTTCCTTGCTCGAGTGTTGGAAGAGAAGAAAGAAGCAAGTGCATTCCAGGTCTCTCTTGATGTCTTGCATCCCTTGACATGAGGTAAAAGAAAATCAGAGATTGAGTTTAGAATATAGGACCTTGCAAGTGCATCCTTCGAACACCAATTCGAAAGTCCTTCCACTTCTTCATGTGATGGTTGCCCTTTGTTCCTCATGGTTGGCATTGCTTCATCTCCGGATATGAATCCATATAGATTCTTCCCTTGAAGGTAAGCCTCCATCCTTAGAGATCATGCCGGGTAGTTCTTTCGATCCAATTTGTCAATTGTTGATGGAAATCCATCTCCCATGTTGCTTGACTATGATCTGATACCACTGTGAAGAGAGATGGTGGATGCAATCCAAAGATGAGTAGGTCCTGCTACAACCAGCTTCACACCAGCCAACTGAGACTTCAGAGTTGATTAGTAGACCCTTTAAGCTTCCTAAATCCACCAAAATATCAGCCAAGTACTTTGGAACATGTATCCCAAAAGTTTAAGTCAAGACAGACAAGTTGCGAGATGACAAGTAGCTCCCAAAACTTGCTATTTTTGGACATACACCTGCTGGAAAAAATAAACAGTGCTCTCAACCTGGAAGGAATTAGAAAACTTCCTTTTGGGCATAGCAAATAGACTTAGCAAGCTTCCCATCCAAGTTAAAACACTTCAAATGATGGACTGAGCACTGAGAACAAGTTTCATCAATTTCTGGAACATTCCCACAATTCTCGTGGCTCTGTAGAGATAGACCAGTGAGCAGTAAAATGCATATATCTCCCAAATTGTTAATCCAATGACCATGAAAATTTATAGGTACAAATTAGACAAAAAGAAGCTATCCAACGCACTTTAAAATACTGAAAAAGAATCAGTAGAACTCGAGATATGACCTTCTGAAGTTACTGCTCTGAGTGAGTATAGCAGAGAACAAAACAGAGAGGTAGATGATAATAAATGTATAGATTCACATATGATTACAACCACATTGGCAATGAATCTTTGCACAATGGGAGTAGAATGACAGAGCTATGGAGTAAGCTCTTCAATCTCTACAAAATTACATGAAGTGGTCGCGTACAAGGCTTGCTAATCGCCTCTTCCTTCTTACTCTTTTTATAGCTATTCTTGGAGGGAGTTTTGAATTCGAATTCGAATGGCTCCACCTAAAAGTGATCCCCAAAGTTAGGAGAGATTCCCTCAGCTCAAAAATTCGTGATTTTGGTAGTTGGAGCCATGAATTTGCTTTTACATCATGGATGAGGTAAGCTATACTCTTCCTTTTTCTTTTTTCAATTACAAGAGATAAAAATGAACTCTTTTACAAGAGGTGTTCACATGACTACTCATGTGACTTACAAAAGAGGATAATATCAAATATATCAAGCATGTAAGCTTGGGTAAAATGCACCAACACTTCATGTGTTAATTCACATGTTCCATACACTTCTCAACCAAATAAGATTTGGAAGGTTAGAGACAATAAATGTATGTATTTAGAAATGAGTTGATTCTCATCATTCCTTTATTTTCTATTTTGTAAGTTCTAATATTAATTTCATACCTCATTAAGTGTGTCTCTTCATAATATTGAGCATCCTCATATAGAATGATCACTTGATTTAAACTCATGAACGGGGTATAGCTTCTATATGTAAATATGGAAATCTCTATGACATTCACCCCTACTATTCCTACACATCATTCTCAGTGGACCAATTGTAGAATGACAGGTACAATGACAAAATCTTATATTTGTATTCTTGGTATCTTCATGCTAAGCTTCATATCTTTTTCTGAATGTGCATGGGTATAGCTCCAAAAGTTCCTAGACATAAGGACATGAAATGTACTCCTTGGAATTGCATACGTTAGATGCATATGGAAAAATTGTGGTGCATACAAAAGGTATTTTTCTTTTGATCATGAGGCATGTGCACTTATCATACTTGCAAAACATATTTAAATAAACATTTCCTTTTGATTCTCTAAATGTAAATAGACATTTAGTATCTGAGGTCAAAATGTGTGGCATTGAATAGACATGCCTATTAGACAATTTTGAAATGCATTAAAAAACAAGATGGTCCATAAGAAAGATGGATTGCTTTTGATGATGAGATTTATGGAGTTCAAAATCAAAGTCACTTTTTTTATCATCCTATGTACAAGATTTAAATGTGCAATTGGACATGAAAATAAGGGAAAAAATGTGCATTATACATTTTATCCGTACCATAGATGTGAAATTAGTATTCGTAGGGTAGATATTTGAAAATTTAGATGAAGTTTATCTTGATCAAATCTATCCATGCTTCATGGAGACATAAAAACTTGGGCATAAATGTATCTCATAAGAATGGAGTGACATCTTCATTTGAATCTTCATCTATATCATTAGAAAACACCTACAAAAGAAAAATATTTCAATTTTAATAGCATTTAAATAACATAGTAGGAAAATCTTCTTATTTATTAAAATATTGGATTATCATGTTTCTTTTTAAATGACTTGAATGTCTTATATGTTTTTGTAGAATTTTTCACATTTATCTCAAATTTTTTTTGTAATACCTTTAAAATAATTCTAACAACCTTCAGTTATATATGCAATGCAAATATGAATTGAATTGAAATTCAAAAAGACATTATGACGCATTCATAGATAAGTGAGAAAACTATAAGCCAAGAGATGAGAGTTAAGAGAAATAAGAAGAGAGACATGAGAATACTTTTTATGCTTGAAATTAAGAATATTTATGATACAAACTATGAAGAGCATAGATAAACGATATGAAAATAAAGATCTAATCATTGTGCAAAGAAATTTCAGCTCCAAGGAAGCTTCTTCTCTATCTCCTTCAACTCCAACCTTCACTCTCCTTCCTAAACTCCTACAAGAACTCCTCCATGCTTCCTTATGCACCACAAGGGCTTGCGAATAACTCCTCAATTTATTGCCTTATGGTCTATTGACCATACACTTATATAGGCTCGAGGAAGAACTACTTTCATAACAAAATTTTATGAAAAATCATTTCAGCATGACGTTTTATACGTAGGTTTTCCAAAAAGCTTTCTCAAGAGCTTTCATAAAAAAGTTGAATTGTACAAAAATATTCTTTATAATAAAATAGTACTAAAGAAGACATTCTAGACAGAATTTCATGTTTTTCACTGATAAGCACTTTACTTGAACAACAACTCCACAGCTTCCCACATGGTTGTTTTGATGTTTTGTCCATAAATTTTCCATAATCAATCTTCATAACCAATTTCTTACATGAATAGAACTTCCATGTAGCGTTTCTACACTTCATTCATTTTTTTCTTCACCTACGTCTTCCACCATGACCACCAGCATGTAGATGCCAACTCATATGGTTCACTAGCAAACTTTATGGAACACTTAGAAGGCGTACTTAATATTTTAAACATTTCTTCTTAAGTACACAAGGCATCACTAGTCTTCAATGCTATTTAAATAAGCTACACATTCCATACTCTTCTCAACCAAGTACTACTTCGAAGGATAGAGACAATAAATTAATATATTTGTAAACAATTTTATAGTTATCTTTGTTTTGTGTTTAACTTTGTAGAAAGAAATATTGACGCCATCCCTTCATGGAGTGTATCTCTATATAACATTGAGGATTTTAATATAGATTGATTACTTGATTTTGACTCATGAATGGGTTATATCTTTTATATGTAGAGATGGAAGCTTCTATGATAGAAGAGTCTTTTTCGCGTTTGTCGTCACCCTTTCTTCCATATCCTTTCAATCTCTACAACATATGACTATGCTTTTTAAAGTGATCATCCTTACATGATGAGGTTCAAATTTTTAAATGCAATATTTTGGTGGTAACATTTCAATGTGTAAGGAATCACTTGCAGTAACCTTACAGTGATGCTTCACATGCACCAATGAACTGAACTATACTTGAAAGGATATTAAATGATGGATGATAGGAAGACATTGGATCTTGAGGAGATAGTGCAACATGATCCAAAAACTCACTTATCTTTTCTCTAACTTCATGACACTCATTTCAAAACTTCACATCTGTTTTGCACCATGTATTTGGAGCAAACTTTCTAGGCATATGAACATATGTACATTTTGATGCAAGAGTATGAGGACATCTTTCTATGAGGTTTGTAGTAGGTATCAACACCATCTTTTCCCACAATTACAAGTATATGAAAAAAAAAAGCGATTTCTAGTTGGGAAGGATTCTAGAGCATGTGCTTTGGAGGGGAAATGTGTTTTACTGGATGTGGATGGTTCAAATTGTGGTTTTCCATGGTGTATGGCTGGAGATGATAATATTTGAGAAAAATAAATAATTTTGGGGAATCATAATTATGGATTTGAGGATGTGTCAAGTTAGTTTCTGAGGCATTTTGAAAATAATTTTGGAGGGCAAATGTATTTTCTTGCATTTGGATGGTTCAAAGTATGTTTTTCCATGGTGTATGGTTGGAGATGGTGAAATTTGAGAAAAATAAATATCTTTTGGGGGAATCAAAGTTATAATTTGATGATGTGCCGAGTATGTTTTTGAGGAAGTTCGAAATTATTACTTTTTCTAATGCAAAATTGGCCGTTTAACTGAATTTACACTAAAAATGATACTTTTCTTTAGAGTTTTTTTTCTTTTTCACATATATGCATAAATTTGATATGGTGAAGAGTAGATTATCTTTCTCTCTATAGCCTAGTAAAGCCTAAAAGAAACCATACTCTATCCTACTAAAAAGTGCCCTATTACATGTATTGTCTCTTTAAACAAGAACAAAATTAGTCTTAGTCCTTAAAAATTAGGGATTCTTACAAGGCTTGTGGAGGGTTCATTTCTTTTCCTAATGATATGCCTTCACTTATAGCATGATTGCAAAATTTCAACCTTGGAGCACAGTGTTGTATAACACATAGGCTCGAGTTACTAGAAATCAACAAAGTTTTTGTTAGAGTAGAAGTCATGGCACGATAGTGTGGATGTGAGCTTCGTGGTTCATGACATAATGAGTTACATTAGCATGAAAGTGAGTATCATTTTATGGGATTTCGTAATGAAATATGAAGGATGCTCAATCTCGAGCTCACGTCTTTGAGAAAGTGTCCTTATGGACATCTCCAAAAATCATTTAGGATTCGCGTTGGTCCTATTGAAGTAAGCTTGTCTTTTACCACGTTGGCCAAGAGGGAAGGGGAAGAGTTGTTTCCACTAATGCTGTTTTTGACTACCTTGACCAAGAGAGAAAGGGAAAACTTCTTTCCTAGATTCTACGAAATACCCTTAAGCCTCCATCGGTCTTAGTAATCCTTTACTCTAGAAAAATATCACTTGATGTTGGTTACTTGTGGATGATAGTAGAAACATCTAAGGTAGATGTGTTGATGAACCATTATAAAAAAGCATTTATTCAAAATATATTCAATCAAATTTTAAGAGAGTTCTCAAAGATTTTAAATTTTAGAGAACCAACCCATTTTTCTAAATCAATGCACAAGTCTTATATAGAAATGAACCAAGATAATGATTTGGTTGAAGATACCTGGAATCCACCTATTTCACATTTTTGTGCTTTGTATGTCTAGTTAGCACAAAGGGAAACACTCAATTGAGTAGGGAAGTTTAATTCATGCATCCTAATCGTTGTTCCCATACTTGCACTAGATTTAGGTTATCAAGTGAAAATTTAGATGATGCTTAGAGTTATCTAAGAAGGAATCAAAACACACATTGAATCCCCTCGTTTCAAATCCATTCTAAGATAGAATCCCGCTGTGATTAAAGAAATTAATTAAAGAGATGACATCCATGTTTGTATATGATCAATGTCTACCCCTCATGATTGTAAGCACATTTTGTAAGGCCCCCATCATGAGGAGAAGCCAAGCCTGCATTATCCAATTGATGGGAATCCCAACTTGCATGTTGGATGAAGGTCATATTTGTTGGCACAAGAAAATCATCAATTGTTGATTTGGACAAATATTTGACGTCAACGAATGAAGCAAAGATCAACATATGAGGCTTGAAGTTTAGTGCATGGTGAGAAGATCAAGACTTGTATATACATGTATACTTATCTTGTAATAAGTTTATAAAAACTTTGAATCTATGATGAGTTGGGATGTAAACATCTATATATACTTGATATAGATTTACTAAGAGTAGGAGAGATCATGAGTAATCTATGATGAGTTGGGATGTAAACATCTATATATACTTGATATAGATTTACTAAGAGTAGGAGAGATCATGAGTGATAAGTTTTAGAAGTCATTACAGACTTTAGAAAGTGAGAAGAACATGAATCATCAATCAGATGTAAAATTTCTCTAAATAAAAGAAAGTTGCACCTCGATCTTTTGCTCAATGCTCCTTCTATGTTTATCCTATTGAGGACTTCTTTTGAAAAAGTCTAATTCTATACTTGAGTGAACTTTGTACAAGTTTTGAGAGTTTAATTGTAGTCAGGCTGAGAGAATTTTAAGAAGGAGTATTTACATGTGTAAATGTGAAGAAGTGAAGACAGGAACAGGTGCAATCCCAACGGTCACTATTTTGAAAAGATGTCCCTCCACAATGCAAAGTTTTGATCAGCTAAGTACTCATTCTTTAAGTTGAAAGGTAAACTACTTGTGGCTAAAATCATTTGAATAAACAGGGTCTACTTTGGGAGAACAATGCATTAGAAGTTGCAAGTGTCAAAGTCGACTACACAGAAGAATAGTTTCATACATGTGTAGATTGTTTGGAGGAAATCTCAAGATCTACCAACTCTTTTGAGAAGTTTTGACTTGGAGAAGATGCACAAGCTTAACAAAATTTCATTAAAAACTTTATACATTCTAGTAGTCAATAAATGGATTAAGTGTAGCAGAATTTCCTAAGTAATCAATTTCTTCACAGCTAGTTCAAGGTCTGAAAATTTGGCATTAGTCTTCCAAAATTGGTTGAGGTTTTGACTTGCTCTTGATATATAGTGCTCTAACATCAAGGATAACTTGTTCTTTTGGAGATTAAAACTCTCCATCAGCAGTATCAGAGCTGGAGTCATCAGAATTAAAGAAAGGAGGAACCCAACTATTGCAAATATACAAAAATGAATCCTTGAAGATTCAAAAGATGAAATTTTGAAGTGAAATCTAGAGAAGGAGGCCTGAAGCTATCAAGAAGATCAAGAGAAACTACATTCAAAGTAAAGCTACATTCATTATTCACAAAGCTTGAAGAATTTATTGCACATGTGAATAAAGGATGGGAGATTCTCTTTAGATAGAGAAATTGGATAGAGAAAACTATCCTATCTAGTAAATGAGGATGGAAGCTCATCTTATGAGCAAAGATGTGATAGGATACACCGTAGGTGAAGAAGAGAAACCCAAATTTAGAGATCCTAGTGCTCCAACTAGGGAAGAGCTCTCAGATTTGAAGACATGGATGAATAATGATGCTCAAGCAAGGAGCATTATCTACATGGGAGTCAATGATTACTTGCTACTTCACATTAGAGGACTTGAAAGTGCAAGTAACATATGGAATTCTTTGGAGGAGCATTCTCAAAACACAAAAAATTCAAGGAAGGCTTCTTTATGGGAAAAGTTCACCACATTGAAGAAGAAGGTTTCTCAATCCATTTCTGATTATGTAGCAAGGATGAAGGACATTGCAGATGCATTAGGAGCAGTTGAGGAAGATATTGAAGAGGACAAATTGGTAAGAAAAATTCTCACAGGTTTGTGAGGAGATGATAAGTGGAAGCCATTCATTCTATCCATTGAATTTCCACTAGATCATTTTACTCTTGATTTGAATCAATTGATAGGACATATGTTAACCTTTGAGAAGGATGTCAAAGGTGACGTTGATAAAAGTACAAGTTAAGCAATGTATTCAAAGGACAAGCAACAATTGAATGAATATGAAGGCACTACTAGCCAAGCCAACTTCCTAAGAGGAAGAGGAGGTGGCAAAGGAAGAGGAAGAGGTAGAAGCAATAAGGACGGTATCAAAGCTTGCTAGATTTGTGCTATACTAATCATTTAGCTCATGAATGCTGGCATAATAATCAGAATGGTGGAGGATATAATCAAAACTTCAATTCAAGAGGAAGAGGTGGTACAAATCACAGAGGTAATTTTAGAGGTAGAGATAGTAGAGGTTTCTTTGGAAGAAATGCAGGTAGAGGCTTTCAAAGTCAATCCTACAAGAATAGCTACTACAATTATGCTTTAGATCAAAAGGGGATTCAACCTTAATTATGAATGCAACTTGTGAAAGACAAAGTGAAGATCAAAGAGTCTTTTACATTGACTCAGAGCAAGCAATCACCGGAGTGGCAATATAGCTTTGATGACTGATTTGGAGAACAAGATAATTAATCATCTAGTTCAAACAAGAGATAATACAAAGCACAATATGAAGTCCATTGGATCAATAAAGGCCAAGGATGGAAACACTCTTTTGAGTAAGGTTTGTTGGTGCAAAGTTCAAGCCTACACATTTGGCTAGCGTTTATGATCAATAGAAGCTCCATGGAAACCATTGCTAGGAAGTTTTTTATCCTTTACCATTTCTAAAAGTCATTTTTTGACTTGAGGGAATATTTGTAACTACCACAAAAATCCTGGGACTTTTTGGTTGGAAAAGTCACGAATTCATTTGAGGAAATGTCTCCTAGATTGGATGACTATTTTTCATGAGAGCCAATGGAGGATTCAAATTCAAATTCAAACATCACATCTATAAAAGATGGCTAGAAAACGTGTAGGCTAGATCACTTCAACTATGAGCCATTGCTGATTGGATTTGTAAGAGAGTGAGGCTCAGATTGTAGCCTATACTACTCACCATCATTAGGCATTGATTATCAAGCCTATGATCTTGTACAACATTGTTCTTTAATACAATAGATCTACATTTCTCATCTATGGTCTCTCTGTCATAGTCACTCATAACAGTTAACTTGTACTCCTCATATCTCAGTCATTCCTTTATCATTTTCGATTTTCTATAGCTTATTGGAATCCACACCAAGTTCTCTATATGCTCACACATGTTGAAGGAAATCCATTCAGCCAATTTGGAGAAAAGCATGTCGAAGCACTCACAGGTCAAACTCTGCAGAGGTCCTAAAAAATCGGGGGTAATGATTTGATTGCTAAATTGATTGATCTATGTATAGTGCATCATTTTACGTGATTCCAATTGGAATCCTTATCTTAATAAGCTAATTTTATGTCTCCAAAAGGAATATTTCTAATTCCTACTGTATTGGAAGCATTGAGCATAACAAGGAGCAGGTATGTGAACAAAAATAGAAGGTTTTTCATTGAACCTTCAACTTGGAAGTAGTATATTTTGATTCAATCATTTCTCACATCACTTCCAAAAACAGCGAGTCGTAACAAACGAGAACTATGTCGTAAAAAGAGAACACTCTCGTCAAAAATTACATGTTTTCACCTCATTTTTGGAATTCCTTTACACCAGTATACATATATTACAAAAATGAGGTGAAAACAAGTAATTTTTGACATTTTTTGTCATTTTCTCAAAACAAAATGAGCTCAAAATGTAGTCAAAATTTCACTATATTAGGCATTGACGTGTCCCAAAATGTATATGATAAGACATTGACATGTCCAAAATCTATATGATAAGACATTGACATGTCTAAAATATATATAAGAATGTAGAAATCAATAGTTTTTACACAAAAATAACATTTTAGACATATCTTTAATGGGTGGATATCTGATTGTTATTCAAAATTGCTACAAAACATGGTTTCATTAACCAAACTACTTTGAGGCATTTACATAAGCACTAAAGATGTCTGAGAGCTTCAATGCAACTCACAACTTTGTCGATCTATGTCTACACCCTCATCATCTGATGCACTTGATTCAGTCTCATACTGTTGAGAGCTCTCTTCTTCTTCTTCTATATCCACAAGAGCTCTATCTTCATCCACGTACATAACAAATTCTGCAGGATCATGCACAACTCTTCTTGTTTTCCTATGATTTCCTGTACCACATACATCTGGAAGCTTTTGTTTTATCATGTTGATGGTTGCTTTCCTCAAGTGACCAGTTTTTGTCAAGGAAAAATCATAAACAAGAATATCTACATCATCCATTTTAAGAGTGGATGTGCTTCGAATATTCTTTTTCCTTTTTGAACCTGTTTGTTTAGTATCACACACCATTTCTAAGTTATATTTACCTGTGAATGCATTACTACTTTTAGTGTAATACCAATGCACCATCAAAGCCTCTATTCTTCTCTGATCAATATCTTTAGTTATCTCTAAAACCTTTGCAATCCAAAATGGTCTGGTATCCTCATCACCATCAGCAAGTACTGCAATAAGCGGTCCAACATTTATCTCTATTAAATTTCCTTGCCATCTTGCTTCTGCGTGTTTTGTCATCCTTGGGCCTACATAAATATTTCTTTCTGGTGGATGTATAAAACTTTGAAGTGCATCTGCATTACATGCTTGGGCCACATTCACGGATCTTTGTGTACAAAAATCCCATGTGAATGGAACATCAACTGGCCAGTGACCTGCAATTGTATACTGTATAATCTCTTCTTGATGATTGAAAAAGTCCTCCCACCAAGATACATCTTGATCTCCAGCATATTTTTTTGCACGCTCAATATGTCTCTTCTTTTCAATGAGTGCGTGCATCCAACTTTTACTTTGATCGACCACACTTCCACATCTTTCTGTATTGTTTTTATCTTCATATGCTGATTGTTCTGCACCATACACTGTTACAGTAGACAAATTAGGCACCTGCAATAAGAATCTGCATCCCTCTTTAGGCTCCCACCCAAGAGAAGATGAATACTGCTTTGCAAATAAAAGGGTTATTTCATCAACCCTCCTCATCAAGAATACATGGTTGAAACTAATATTATGCAATGGAGCCAAAACCTTAGCACTGTTATCAAGGCCCATTGAGCAAAAGTGCTTAAAGTCATAAATCTGTGTGAGGTGTTGAACTTCTGGTTTTGGAGTATATGCTTCTGAAATCAGCTCAAATAAAATCAGAAGAGTAAATTTAGCATTGTTACGTGCCAACTTCTTAGAGAAAGTACTCAACATTTGATCAATGTGATCATGAGTGTGGCCAACCAGAAGAAAATTTACCTTAACCTTCTGAAATACCTGTTTTTCAACAAGCATGCTTAAATATCCAAAGACTGTAGAATTTTTATTCTCTCTTGCAGTATTATCTAGTTGCAAATATAGAGTTGGTGGCAAAAGACCCTTCCATGATTGCAAAACACGATGAATGACAGTAACTGTAAGGTTTGGATCATTATGCACATTCCGATATGTGAAGAAAACCTTGGACATTACAGTTCCATTGTATACCAAAGCACCAACCGAATGCATTTGCACAAGGACTTCATCTCCAATGTCCTTAGGGATGCGATAAAAATGTGGGTTTTATCCATACCATCGATCAACAAACACATATAACGCTCCGGATTTCTGAGTGCCTTACTTCGATGATGAATTGCTTTCTTTCTCTCTAATGCTTGACTGTCACGATGGTTGTTAAGAAGGTTTTTAAAATTATGCTTTTCCTGTGGTGTTGTAGCCCCTTTTGCCATGTTTTTCAAAGTGGCGCAAACTAAACATTCACCCATTCTAACTTTACGAGGAATAGAAACATTGTTAAACTCTTCCTTCCATAATCGAGTAAAGTGGCGATACAACACATACTTCTCATTTCTATTTTCCATGTCTTCTCTATATATTTGAAATACCTCTCGACGAGTAAAGTTATCTGACAAGTGCAACCTTCCAGTTGTAGGCATAACTTCACAATGCAAGCTAAAATAGTTCATCATCCAATTCATTGCATGACGTCCAACAGATCCTTTGGTCCCAACATGGAACGTATCCAAAATGAGATCCCCATTCAAAAACCCTTGTTGAACCCTATGTATTCTAAAATTTCCTACACCCACTGCAAATTTAAATGCAGCCCTACAGCATGGCATCCCTTGAGTAAAGAAATATTCAAAACCAACACGCGTTACTGACATGTTATCCTCAATCATTTGCATGCAAGAAACAAGGTATATATCTTGCCTTTCACTATCTAAATGGAGGAATTTTTCTCTTAGGTGCTTTAGTTTCTTCATTCCTAAATTATACAAACATTTCAAACCACAACAATGCTTCACAATATCCAATGCAATCTGTCTATCTGAAGTAAGAAATTTAAATCTTTTTCGACTTACTTCACAAGACCTTCTTTTAAATCGTAGATTGAGCTTGCTTTGATTTTTTGTTGCTCCACATGCACTTGAGTCAGAAGGGAGATCAATGGTTGGATCAGATGGGAGATCAAGAGGTGCATTTGGTTGAGCAGCATTGCACTGTGAATTGGATAACTTAAATGACTCAACAGAAAACATGGAATCATCAGCACGTTCTAAATCATAGGGATCATCACTTCTCTGGAAAGGTTCAACTGAGAACAATGAATCAATATGAGCAGAGGAAGCTGATGCCCAAGCATCCACTGAAAAGATTGAGCTCATCTTCAGTGAGTTCACAGAAGACTGAAGATGAATGACCTTTTTAAATAAGTAGAAATCCGAGATCAAGTGAAGATGTCACATCAAATGTCACATCAAGAAGATATGAAATCAAAAGCTTATTAAAGTACATTAAATAACATTAAACATCAAATTACATCAAATCACTTAATTACTCAAATATACACTAATAAGGGAACCAAAGATTTGATTCACTTTTGATTCAAATGAGAAACACAGTTGATTTCTAACTACATATGAGTCATTGAGTCTAAGCATTGTGAATGAATCAAAATATATCCAAGTTGAGTTCCAACAGGAATATATAATAAAATTGTTTGGAGAAATTTTACAAGAAGAAATTTTACAACTGGAATATATCCAAGTTGAGTTCCAACTGGAATATGCTATGCCATTGAACACTATACAAGAAGAAATTTTACATTTGGTTAAGATTTCAAGGATTAGGTTTTATTGTGGTCTTGGCTAGATATCAAAGAGGTAGATGAAAGTATATTAAAAAAGAATTATGTGTAAAAGAGGTACACAGAATGTTTATTCATACATTGATTTTCCATTTCAACAATGTGTTACAAGATAAATGTGAATATGAACTAAAGTGTGGAGGATAACACTATAAAGATGTCATTAGTCTCACAACTTAGACCTGATTTTCTGCCAAGCAACAGACTCTAAGAAAAAACTTCTACATGAGATTAGAAATCCTCATGTACATACCATACTGTTGCCATTGAAGTTTAATTTCCATGCAAATGTATATAAATAGTTGCAAGGTTCTGTACTTGAATGTTTATTCATACATTGATTTTCCATTTCAACAGTGAGTTACAAGATAAATGTGAATATGAACTAAAGTGAGGAGGGTAATACTATAAAGATGTCATTAGTCTCCCACATTTAACACAACTTTGACTTGATTTTCTCCCAAGAAAGAAGAGATTCTAAGAAAAAAATCTCTACATGAGTTTAGACATCCTCATGGACATACCATACTCTTGCCATTGAAATGTATTTTCTATGCAAATGTATATAAATAGTTGCAAGGGTCTATGAATATTTCATTAAAGTGGCTCTGAAACAGCCTATTTGTGTGGGTGCTATTCCCTGGTTAGATAAGTTGACAGATTTAGTTAGCAACTGGACTCATTCAGTTAGATCCAGTTAGTCTCTGGTTCAAGTTACCCAATTGCCTATAAATACCAGAGGAGGAGATCATTCGCATTTTCAAAATCCACGAGCAAGAGAGAGCAGCAGAGCACAGACAGCCATGGAGCACAGAGCTCAGCATACCAGCAAGCCAAGTCTGATGGAGAAGAAGAATGTTGGCAAAAGTACCAAGAGGTAGACAAAATCATACCATATATAAAGATTCCATAAAGATTCCCTCTGTATGTCTGTGTAAAAAGTCTGATTTCTAGGTATTTATTTTTCTTACCTCTAGAAATATGGATCCAAAGCATGTACAGCTCGATGCTTGGCATCGACTTTAAGGTTTAAGTCGATGCCAGGCATCGACTTAGGATTGCAAGTCGATGCCAGGCATCGACCTGCAGGTGCAAGTCGATGCCAGGCATTGACTTGTCGGTGCAAGTCGATGCTTGGCATCGACTTGCAGCCCCAAGTCGATGCCAGGCATCGACTTGGGGCTGCAAGTCGATGCCTGGTATCGAGTTTTCGGTGCAAGTCGATGCCTGGCATCGACCTGCAGCCCCAAGTCGATGCCTGGCATCGACTTACACCTGAAAGTCGATGCCAGGCATCGACTTGGGCCCAAAAGTCGATGCCAAGCATCGACTTGCCGGCATCAACATGCACTGAAAAGTCGATGCCAGACATCAACTTTAGGGTGCAAAGTCTATGCTTGGCATCGACTTTTGGGCCCAAGTCGATGCTTGGCATCGACTTTTGGGCCCAAGTCGATGCCAGGCATCGACTTTGTGTGCAAGTCGATGCCAGGCATCGACTTGAGGGTAAAAGTCGATGCTAGGCACCGACTTGGCCCAAAAGTCGATGCCAAGCATCGACTTGGGCCCAAAAGTCGATGCCAAGCATCGACTCTTGCACCCCCAAGTCGATGCCTGGCATCGACTTTCACCCTCAAGTCGATGCCGGGCATCGACTTGCACACAAAGTCGATGCCTGGCATCGACATGCACTTAAACATCGATGCCTGACATTGACCTGAAGCTCAAAATCAATGCCTGGCATGGACTTGGGCCTTTGAAAACCACATTTACGTTTGATCTGATATTTCCAAGTGCCTTCAGGGATGCGGAGTCCAAGGATGAAAGGCCCTTCAAGAAGCTCAGAGTCACCATGGGCTCTGGTGACCAGCAACGTGACAAAGGCATTGGTCACCAAGCAAAACCAAAGAAAATTATTGCACCATTATCCTCTGAGAAGGCCAGCAACCCACTAGGAATATCCTCAGGTGGACAGAGTAGCATAAAAATTCCTGAGGAGGATCCAAATATGAAGGAAAGGTCTAGGGAGACGGAGGTCATGAGGACAGATTGTCCACTTCGGGACATGACAAATCTAGAGTGGTGCCTTCAGTACGTTGAAGAGAAGAATGTAGTCCTCCTTGTGTTCGCAGGGGCTTATGGCAGAGGAAAGATCACGACAACACAAGGTTTTCAGTATGGCCTTGTTTACAAACTGGATTATGAAGATGAAGATTCTGACAACCTGCTTTTCTTGGTGGAGACATCGAAAGGATTAAGAAATGTCATATGCAAGATGGATTTCTTGTGCCCAGAGTGCTGTGTTCCAGAAGGGCTAGCTCAGATATGCAGAGACTCAGTGAATTTCATCAAGGACCTGATGCCATGGATCCAGGGCAATATCATGCCAACACAACAGAAGAAGACGACCCCTGTAAAGGCAAGGGGTAAGCAGAGCGTGCAGAAAAAGCTCCAAAAGAAAAAGAAGATAATTTCAGAAGAGGAGTTTTCTGACTCAAGCTCTAGCTCTGGGGACATAATTGTTGCACCTAGTGGAGAGCTTGCATCTGGTGTTCTTGGTACTGAGCAGAATAAGATGAGGGAGGACATAGCTAGAAGAAAAGTTGTGAAGAAGGGGCAGTTGTTCCACCTGCCAATCAATATCATCCACAGGCCACCCATAGATCCAGTCACAGGGAGGAGGCCCCTTGAGATCAGGGAGCCACATAATTTGCACGTCCAGAATCTTAAGAAGAAAATGAAAATAAATCCTCATGCTACTGTTGTGCCATTCCTTGTCATGGTGGATCCGAATGAGTGCAGCTGTGTGGACGAGTTCAATGAGGGTTTGTTTGAGGATTACACTTATTATGTGATTGGAGGTTCACACTCTGCAGAGGCTCGTAGACAGTTAGTGAAAGAGCACCCTACTACATTTTTCTTTAGGTATGCAGAGTGTAAGATATATGCTGGTCTTACAACTGAGGAAGCCAAGCTTCTTGCTTGGGATCACAACAACGACAATGACTACAGGCAGAAAATGTCCTCCATAGAGAGAATTCGGTTCTTCCACCATGAATATGAAGATTGTCTTGTGAAGGAAGCTGGAAGAATACATCCCAATCTACGAAAGCAATGCCTTATTGAGGTTGGAATTGCATTGGATGAGAATAGAAAGTCTGATGCTTTGAGGAAATATGATCCATGGTTTCAACTGGCATTCAGATAAGGTGAGATCTGGGATCTATAGGATAGAATTTTCACAATGTGGGAGAACAAGGAGGTCAAGGGCCAGAAGCAACGAAAGTCAAGGCCAGACCCACAAGTTGATCTAAAGGGAAAGGGAAGGAAAGTTGACCTTTCAATTGAAGAGGCTCCTGAGGACATGAAGCTGACCCCATGGAGGGCCCTTCAAGGAATCAAGGATGATACATTGATCATATCAACTTTGTCAAGGGTAATCTCGAAGGAGTTAAGCCTGGAGGAGATGGTGACTAAGCTCAATAAGTATGTATGTTATTCTCAGATCCTTTTTCCCTCCTCCCATGCTTCTGGTCTAACCTAGTCTCTTTTATATTTCTGTGTCTGTAGTCATAAAGTGTACATGAAGATTCAGGAGGTGATGATGAAAAGGTTGGGTTGCTTTTCTTGGACAGAGGTCCAAGCAGACTATCCAACCACATCATCCTACAAAGCCTTATCAGAATATTTCATCCTGTTTCGTGATTGGGTAGGTTCTCTTTCTGAGGTTGTGCCTGGTTTGCCATTAAGTTAGATGCCTTGATTCACCTAACCAATTTGATGCCTTGCATGGCATGGACTTACAGCTAAATTCGATGCCTGGCATCAGTCTGCAGGCAAAAGTCGATGCCTGGCATCGACCTACAGGCAGAAGTCGATGCCTCGCATCGACTTGGGGGCATAAGTCGATGCCTGGCATCGACTTGCAGCATAAGTCGATGCCTGGCATCGACCTGCAACATAAGTCGATGCCTGGCATCGACCTCGTGGCAAAAGTCGATGTCAGGCATCGACTTATGTCCCAAAGTCGATGCCAAGCATCGATTTTCAGTAGAAGGTCGATGCCTAGCATCTACCCCAACAAGAAATCGATGCCATGCATCCGTTCCTTATGTTCTGTTTGCTGTATTGAAGAGCTCTTTTAATTGTCTTTCCAATTTTTTCTGCAGAAACCATGGAAAAGTAAGTCTACAGAGGTACTAGATGATTTCCCCCTGCATTCCTTGCTCACATTCAAAGAGCAAGGCATGAGAAATCTAGACTGAAAGCGAAGGAGATGGATTTTGATGATGAACCTGATCTTAAATGTTTCTCCAATCCCCTAGACCCCCTTAGGCCTGTATATTACAATGTGTTCTGTAGTGATGTAAATAATATTTGTTCTGTTGTGCCTAGAAAACATTTCTCCCTTCTCATAGCGGACATACCCTATGGATTTAGGATGTTGGGATCAGTTAATGATGATGAACCCTTCAAACACCCTCAGATTCGGAAGATGGTCACTGATTTTGCAGAGTTGACTATGTCTCCTCTTTGGAGGATAGTAATTTTCCATAGCAGAGACCAGTCTTTCTCTGTTTCAACTGCTCTGAAGGCAAGATGTCATGCTGTGGAGTGCCTCACTTGGTAAGTAATCTTCTTTCTATCTCCATGGCTTTAATGATGCTCTCTGTGACTCATAGTTCTTTTTTGCATGGTGAAGACAAACGTAAATCACACTCCTTTGCATCGGTTTGTGAGCGCCACTGAATGCATTACAGTTGGCTATTATGATGAAGTAAGCAAAAGGAGAGTCAGGGAGCATTGCAATGAGAATGGGATCTCAAATGTGCTCATGTTCCCAGCCGTTACCAAGAAACTTCGTCATGTAGCTGGGGACATGACATTGGTTAACCCTTATCAGAAGCCACAAAAACTCATAATGAGATTGCTTCAGCTATTCTCCAATGATGATGACTGGGTCCTAGACCTTTTTTCGGGCACAGGTAATTTCAAATTTCACAATTTTCATTAATCATGGTTGATTGAAGCCTCTAAGTGGTTTTCTGCTGTTTCAGGAACGACTCTGGCTTGCTCCTTAAAGATGTTCAGGCACTGCATAGCTGCGGAGAAGGATGATGCTCAAGTGAGCTTCATTAGAATGAGAATCAATGGGCTGAATGAATGCCCAGATGAAGACCAAGAGGTTGGAAGGAAGCACATTGCAGATACGGAGAGATTCCAACCAGCTTCAAGGGAGCCTGTTCCCCCACTTGCAGATGAACCGGGGGACATGGCTGACCTTGAAGAGCCAATCTTGGAGCAAGAGAGGCAAGATAGGTGTTCTAATGTGCTAGAGGATCCCAATATCCTTGAGCCTGAGGAAAGCTATGATCAGCTTCTATTGTAGATTCACATTACTCTTGTAGAACACATGAAATGTAAAAGATCATTTTAATGGAAATATAATTTGGAGTTCTGCTTCCACTTTGTGTTCAGCTTGATTTATCTTGAGCATTTCTCTGATCATGTGTGAATGTTTCTTAGTATAATTTTGTTGAATATTATCTTCTCTTGAGAATGCTTTTGTGAAATGTATTTCATATTCTGTTAATATGGCCAGGCATTCAATGGGGATCTTAACCATACAAAGGGGATGATCTTAATTGCCTTGTTAAAATGCTTTGATTTTTGCAACACATGTACTCTAATTTTCGAGTAACTTTTAATTAGCTATCATCTGTGCTTGTTGAGGTTATAGATGTAATGAAGGAGCTTCGCGAATTCTTACTTGTACCTTTTCAACTCTAATCTATTGTCCAAGATCATGATGTGGGATTCTTGGTCATGCTCAACAACTAGTTTTCATGGCAGCAAGAATTTTAGTATATCTATCTTGACTACTTGGGATATGAGATCAAGCTTCTAGTGACAATATTTACAAGCAAGACTCGTGATGCTTTCTAGATATTGTAAAATGCCCACTTTTTTGCTTCATATAATGGTCTTTAGGTAAAAAGAAAAAGAGAACATGTCTTTGTTCTCCTTTGTTGTGACTCAGTGTTCAAAGTACATAGGCACTTCTATAGTGTCATTTGAAAGCTAAGAGGGCCCACAACTTAAGTCTGAATTTACAAGGGCTTGGTATAGAGCAGGATCTGGCAGTACCTACTCATTTCTTCGAGTCTCCATCCATCTTTCCCAAGAGTGGTATCAGAGCAAAGCTAAGGTAAAATGTGAGATGGTTTTCCTTCTTTCATTGATAAATTGGACAAGAACAACTATCAAGCATGGTCCTTGAGGATGAAGACATACTTGCAAGGAAGAAGTCTTTATGGATACATCTTAGGAGATGAGGAGATGCCCATATTCAGAAGCAAAGGACAACCTACAAGAGAGGAGCACGAAAGACTGAACACATGGTGTGCCAAAGATGCATTCGCAAGGTCATACTTACTCAACTCAATCTCTAATTTTCTTCTTCCACATATTAGGAACTTTAAGACATCCCAAGAGACTTGGGAAACATTGTCTTCATATTTCTCTTCCAACACAAGGGCTAGGAAGAACCAATTGTGGATTGAGTTTACCACTCAAAGAAAGCAACCGAAGCAAGGCATCTCAGAGTATGTGACCAAAGTCAAAGATGTCGCTTATCAATTGGCAAGCATAGGAGAAGAAATTGAAGAGGACCAAATTGTAAGACAAGTAATCAATGATATTAAAGCTGATGATAAATGGGAGAGCTTCACAATTGCCATGGACTTGTACATGGACATGTAGATTGCAGACCTTACCACACTCATGAGGCAACTATTTACCCGTGAAGCCAAGCTCAACAAGAATGGAGATTCATTAAGAGGTAATACCTCTTCTGCCATATACACTGATAAAAATGAGTCCAAGGAGAAAGGGAAGAACAAGAAGGTTGAAGATGAGAACACTACCTCCCAAGCCAACTATGCAGGGAGAGGTAGAACCTCAAGAGGAAGGGGTAGAGGAGGTAAGCAAGGTAGGGGGAGACCTTATAACTCCTCACCATGTAATATTTGTGGATTGTCAAACCATACTATAGATGAGTGTTACAGGAACTTCAAGAATCAGAGAGGTAGACGTGTTGGTGCAAAGTCCAAGCCACACATTTGGCTTGAAGCTCATAAACACATGAAGCTCTATGGAAACCATTGCTAGTAGAATTTTATCTTTTTACAATTGTAGAATTCATTTACTTGACTTGAGAGAATATTTGTAATCACCTACCAAAAACTTGTGGACTTGTTAGTTAGAAAAGCATCTATTTCATTGAGGGAATATTTCCTAGATTGAAGGATTACTTTTAGAGAGAGCCAAAAGTTGCATTCAAATTCAAATGTGAATGCAACACTTATATAAAGTGACTTGAAAAAGTCGTGAAAGAAGCCTCTAATTCCCAAGCTCTCCATTCCCATTGGGTAAGAGTGTGAGGTCTACATTGTAGCCTACACTACTCTCCATCATTAGGCTATGATAGTCAAGCCTATGATCTTGTACAACATTGTTCATTAATACAATACATCTACATTTTTCATCTATGATCTCTTTGTTATAGTCATTCCTAACTGTCAACTTGTGTTGCTCATATCTCACTCAATTCTCCACCATTTTCAATAATCTATAGCTTGAAGGGAATCCATTCAACCAATTTGGAGAAAACCACGTTGAAGCACTCACTAGTCAAACTGTGCAGAGGTCCTAAAAATTTGGGGTAATTTTTCATTTGTTAAATTGATTACTTAGTGTATAGTGCATCATTTCAAGTGATTTCACTTGGAATCATTAGCTTCCTAAGCTAATTTGATACCTCTAAAAGGAATTTTTCCCATTCCTACTGTACTGGTAGCATTGAGCATAACAAGAAGCAAGTCTATGATAAAAATAGAACTTTTTAATTAATCCTTCTATTTGGAAGTAGTCTGTTTTGATTCAATCTTTTCATACATCATTTCCAAAGTACATAAGAACTTATATAGTGTCATTGGAAAGCTAAAAGGGCCCACATATCATCTCTGAAGCTAGAAGGGGCTGGTCTTAAGCAGGATTCGACAGTACCTACTCATTTCTTGGAGTGTCCATCCATCTTTCCCAACAGTGGTATCAGAGCAAAGCTAAGGGAATGGGAGATGGTTTTCCTTCTTTCATTGATAAATTGGATAGGAACAACTATCAGGCATGGCCTCTGAGGATGAAGACATACTTACAAGGAAGAGGTAAGCTAGATCCTAAGGCAGAGGAGTGCATCTTCATAGGGTATTACTTGAATCATAAAGGATACAGGTTCTACAATCCTTCCAACAAAGGATTTATGGTCAGTAGAGATGATGTCTTTGATGAGAATGACTCTTGGTTTGAAAGTGAATGCAGGAAAGTAAAACTACCTTATGACTTGGAAGAGGTGTTTCCAAGCCTCACTAAGGAGAAGCCTAATCAGATTGAAGACATCAACTTAGATGATGAGGACATTATAAACTTAGAAGAATTCAAGGCATGGAAGTCCAAAGGCAAAGTCAAGATGAAGGATATACCTGAATCATCCAACCAAGCAATCAGAAGATCACAAAGGGAGAGCAAGAATCCAATTAGATATGGGTATGATACTTCCTTAGTTACTAAGCACTCTGTTTATTTTGAAAAAGACTTATCATTTGAAGAACCATCATCATATGAGGAAGCAAAGACCAAGTCAGAATGGAAGGAAGCTATGTATGAGGAAATTGAACCACTCAAGGAGAATGATACTTGGAAGCTAGTGCCAAAGAAGGAGTCTATGAAGGTAATTGGTTCTAGATGGATCTATAAGATCAAAAGGAATTCTGATGGATCAATAAGCACGTACAAAGCTAGACTTGTGGCTAAGGGTTTTGCACAAACTCGAGTTGATTATGAAGAAACCTTCTCACCTGTGGCAAAAATGACAACCATCAGGGTACTGGTAAGTGTGGCTGCATCAAAGAATTGGAACATGTATCAATTGGATGTAAAAACTACATTTCTAAATGGCTAGATTTCAAAGGAGGTGTACATGTCTCAACCTCCTAGCTATGAGGACCCAAGCAAGGTAACACATCTATGTAAATTGAACAAAGCTCTTTATGGATTGGAGCAAGCACCTATGGCATGGAACCATAGGTTGACTACATACGTTCAAGATCAAGGATTTATCCTAAGCAAAGCAGATACATCTCTATTTGTCAAAAGGAGTAATTTAGAGGTAATATACCTATTTGTATATGTTGATGATATCATACTCACAGGTAATGATGCTAATGGCATCAAACACATCAAGAATCAGATGATGTAGGAGTTCAAAATTACTGACCTTGGATCACTAAAATATTTTCTTGGAATTGAGTTAGTCTATAATAACTCTGGAATTTATATTACTCAGAGAAAGTATCTACAACACATGTTGAAGAAATTTCATTTGCAGGATGCCAAGGTAGCAAGTACTCCAATGGAGGTAAACCAAAAATTAAGTGCTCATGAAGGTGATGTGCTTGAGAATATTGTAGGTTACCAAAGCATAGTGGGAAGCTTGAACTATGCTACATTGAAAAGGATTGATAATGCTTATGGAGTAAGCATTCTAAGTTAGTTTATGCACAAACATAGGGCTCCTCATTTGGAAGCTGCCAAGAGGATTTTGAAGTACCTTAAGGGCACTCAACATCAAGGATTGTATTTTCCTTATACCTCAGACTTGGACATCAAGATATATTCAGATGCCGATTGGGCTAGTTGCAAAGATGATAGAAGGAGTACCTCAGGTTACCTATCATTTGCAGGTGTCAAACCTATATCATGGTCTTCAAAGAAGCAACCTATTGTTGCTTAATCTTCTACATAGGCAGAGTAGAGAGGGCTGGCCAATGCTACTCAAGAAGCCATATGCATCAGATTGTTGTATATAGATTTAGGTTTGCATATTACATCTCCAATGACTTTTGGAGATAATACAAGCTCATTACATCATGCAGCAAATCCTATTTATCATGGTAGGACCAAGCATATAGAAGTCCACTATCATTATGTGAGAGAGATGCTATTGAGCAAGGACATTCAGTTGGCATATGTATCAACTAATATGCAATGTGCAAACTTGTTAACTAAAGCATTAGATGGTACAAAACTTTGCAGGTTTAAGTCAATGATTGGATTGTAGGACATTCATGAAGATTGAAGAAGAAGACCATGACAAAATGTTTGGCTTGAGGGGGAGCTGTTGGTGCAAAGTTCAAGCCTACACATTTGGCTAGAGTTTATGATCAATAGAAGCTTCATGGAAACCATTGCTAGCAAATTTGTTATCCTTTACCATTTGTAAAAGTCATTTTTTGACTTGAGAGAATATTTGTAACTACCACCAAAATCATGGGACTTGTTAGTTGGAAAATTCAGGACTTCATTTGCAGGAATGTCTCCTAGATTAGAGGACTAGTCTTAGTGAGAGCCAATGGAGGATTCAAATTCAAATTCAAACATCACATCTATAAAAGATGGCTAGAAAACTCGCAGGCTAGATCACTTCAATTACGAGCCATTGTTGATTGGATTTGTAAGAGAGTGAGGCTCACATTGTAGCCTACACTACTCAACATCATTAGGCATTGATTATCAAGCCTTTGATCTTGTAAAACATTGTTCTTTAATACAATAGATCTACATTTCTCATCTATGGTCTCTGTGTCATAGTCACTCATAATAGTCACCTTGTACTCATATCTGAGTCATTCCTTTATCATTTTCAGTGTTCTATAGCTTGTTGGAGTCAGCTGCAAGTTATCTACAGGCTCACAAAGATTAAAGGAAATCCATTTAGCCAATTTGGAGAAAAGTGTCTCGAAGCACTCATTGGTCAAACTCTACAAAGGTCCTAAAAAATTGGGGGTAATGATTTGATTGCTAAATTGATTGCTCTGTGTATAGTGCATCATTTTAAGTGATTCTACTTGGAATCATTAGCTTAATAAGCCAATTTGATATCTCCAAAAGCAATTTTTCTAATTCCTTATGTACTGGAAGCACTGAGCATAACAAGCAGCAGGTGTGTGAAAAAAAATAGAAGGTTTTTCATTGAACCTTCAACTTGGAAGTAGTCTGTTTTGATTCAATCATTTCTCACAGCATTTCCAAAGTACATAGGCACTTGTATAGTGTCGTTGGGAAGCTAAGAGGGCCAACAACTCAACTCTGAAGCTACAAGGGGCTGGTACAGAGCAGGATGTGGCAGTACCTACTCAGTTCTTGGAGTGTCCATCCATCTTTCCCAACAAGGTTTTGTATGTTCCTACAATTCCAAAGAATCTGATAAGTGTAGGGAAAATTGTAGAGAAAGGTTATGAAGTAGGGTTCACTAATGATGAAGTTTTTGTGGAAGACCCTATCAATGGGTATAAACAAATTCTTTAAGAAAAGAAAGAAGGAAGTTTATTCACATTCAAGATTCAAGGCAATGTTGGTCATGCCTTGTTCACTTATGGAGGACATAAGATCTTTGAGTTAGATCTTTGGCATAAAGGCTTGGAAATTCTAATGAAAGAGGAATTAAGGATATGATCAATAATGGTTCAATGTTTGGATTACCTTATGTTGCAGGTCAACACATGACATACACATGTGAAAAATGTCAATTAGGTAAGGCTCATAAGCAATCATCTAATAAGCATGGTTTCACGTATTTAGAGAAGCTTGAATTAGTACATACAGATGTGTGTGGGCCATCAAAGGACTTTAGTATTAATGGTTCAAGATATTATGTGATTTATGTTGATAATGCTACCAGGAGGATCACCATATATGTGATGGAAGATAAATTAAAGGTTTCAATACATTTAAACATTACCATGTGTATGTCAAATTGAAGAGACTAAGGTCAGATGGAGGGGGAGAGTATTTCTCTAATGAGTTCAAGATTACTTGTAGAATGCAGGTATAAAAAGAGAAGTTACTTGCAGGTACTCTCCTCAACAAAATGGTGTAGCAGAAAGGAGAAATAGAACTCTTGTTGAGTTTGCAAGGTCAATGATTAAGGAGAAAAATTGCCCTACTTATTTGTGGGGTGAGGTTGTAAATACAGCTATATACTTGATTAATAGGCTACCATGTAAAGCTTTGTAGGGTATGGCATATTATAAGGAATGGTGGGGTAAGAGACCTACCTTAGATCATTGCAAAGTATTTGGATGTTTAGCTCATGCATATGTGCCATCTCAATTGAGACATAAATTGGAACCTAAAGCTCAAAAGTATGTGTTCATTGGTTATGATGATAAGCAGATGGATTATAGATTGTGGAGTCCATCCACAAAGAAATTCCTTGTGTCAAAGGATGTTACATTTGATGAGCAAGGTACTTGGTATGCAGGTACATTTAATATTCATGGAGGTGATGAAGAAATATTGAACCAAACGAAAGGTAAATCAAAGGTTCAAATATTTGACAAAGAAGAGAACAATGAAGCACTAGTTGAAGTTGAAGAAATGCCAAGGTTTGATCTAGAATATGATGAACCAGAAACTTCAAGAAGTGGAGAATGCAGAAGATCATCAAGGCACAAATGGCAACCTACAAGGAATAGCTATGATACTTCATTTTTTACCACTAAAGATTATGCTTATTTGGTGAAAACAGAGGAAGACCCTTCTACATATGAAGAGGCAAAAGGTACAAAAAATTGGGAGAAAGCTATGCAGGAGGATTATGATGCATTTATGAGACTTGGTATTTTGTTCCTAAACCAAATAGTCAGAAGGTCATTCGATGCAAATGGGTCTACAAGACAAAGAGGTATGTAGATGGAAGTGTGTCTAGATATAAAGCTATACTTGTTGTGAAAGGGTATGCTCACACATATGGTATAGATTATGATAAGAATTATAGTCCTATGGAAAACATGACAACTATAAGGACTCTCATAGCTATTACTGCATGTAAAGTTTGGAATATATGTCAAAGATGTGAAGAATGATTTTGTAAATGGTTACATTTCAGATGATGTTTTCATGGAGCAACCAGAAGGTTTCAAGGATAAAAGGTATCCAGAGTATGTATGTAAGCTTACGAGAGCTTTGTATGGTTTGAAGCACGCCCCAAGGGCATGGAACTATAGATTTGTGAAGTTCTTGAAAGAGTTTGGTGTCCAAGTGTCTAAGGCAGATAGTAGCTTGCTTATTAAAGCAAGCGATGGGTTCATTTACATGTGCATATATGTTGATGACATAATTCTTATAGGTAGAGATGAGAAGGGCATAAAAAATCTTAAGAAGGAAATGGAGAAAGATTTCAAGATTAGTAACTTCAAAAACTTGTCATATTTCTTGGACATGGAGATTTCATATACTCAAAATGGAGCATATGTGACTCAAGAAAGGTATTTGAAGAACTTGCTAATCAAGTTTAAAATGAAAGATTGTAGGGTAGCACCTTCTCCAATGGAGGTGAATCACAAACTAAGCAGATATAGAGGAGAATAATTTAAGGACATGAAGCTATATCAAAGTCTAATTGGTAGTTTAATCTATGCTACATTAACTAGGCCTGATTTTTCATATGCAGTTGGAGTATTGTCTCAATTCATGCATTGTCCTAAGAAAGAACATTGGATTGCAGGAGAAAGGGTGCTAAGATATATTAAGGGTACACTCAAAGAAGTTTTTCATTATGGATTCTAATCAAATACAAAGATCAAGATATATAGGGATACAGATTGGGCAGGTAATCTTGATGATAGGAGATCAACCAATGGGTATCTATGTTATGTGGGAGATAGGTTAATCTCTTGGTGTTCTAAGAAGCCACATAGATTTGCTTTGTCATCAACAGAAGCAGAGTATAAAGGTATGGTTGAAGCTGCAAAGGAGGTTATATGGTTCAAGACTCTCATGAATAGTTTGACATCCTTCAGAGTACACCCACTATTCATGGAGATGATATGAGTTCATTAAATCTAGTTGCTAACCTTTTATTTCATGCTAGGACTAAACATATTGAGATACAATATCATTTCTTAAGAGAGAAGGTGATTGATAAGGAAATTGAAGTCATACATACTTCAACAAAAGATCAGATTGCAGATATGTTAACAAAAAGCTTGGATGGACCTAAGTTACAAAGGTTCAAAGACATGGAAGGTATAAAGAAGATAGAGAAAATCACAATTAATGATATAGGGGAGTTGTTGGTGCAAGAAAATCATCAATTGTTGATTTGGAAAAATATTTGAAGTCAAAGAATGAAGCAAAGATCAACACATGAGGCTTGAAGTTTAGTGCATGGTCAAAAGATGAAGACTTGTATATACATGTATACTTATCTTGTAATTAGTTTATAAAAACTTCGTACCTGTGATGACTTGGGATGTAAACATCTATATAAAGTTGATGTAGAATTACTACGAGTAGGAGAGATCATGAGTGATAAGTTTTAGAATTCATTAGAGACTCTACAAAGTGAGAAGAACATGAATCATCAATCAGATGTAAAATTTCTATGAATAGAAGAAAGTTGTGCCTCGATCTTTTGCTCAGTGCTCCTTCTGTGTTTATCCTGTTGAGGAATGTTTTTATACAAGTCTAATTCTTTAGTTGAGTGAAATTTGTAGAAGTTTTGAGAGTTTAATTGTAATCAAGCTGAGAGAATTTTAAGTAGGAACATTTACATGTGTAAATGTGAAGAAGTGAAGACAGGAATAGGTGCAATCCAGGTGGTCAATGTTTTGATCAGATCTCACTCCAAAGTTTAAGGTTTTGAGAAAATAAGCACTCATTCTTTAAGTTGAAAGGTAAGCTACTTGTGGCTAAAAGCATTTGAATAAACGCAATCTAGTTTGGGAGAACCATGCATTCAAAGTTGGAGGTGTCAAAGTTGACTACACAGAAGAACAATTTCAAACATAGGTAGATTGTTTGGAAGAAATCTCAAGATCTACTACTCCTTTTGAGAGGTTTTAACTTTCAGGAGATGGAGAAGCTTTAAACAACACGTTCTACAAAGTTTCATTGAAAATTTTACATATTTGATCAGTCAACGAATGGCTTAAGTGTAGCAGACTTTCCTAAGTAATCAGTTTCTTCACAGTTAGTTCAAAGTTTCATAATTTGGCATTAGTCTTCCAGAATTGGTTGAGCTTTTGAGTTTTTCTTGATATAGAGGTGCTATAACATCAAGGACAACGTGTTCTTTTGAAGATAAACACTCTGCATCAATATTGGACCATGTAAGGTATTGTAAGGAAAGGGAGTTACTAGGGCCAGAAGTTAGAAGTCATTTATGTTTGTTAGGTCGGTTTAACCGACTTAAGCTGTGTATGGAAACTACCTGAGCAGTGGCCACCAAAGCTCTACTGCCCATATATAGCCCTTCATGGAAGGCTCCCCATATTCCTATATGTACATGACTTCTAGACTACATAAGACATCGAATCAAGCTAGCATACCTCTACCTTGTATCTCCCTACTTGGAGTTGTCTAGATCACCATTTAAGCTCTTCCTTGAGAGCACATGGGTGGACAACGCCATCATCTTTCTTCTTGCCATTAGTAGGAAATTGTTGAGATTCTCCTATATTTGTTATCTTCTCTCCTATTGCTCTTGTCTTATATTGTGTAACTATTGTCTTACATGGTATCAAAGTCGTAAGGTTCGAACAGCTTGAGAAGTATCACTATTTTTACCTACTAGGAGACTAGAATATCAATAGAATATTCGAGTGATAACATGATGGCTTCATCACCAAAAACTGGTCTTGGTGCTCCAATTAATGTTACTGCTTCACCTATTAGATTCGTCCACATGCATTCACTCAAGGGAAGCTGGATGGAGCCAACTATACACTCTAGAAGTTCAAAATTTTTATCTTCACTACCTTGGATATTTATAATGTGAGACTCTTGTTAAGATATATAAATCTTCACTACCTCGGAGATTATTATAAATGTATCTCCTGTGATGATGGAAAAGGAGAATACTTCTCCTAAGAATTCAATAATTATCTTTGGAATGTAGGTATTAAGAGAGAAATAATTTGTAGCAGAAAGAAGAAATAGAATGTTGGTTGAGTTTGCTAGGGCTAGGTTGAAAGAGAAAAACTATCCAAATTATTTGTGCATTGAGGTTGTGAATACAACCATATAACTTGTGAATAGGTTACCATATACAAATCTAAACGGATTGACCCATTAAGAAGCTTTCTAGGATGAGAAACCAACACTAGATCATTGTGAAGTGTTTGGATCAAATGCCTATGCTTATGTAGCATCCGGGCTCAGAAATAAGCTTTCATGTATAAGGAAGTTCCAAGCTATGTGGAATCAATAAAGAAAGGGAAGTAAGCCTAAAGCCTTGTAGAAAGCTTCAAAATTCTCCCTATGCAGAGCCTTTCTAAAAAGGTTTGCCATGTTCTCATGCCAGAACACATATGCCAAACTGATCACTCTAGCAGAGTACCTCTCCCTTGCATAATGACAGTGCACCTCAATGTTCTTAGTGTGAGCATGGAACATAGGGTTCCTCAAAACTACAGATGCACTCTGAGTGCCACTGAAGATGGCGGTGGCAAAAGATTGACCAACACCCAAATCAGTCATAAGGCATCTGAACCACACACGCTCAACAATTGTTGTGAAAGTTACCATATACTCAACCTCACAACTAGAAGTGGCCATAATAGGCTACTTCTTGCTCAGCCAAGATATGCATGTGCTACTAATCATGAAGCAAAAACCACTAGTGGACACATGAGTGTTTTAGCACTTAGCCCAGTCAAAATAAGAAAAAGCATTTAAATCTAGTGGTAGTGACCCTCCCTTGGGATAAAAAAATCCAAGTAGCTAGGTACCATTCAAGTAGCAAAAGATGTGCTTAACCGCCTTCCAATGCTTGACACCTAGGCAATGTATAAACTTGCTCACTTGTAAGACAACAAACTGAATATCTAGTGAAAAAATGCATAAGTAAATCAAGCATCCAATAGCCTACTCATATAGAACAACATCAAATGCATCTCTAGCAGCATGGAGACTCAATCGTAAACCTTTCTCCATAGGAGTGGCAATAGGTTTACAGTCTTCAAGGCCAAAATGCAACAATAATGTGTCAATATTTTTCATTTGACACAAACCTATTCCGCCATCAACTTGCATAAACTGACTGCCCAAATAATGTTGCAAATGCCACAAATAAGGCATCTCAAATAACGCATGTAAGTCAGCCTTAAATTCAGCAATATGCTTATGATGAGGACTAGTGAGTAGCATGTCATCAACATATACAACAATGATCAGAAGCACATCATTTGCACGCTTAACATATAAGGTGCTTTTGGTTGGACTTTTCTCAAAACAATGTGTAATCGGATAGGTAGTATCTTTTCACACCAAGCACGTGGTGCTTCCTTTAAACCATATAATGCCTTCTTTAACCTACACACCTAGTTTTCATGCCCTTTTGAACAAAGCCTTTTGGCTTAAAAACATACACTTCTTCATGCAAGTCACCATTCAGAAATGCAATTTTAATGTTCAACTGATGTATATTCCAACAATGATGAGCTGCAAGTGAACACATGCTATGAACAATAGTCATTTGGCAAGTAGGAGCAACAAGCCTAGCCTTATACCTGTCAAGTGTTCCATCATGCTTACACTTCATCTTGTATATCCACTTAGTGCCAATGGACTTCTTTCAAGGAGGCAAGTCACATAAAGACAAGGTATCATTTTTTATAATAGCATCATATTCTGATTGCATAGTAGCCATCCAATTTTCAAACATTTGTGCTTCATCAAACAAAATAGGCTCATTCTCCTCACCAAAACTAGAGGCAACCATAGCATATCAACCTTATGAGAGCTAGAACAAGTGTGTGATATGACAAGGGGCATCTAATTTGCAATCACGCAAAGTCTACACTAGCCATTTACCCATAGTTTTTGCCTCCTCAATATCAGGTCTCTCATCAACAAGTGCATCATGTAAATCTGCATGAGAAATGGAATGATCTACATCATAACATGAAACATGTAAAGGTTGAAAAGTTGCCTTATTTGGACTAGCACTAGATTGTCCACTTGTAAAGAGAATATATCTCTTTTGAATTTAACACTTTGGACTTTGGCTTCAAATGGATATACCCATGCATGCTTGGGAAAATCATTGATGAAATTCAGGAAGTAAAGATAGTTCCCAAAAGAAGGTTTCTGCATAGGACCACACATATCACTATGAACAAGATGCAATTTTTGAGAAGCTCAAACTAAACCATCTTTTGGGAAGAAGGAACATTGTAATTTGCCCAAAATATAGCCTTCATATACATGTTTACTAGGTGCCTCAAGTTTGGGCAAAGAGGAGACCATTTCATATTTCTATAGGCATAGCAAACTAACAAATTTAGATGAACAAAGTGTGCATTCCAAAGATTTGCATTTGATAAAGCCTTAGAATCATGTATTGTGTATGTTGAATCCTTCATGGATTTTTCATGGTCTATGAGCTATTACAACCCACAACATAAGATGCTAGAAGCAATAAGCATGTCACCATTTGGGAGATCATGAACTGTACATATGTCATCAAAAAATTCCACAATCAAGCCAATCTTGGATAATACAAAAAGTGATAACAACTTTTTCTTGTTCCCTAGCACAAATAAAGCATCTCACAATGTAAAAAAACTACCATCAGTAGTAGTAAGAATGATCTTACTAACTCCCATAATAGGATAAGAGGAGTTGTTGGCACATGTGAGAGTATTCCCTGTAGGGGCAGGCTCAAGTGAAGTGAAGAAACTACACTATGAGGTATTATGTTGGATTGCCATACTATCAAAGTACCAAACATCTGAGTCTACTACAGACATAGACTACTCACGAGAAGATGGTTTAAAACTACAATCAATAGTAAACACGCATTCTTCATTCTACACAAGATTAGCAAACTCTATTTACAATGCATAGGCCTCTACAACAACTATTCCAGACTCTTTTTTCTTTGCCTCTTTTGTAGCCAGCTTTGGACAGTTTCTTTATGACACGATCGTCTCCTTTATAGTACTTACAAAAGATTTTTTTCTTCTTTGAGTTTTCGCATGTTTGTCTTCCTTCTTCAAATGTGCAGCATTTGCAGAATTTTTCTTACTAGTAGATGAGCTCCATTTACCTTTGCCCTTCTGACTAGCTAGGAATGCTTGATTTGTAACACACATAATGGACCTGTTCTGCCTAGACTGATCTTCTTGCAATAGAATACGGATTAAATCCTCAAATGTCAAGGCATTTGGATTTCCTTTCATCATCAAACAAAGAGTAGAAGTAAATCTATGATATGAATCAGGAAGTCCATTTAGAACGGTTTGCATAAGTGAGCTATCGAGTATAACTTCATTTGTAGAAATCAACTGTTTCTTCAAGTCTTTGATCTTTTTCAAAAAACTATCCATCAAATCACCTTCATTCATGTGCTCACTCTTCAGCTATTTTTGGAGGTAAGCAACACGAGCCTCATTCCTTGCATGGTATAAAGTGGTAAGTGTATTGGTAGCATCCTTAGCTGTTCTACAAGAGTGAATGTGAGGAATAATGGCTTGTTTGATAGACAAGGCTATCAATGCGTGTGTGTGAGCATCTCTGCCATCCCAATGAATTTGATCTATAGTAGGTGCAATAGAAACTGCAACATGAACAAGGACACGAAGAATTTCATCATCTGTAATTGTTGCTCTAGCACAATGGTGAGAACCACGTTAAGAAGCTCCACCTCCTTAATTGTCAATCCGCGGAAGAGATAGGAGTGATATGAAGATCGTGAACGTGAGATGATGTGAGAGTGAAGGTGAGAAGAATCAAGATGCACATACACATACACACACACAATAAAGAGACAAGCAAGACACAATGGAAGGTGGGAAAATTAGCTCTATTACTCAAGAACACTATTACAAGCTCAAAAGAACTCTAATCTCAAACAAGCTAACCTCAAAAATGAGCTCTCTAGCTCTTTTTATAGTTTCTAGACTAGTTTTGACCGGTTTCACATCTAGTGACCGGCATAATTAAAAAATAGGTCCTAGAGGCTATTTGGAAGGGTAAACGATGTCTAAAAATAACGAAAATTGGTACGCGCGTTCTACCTAAGCTCCTCAAGCTCGAGGACTCCTCGGCTTGCACAAAATGGAGCTATGAATTAGAAAATGGGATTTTTTCTATATTACATATGTTACAAGAGTGATGAAAATCACTGTTGGATGTTTGAAGAGGTAATAGAAACATAGTTGTTTGAAAAAATGATCCGCTTGCTCCGTCTTTACATGCTTCCACGTCGTCTGTGCCTCTGACTGCTTCCAACACCCCCCTCCCTCTCGCTTCTGTCGTCCTCGACAGAACCTTGTTGTGCGGTCTGCCGGATGTAGTTTTGTAGGAGGTCGTGAGCGAGGGTGTGCTAAGATACTCGAATGCCTCGGGCCAGATCAGCCTCGAGTTTCTCCCAGTCGATTGATTGCGGTTCGTCGGGTGGCGGGAGTTGATAGTGCGTGGAATAAACCATTCGCTCACATGCAAATAGGTGCAATAAATGTGTGGGCCTGCTTATGAATACCTCGGAATGGTATTCCCAAAATCCAGTGGTGAACATCTCTTCAAATGTTTGCTTGTAGCACGCCGGTAGGTATATTATTCTACAGTGCCAGGCATAACACACCCGGAGCGATGGCGTTGTGCTCATGTCATATACTAGATCAAAGTTACCATGCTCAAATCCCGGGGTGTTTACATGCGGTGCCTTGACGCGTCGGAAGACTTTAAATATCATTTGCATCATGTCAAAAATTTTGACAGTCATATGCGCTGCGATATCATCCATATGCTTCAGGCGAGGGAGCCAGTGACGGATTGTAGCCATCATATAGCCAACAGTGGGTAACTCGGTGGGTGGCTTGAAGTAGGGGTAATTCAACCAATCCTGACACTGCCTATTGTTTTGTACTTTGATAGCGAATGCAGTCCAGGAGCGCCGTCGTGGTACTGGTTCCCAGCAAGGATTATACTTTAAATGTAAAGGCGCTTTCACCCATGTGCTCATCATTTCTGGGTACTGCTGGAGTAGGTCTTTGCGCCAATCAGGTTGGTGGATCTCTCCTCTTTGCGCATTTGGTGGCAAGTCCACTGGCTCGAATTGTGTAGCATGTGTGGGTTTCATGCCGGTTTCTTTCTCTATAGCTAGCTGATATTCAGCCATTAACATGAAGTACGGTTTATACTGCAGCTCATGCCCAGATATATAGCGTCGGGGGGCCAAATGAGCAAAGAAGGGGGATTGTAAGATTCTCTCTTCAATCATGGCCATGGCATGCAACTGTGCCTCTACTCTGGTTGAATGTGTCGTTCCAAGTTCCTCAATTGTTTTCATCCACGCGGGGGTAGGAAGTTCATAGGTCATCTGGCCTTCGGCCGTGACTTGTCCGCCGGGGATGGGTATTGGCTCGTATGCTTCTTCAAACGTTTCCTCCACCAGAATGGTTATGTTCTCGTCGTCAGCTGGGATCTCCGGTGGGGAGTCAGGCCGTGGTGGTGCTTCGTATACATCTATGCGTGATTGGAGAGTGGCTACCTGGGCCCGTAATGCGTTGAGTTCTTCTAAGATGTCAAGAGCAGGGTCCACAGGTTCTGGTAATGCTACTGCTACTTGTACTTGTTGTGGTGCCGGTTCTCTGAGCTGTAGTAGCTTGTGATCTTCCTTTAACTTCTGATGCTCTTCGTTCATCCGATCATAGTCCTCTAGCAATCTCACGTGATCCTCTAGCAACATCCGCATCGATTCGGATGGGATTGCTTTGAATCTGCTAGGACTTAAGGGTTGTTCTGGATGGTCCAATGCCGCTTCCAAATTCTCTCTATTCTGCTCTTGGAGTCTCTGGTTCTCCTCTTTTGCTGCGGCTAGGTGCCTCCTGAGTAAGCCCATATTCCTGGTCAGCGTCGCGTTCCTAATTGTTTGGGCTCGAAGTAGGTTGTCCAGATCAGCAGTGGCTTCTTTTGTTTTCTCTTCACTTTCTAGCTCTAGCTTATGATATGCCTCTCTTAGTTCTTGGTATCGCGTATTTAAAGAGGCATTCTCGATTGATAATGAATCAAGCTGCGACTGTAATTCGTTTGTCGTCCTCTGCAGCTGTTGATAGTTGTTGCCAAGAGATGCAAACTCATCTCGTACTTGTGTCATGCATGTGAACATTTGTTGAAGTGCAGTGTCTATGGTTGGCGATAATAGTAATGGAGTGCTAAGTGAGGATGCAGTGGAAGTAGATGCAGCGGGAATGGGGAATGGGGTTGGGAAGGTGGATGCAGTGGTGATCGTGGAAAATTGTGACGTACCTAAATATGATGGTGCTGTGAGTGGAGTGGGTGCTGGTGCGGTGGGTGGTGAGATGTCCATGTCACTGGACGTGTCAAGTGCGGTGACTGTGAAAAGCGGTGTGTATGTGGGTCGTTGTGTCGGTGTGAAGACGGGATTTACAAATGTAGAGTAATTTACAGGGGGGATGGCTGGAGCAACTTGGTGAAAAGGGGAAATAGGGGTTATAGTGGGTTGGGGAGGTGAAACGGGTGAGAAGGTTAGTGGGGTTAGAAAGGTGAAAGGGTGTCTTAAAGGTGGGGGAAAAGATGGGAAGGATGAAGGGATGAAGGGGTTAACATGTAGGCGAGGTGGGGTGGGTGCGGGCATGGTGGCATGAATGGGCAGGGCAAAGGCTGTGGCTATGTTGTCGTGGACTGGTGTGGAGGTGGGAGGAGCAGGTGGGTGTGCGGGGGATACAGGATGGGTTGGTGAAACATGAGGTGAGAGAGGAGTAGAAGGTGTGGATGTTATTTCAAGGATAGTGGTAGTATGTACAGCGGTAGTACGTGGTGGGGAGTCGACTAGGATAGCTTCTTCGGTGAAGGATCTTTCCGGACGGAGGCGTGCATCTTGCGCCTGGTGGGATGATTGAGCACCTACCGGAACTTGAATATATTCACCGGGCTTCGATAACAGGCGAACTCTGCGAGGGTCATATTGGGGAAGTGGCTTCCTTTGTAAATATCTCAGTGCTTCGACCGGGCCGATGGATTGGACCAGTTCTCTGAACCCTCTCATGTAAACTTCTTCAAACCCTCCGGAGATGAGTTCTTGTTCGATTATGGTCTGGCTCTCTTCTTCAGTCAATTTCATCCGTGCCCAGACTTTCTCCATCGTACGATATAATTTCTTGATTGCCAGCGTGTAGGCTGCTGCGTCGAAAGTCTCTTCTTCATGCGTGCTGGTGTCACCGTGTGCATCGGTTTGTTGGCCTTGGCCATCTGTCTGTCCTTGTTCTTGGGAATCATGTGTGCCCTGGCTGGCTTTGTCATCACCTTCGTCGTCATCGGTGGCTGTTCTTTTGTCATCGGTGGCTGTTCTTTCGTCATCAGAGCTCGACACCACTTGTCGCTGTGGCTGATCCCACGGTGTGGTAGGGTAACTCGGCCTTTCAAATTCTTGAGAGAACATTTGTGCCTCGGAGTACTGAAATTCATTGGAGAATGCATCAGGCATTTCAAAATCGAACGTTGTGTTTATTGGTTCTGCCTCCATGTGTGGTATCGGGAAAGAAAAGGCTTCTGCACCAATAGTGGTGGGAGCTTCTGCTGTCATGGTGGTGGGTTCTGTGGTTGTAGCTGCCTGAGGTGCAACGGTACTAGTAGTGCCCTCCGTTACCACTGGTCGAGATAACCTTATTCGAATGGGTTGTACTATGGGAGCGGCTTCTGTCGGTGATCGCTCTGGGGAGGGTTGTGGTGATGGTGACTCTAGCACTTGAAGGCAAGGAATAGTGCCTCTCATGCGCTTACCTGTCCGTGCTCTGCTGGGCTTCCTGGCTTTCTTCGTCGTTCCTTTGTATGCCTTCAGCTCTTCTCCTGTTAATGCACGTTCAATTGGCAAGTCATAAGCCAAGCACATATAAACAATTCTTGTCAGCGCACAACATCCATTAAGCACTTTCTTTCGTTCCCATTTGTGTTGTGCCAAATACATTTGATCAATGATCCAGCTTGCCAGATCGACAGTCTGAGGTCCATTAGAGGCTAAGTACAATCCAAACCATATTCTTTTATGTGGTATGGTGAATCTGTCCTGAGCGGGGAATGCAAAATGTTGCATGCATATCCGTAGCCGCTTTGACAGCTCAGGTGTAATTGCTGAGATCTCCTCCCACTTAGTGACATCCCCACGTTTCATAGGGTCTGGAACTAATCTTTCTCGATCTGTAGGCGTGTGGGTTCCATGAATCTTGATGGCAGCTCTGATTAAATCCTTCGAAAGATAAAATCTTTTGTAAGGTGGATCATCCACTAAAGAAGGCAAAATAAAAGTTCCTGGGATATCCTTATTCCCTGAGGCCAGCAAAGTAGTGATCAAATAATAACACCTATAAAAGTCAGGTTTGGGCAGAGGATTACTGAAATACTCTGTGAAGCCGGCTCTGGCCCAAACATGAGTTAAGTCCTGGGTGTTTTGTAGGCCTTCAAATTCTCTTGAGAAGAATTGATATTTTCCCCAAGTGCGGTCATCAAACGTCAAATTAGATTCAAATATAAACTCCGCGTCCGCTAAGGGTCCTACAAGTCCCTGAAACCAGTGAGAGTTACGGTGTATCTTTTCTGTGTAGCCCATAGGTGGGTTATCGATCGGCATGGGCCCTGGAAATCCTTGGAATTCTGGCGGTGGAGCAGTCGGGTGGGATTCTGCTCGTAAAACATTGAGGGGCACCGCAGCTACGCTGGGGCCTGCTTCCGATGGTCCTGCTTCGGTTTGCATGATGACTGATGAGCTAATGGAAAAGATCTGCTACAAAAGATTAACACATTAGTATGGAAATTAATTATGATCCCATTAAGGTGAGATCGCAATCCCTTTCCATAACCGATGTGTAACCCGTATAGCCAAGTGTCGTGAAGTGATTAATGCAATGATTATTTGCAAAACTAATGCAGGTCTCTAGACACCTACATGGTCAGATTATGCATACATTTCTTGATGAGCCGTTATTATGCATGATGTGGGGTTTGGGTGTATGAATTTATACAAGGTTTGGTTGAGGGTGAATTAGTACAAGGGTGGAGTTTAAACGGGGTGGGAAAATTGTTAGATAATGGGGTACAAGAAGACGTCCGGATACGTTTCGGTATCCATTTCCTAAGAGTCTTTGAGTGGGTGGTATGGTTCTACTGAGGTACAAAAAGTGGTATCGGGTTTGGTGGTATTGAAGGATGAAAAGATTTCTGAGGGGTATATATTACATGGCTTGAGGGTTGGGATATAATACAGTGTTTGGGTAACCAAATCTGCATGGGTGTGGGTCTATGGATAAGATATTTCTTGGCGATCCAAATCTGCCGAGTATTGGTACTTGGGAAAGAAGATCGAGGGGACTTTGGATGTTGACGCTGCTTCTGTTGAAACTTTGTCCTGCTCTCATCTGCTGTGTTGCCAATAGCCTATGGCTGCTGTCCTTTTGGCACCCATATTTGTTTCTTGCCACTTGTTCCGTGATGTTGATACTGCTTCTTTCCTTGCCTTGTCTGGCGTTGTCGTCAGTCTGGGTTGCTCTGTTGTGGTTGACTCCTTCGTGGTTGGGTTCGAGAGGTCCATTGGATGCTCTGCTTTGGAAAAGAAGGGAGATCCAACACTTGCGTGACCTGCCCATTAGGAAGTGATTCGTTCTTTATCTTTAATCTAAGCCAGTCCGCAGCAAGTTTGGAAGGATGAGAACCGCAGGGTGTTGTGCTCATTTGGCCGCTGATGCAACCCACCTGACCGCTGATTGTGTTCATCTGCCCTAGCGGTTGGGTAGCTGCCCCTTCTAGTTTGCAGGAAGCCCCAGGGAAGATCTCCGGTCGTTCTTCTGACTGACAATTGTCCCTAGCCAAGCCCGAGTGGGTTGGTGTAGACGTAACGTGACTGGTCTTACCCAAGATCTTTCGGTCTTCCGTCGCATGCGTTTCATAGGGTCTAGGGTTACAAACCTCAATCGGAATGCCGTTAGGGAAGTCAAGCGGTATCACTCGCTTCTGTTCTAAGGTTCCAATTTGTATGGAGCCTTGTCTAAGATTTAGGTCCACTGAGTGATCGTATAGCCAATCTTGGCCAAGGATTAGGGGTTCTATCAGGTCGTCATCATGGCACACTAGTAGCTTCGCTGTCATGGTCATATCCTTAATGAGGATAGGAAGGTCCACCTCACCCATGCAAGGGGTTTCCATGCCTCCTAGGCCTATGAGGTATGCCTCAATTGGCCGCATTTCTATTCCTGAATCCTTATAGTGGGACCATCTAATCGCACTAGTCGCAACACCTGAGTCAAATAAAGCCCTGAGTTCTTGGCAAGGGTTGCCATGCTCTAGCCTAACTCTAATGAATGGTCTCCTGTCCACTATGCTAGGATGAGTGGTTGACTTTACTTGACACATGGCCATGGGATATCTGGGTGATGTTTCCAGATGGTTATAATGTTCTCTCCCTAGTCCTTGTCTTCTTAGCTTCATGCACTTAATGCGTTCTATGGCTTCTGCCTGAGCTTCACCTCGTATTCTGTTTTCTTCCTCCTTACGCTTCTTGGCCAATGTGAGTCGTCTAAGCATATCCTCAGTAAGAGGTTCCTGATATAGCTTGACTCTACAGCCACTAATGTAATTAGGCATTATATCTCCTTCTAAGGTGGCTAACTGTACTGCTCCACTTGTCGAAAGTCTGTTAATGATCATAGGTCCATAACCTCGCTTTTCTAACTTCTGTGCGTGCTGTTTCAGCGTATACACGAGAACTAAATCTCCTTCTTTTAAGCCTTTATCTTTCACATGTGCATCAAAATATGCTTTCTGTCGCTTCTTCGCTGCGTATATTCTTGCTGCTGCCTTTAGCCTGGTTTCTCCTAATCGTTCCAAGTCCAGTATTCTCGCTGATAATTCATGGCCGGTCCACTCATGTTCTTGTGCAACCTTAAGGGTTGGTATCAAGAAGTCCAAAGGAAGCACTGCATTCTGACCAAAAACCATCTGAAAGGGAGTTGCATTGAGTACGGTCTTGTAGGCCACTCGATATGCCCAAACAGCGTGGTGTAACTGTTTGTCCCAATCTGAACGTTTGTTGTTCACGAGTTTCGTCAGTACGTTACAAAGGATCTTATTAGTGCTTTCAGCCTGACCATTGGCCTGAGGATGATATGGTGCGGATTTCTTGTGAATCACCATAAAATCCTGTAACAAATATTCAATGACTTGGTTTAGAAAGTGAGTGCCTCGATCGCTCACTAACTCTATAGGCAATCCATATCTTGTAAAGACATTTTCAAATAAGAATTTTGCAGTCGTGTGAGCATCATTCTTTTTTGTGGCTTTTGCCTCTACCCATTTGGTTAGATAATCTGTAGCAACAATAATGTATTCCGCATGTGTACCTTTTGCAGGGGGGTTGATGGGTCCTACAAAGTCTATACCCCACTTTGAAAATGCACGTCCGCCCATCATGGGTTTCAATGGCATTTCATCTCTGCGAGTAGGAAACTGAGTTCTTTGGCACACGTCACATCTCTTTACGTAGGTATGAGCATCCATGTGAAGAGTGGGCCACCATAATCCTGCAAAGAGAATGGCTTTGACTATCCTATCGGGTCCAAAATGACCTCCTGCAACACCTTGGTGTGCAGTCTCTAGTATGCTCAGATAATCGCTCTCATGAACACATTGTCTTAGATATCCATCTCGTCCTCTTTTGTATAGATTATCGCCAATAAGTGAATAATCTTGAGCTTCCTGCTCTAGACTACATTGTCGAGCTAAGGTCATGCCTTGAGGGAATGTGTTCGTCCTCAAGTATGTCACTAAAGGTTCACTCCAGTCTGGTGTGAGAGACACATGATATAATGTAGCATGCTCTACTGGTGGTCTTTCACAACACACCTGGCATTCTTTGCACAACTTGTAGACATCTGCTTCCATAGAAGGCCAATATACTCCTAGTCTTTGCAGAGTCTGTAATGTCCGATGTTTCGAATGATGTTGCTTTAGTGTACCTATGTGTGCTAATTGCAACCAATTCGCATGTTCTGATTCATCTACACAAGCAAGAATCTTTTGATTATCCTGTTTATATATGCTTCCTGCCATTATTTGGTATCTCTGAGACTTGGTAATCTCTCCTTCTTTGATCTTTATCCTAGGATTCTTGGGTCCGTATGTCAGAATAGGGACTATAGGCTTAGCCCATTCTGGTGCTATCTCAAGGTTAAACAAGTATGCGTCTGGTAATTCATCCGCTACTCCTTGAGGAGCTTCTCCTGAGGTTAATCTTGAAAGGTGGTCAGCTCTAAGATGTGTCTTTCCTTTCCTGACTACGACTTCAAAATCATACTCCATGAGTAATAGAAACCAGCGTATTAGTCGTCCTGTGTTACATGGTTTGTTGACTAAGTACAATAGGGCTTGATGATCTGTAAAGAACTTGAATTTGTTGGCCAACAAATAGTGCCTAAACTTCTTCACCGCGTAGATCATCCCTAATCCCTCTCGTTCTGTTGTGGTGTAATTTCTTTCTGCTGCGTTCAATTGTCTGCTCGCGTAAGCTATGGGGAGATCTATGTTACCTTCATTCGTGGGTTGTGCTAACACACATCCTATGGCGTAATTGGATGCATCCACATGTACATGGAATGGCTTACTCCAATCTGGGGTTGTCAATATAGGTGCTGAGCACAAGCATCGTTTAAGTTCATTAAATGAATTTTCACATTCATCTGTCCATTCGAAATTGGTTAAAAGAGAGTACAAAGGCTTGGCTATGATTGCATACATGTGTATGAATCTCCTATAATAACCGCAATGGCCCATAAATGCCTGTACCTCTTTCACATTAGTTGGTCTAGGTAATTCTGCAATTACCTTCACTTTTTCCTCATCCATAGAGATTCCATTTTTCGACACAATGTGTCCTAGAATTTTGCCTTGTCTGACCATGAAAACACACTTTTCTGGGTTCAAACAAACCTGATATTCTCGACATTTGTCAAATATTTGTCTTAACTCTGGGATATGTGTCTGTCTTACATTTGAATGTGCACATAAGTCATCGACATAAACTTCCAAGCTCTTGCGTAAGAATTCCTTAAAAACATGACACATGAGTCGCTGGAAAGTGGCGGGTGCATTTGTTAAGCCAAATGGCATCACACGAAATGCAAATATGCCCCATTCAGTGGCAAAAGCCATCTTGTGTTGGTCTTCAGGAGCAATGGCTACTTGATTATAGCCTGAAAAACCATCAAGAAAGCTGTAAACTTCCTTGCCCGCAACTCTTTCCAATAGATGTTCCGTGATAGGAAGAGGATAACTATCTCTAATCGTTGCGGCATTAACTTTTTTAAGGTTAATACACACACGCAATTTTCCATTCTTCTTGGGCACAACCACAATGGGGGATACCCATTCGGTATGCTCAATTTTGTAAATGAATCCTGCTTCTATCAAGCGATCTATCTCCTCTTTAATCTTCGCAGCGTAGTTATCATTATACGTGTACGGTTTCTGTTTTGTCGGTTTTGCATCTGGAGTCATAGGGATTCTATGAGAACATATATCTGAATCTACTCCTTTCAAATCTTTGTAACTCCACGCAAAAACATCTCTATATTCGCGCAATAGGGCAACTAGCTCTTCTTCTTCCTCGGTTGTCAAATCATGCCCTATGTATGTACATTTTTCTTCTTCTCCTTCGATAACAACTATTATTTTCTTAGTTTTCTCTCGGTTATCATATACTTGTCCGTCATTCGCCTTTCTATTGGGCATTCGTATCATGATTCTTCTATCTTCTATTTCATATTTTTTGAAGTTCTCGGGTACTTCAAATAAGGACTCTTCCTTTTCTGACATGGTTTCTTTCTTCTTTCTTTTCTTGCCTTCACTCTTAGTAGTCACTTCCGTGGCTAACCTCACATCATTCATAATTTCCTCGTATCTCTGAGTGTGAGTCTCTACTTCGTAGAAATATTCTTCCTCTGATGCAAAGGGCGGGTCCATGATGATTGATTCTAAATCAAAATCGCTGGCATCCTCAAATGAATCAGTGTTTGGTTCACACTCTTCTAAAATTGCATCGCCCATGATTGGCTCTATCGTGAAAACTGAAATGTCATAGCCATCCTCGTCACAGTGGGGTGTCCATTGTTCTTCATTGATGGCTACATCCATGGTTGCTAGTATTTCTGCCCAACCATGGGGTTCAAACTCTTCGTCTGGGAATACTACAGGTGCATAGGCTGGATCTTGAAGGGTTCGTGGATGTTGTTCTGCACCTAAGGTCCTTGCTTCTAACCGTTCTTCCTCTTGTTTGGCTACTTTACACATCCATAAATGGGTGTCCTCATGCAACAAAGAAGGATCTGATTCTAATGAGTGCACGGATTCCGTCTCTACTGGTGTCTTATGGATGGTATTCCATTGTATTGGGGGTACATCTCTGTGTGAATAGTCTTTAAGATTGACTTTAGTAGTCACTCCTAAATGTTGCAAGTACAAAGAACTAGTTCCCCAATCTTGTACAATTTGCAACTGACGCATGAATGGTCATCCCAATATCATCTCATAAGCACGATTTTTCGCAAAGTCACAAATGGCGAAAGTATGCTCAAATTCTACACCACAAGTGGTGAGGGATATGCCTTCTAGTAAGCCTAATGGTTTTTCTATGTGTCCATCGGCCATTTGTAGTTTCATCCTGGTGGGTCTGAGTGCTGGCTTATCCCAACGTTTCCACAAAGCGGTGGTAGCGATGGCTACTCCGGCTCCTAAATCTAAGATGGCTTTCGTGGTATAGCCCTGATGGGTTATTGGAAGATATGTGTTACCTTCCTCTCCTTTGCTTACGTCTCCAATCTTTTCCATGGGTATCTCTGGTACCTTCTTACATGATCCTATTTGAGAGGGTGTGGTAGCAAGCTCAGGGAATTGATTTGCTACGTGCTTCCACAATTCTGGTTTTACCTTTAACAATTCCTCCAGAGTGAGATTACACTGTACTTTAGTGTTCTTGATCACTTCCGTGTTCCTAGGGATCACTGATTCTTCATTCCTCACTATTATCGTGGGTGCTCTCATACTAATAGACTTTGCTTCCCAAGGTCCTGTGAACTGAGGTAATTCTTGTAAAGAATTAGATTCAAATGTTGTGTGTTCACTCAGTTGTTCTTCCTCTGCATCATCGTAAATAGAGGGAATGTCTTGGGGAAATTGTTCCTGCAAGTCATCTATTTCCTGAATAGGAGGATGAGTTCCTTGTTCTTTTCTCCATTTCTCTTCTTGTATTTCTCTCAAAAATTCATGTGAGTACCTATGTATGGAAGACAAATTGTCTTGACTTTCTGTATTGGGTACTTGAGACAGGGATGGTGCATTCCTTTCCTGTGTCTCTGTGACAATAGGGTTCCTATGCTGATCCTTTTTCTCTTTGCTTTCTATCAAGTATTCTAGCCTCTCCATTAGTCCTTGAAAGTGTAATTCCGGTTTTGCCATGTTATTCCAATTAAGATATCGAGAGGCTTCGAACAAAGCTTGTGCTAGTTCTACCATCTTCATGCAAAGTTTAGTTCTCTCAATTTCTAGATCAGCTCGTGGGTAGTTTTTTCTCATTTCCGTTACTTGAGGTCCCTCTTTTATTCTAGCCTGATATGCACGAAACATCATGTCTAGATCTTCTGGTATGGGTTCCGCCAAAACTGATCCTGATTTTTGAGCTGGGATTTCTTGGTTTAATTCTTGTGAAGTCAATTCTTGTATTTTGGCTCTCGACTCTTTTAGCCTTCCTTCCAACTCAGTTATCTTTTTACTCCACTTTCTCTTGATTCTTTCTCTAGAATCTTTCCAAGATTTTGTCTTTTTACTGCTAGATTCTGCAACTTCACTAGTTCCGGCTACTTTCTCTTGATTAAGCTGTTGGTTTTGTAAGAGCGCCTGGGCTCTGGTTATAGCTTGGATAGGTACGTATGTAGGGTTGGATCCATCTGCGTTATTTACAATACCTATCACATTGATCGGTGTCACATTCGAAGCGTTAACAGGATTTTTTGGACAATCTTTGATTATGTGCTCTTTGCCACAATCAGCACAAAAGCCTTGGATGTTATAGTACTGTGACTGTCCTGATATCGGGGGATGTGGACAATCCTTTATGAAGTGATCTCCTTGGCACCTAAAGCATGGTCCTCTAGGGCCCTGTGGTCTCTGTTGTCTCAATTGGGGCCGTGGATTTGGGTTTGCGTACATCACATTAGCATAGTCTGGCTCCCAACTAGGTTCCATCGGTGGACTATCATAATGATATGTCTCCACATGTTCTGGTGACTCCGTGTAATAAGCGGGTGGACTAGTTACATGAGTAGAATCAAACTGTTTGAGTTCGGGTCACTCTCTGTGATCAAGGGTGAAGAAGGCACTAAGGCCCTACTTAGATTCTCTTCTGCAGCAGCATATTTGACAGAGATGACATTCGTTGGTGGGGGTGGCTGCTGAGCTAAAACAGGTTGAGGTCTCTGTTGAGCCTGGTATGGGTAGTTCTGAGGAGGCCTATAGTAATAAGGCTGAGCATTGTATTGGCCTTGATACCTACCTGACTGCTGGTATGTTTGCGGGTAGTTTTGTCTCACGGTTTGTTTGTTGTATGGGCAGTCCTGAGCCGTATGATTCCTGTATCTTCTCTCAATTGTACAATATTGGCCACTAGGGTTGGCTTGAGGTTGTGGTGCATTCGGACACACGTTTGCCAAATGATTTCCACCACAAGTGTAACAACGTACATTAGTTGGTAGCTTGGGTACCTGTTTACTAGAAACTCCTAGTTTTTGGGCCACTTTTTCTGCTAGGTCCTCTATCGAATTAGACAATTTTGTGGACGCTAGAGAAGAACAATCTGAGTCCTTATAGACCTTTGAGATTTCTAATTCATCTCCTAGGTTGTCCTCGATGTCTATACATATTCTTACACACTCCTCTAGAGTTCTGGGTTCCTTTAGGTACACATAGGAGCGTAGTTTAGTGCTCAACAAGCCATCTAGGAATAGTGATACTTGTTTGGCTTGTGAGGGTAGTTCTTGCATTGGACATCGTTCAACATATTGTCTAAACCTACGTCCTGCCAGTCTAACTGTTTCCTGAGGGGTTTGTTTAAAGCTATGAATCAACAAAGACGTGTCATGTCTAATCCCACTTTTAGAGAATTCAGTGATGAATGACTCTAAAAAGTGATGGATGTCTCTAAATTGCCTTTGTTGCAATGATTGGAACCAAGTTAAAGTGGTATTCTTTAATGTTAGTCCAAATGCATTGTATTGCGTGAACATGTCTTCAACTTGTTCGGCTCTTAGCACTTGCTTGAATTTTGCGACGTGGTCATAGGGATCTCCTGACCCATCAAAGTAATTCTTCATGGATTTCACTAATTGAGTGGGTCTCAATATTCTTGCGTGTTCGCGTGGTCTAGGTAGAGGAAAATCATCTCTACCACCTAATATTCCATGATCTCTTTGTCTATCCGCTCTATTAGTGTCTGTGGTTGTTCTATCTCTCCCTATGGGGTGATTAAAGCTTACTTCCGGTCTCTCTTTATTTCCTTCTCTTTGATTTCCATGGGCTGAGGATGTTCCTGCCCCTTGTTGACTTGTATTCATGTTCGTTCTAGATGGAGGGAATACCAATTCACCCCTCCATGTGTATGTGTTTTTAGCGCGGTCAGGCACCACAAAGACTCTTTCTGAAGTCTCATCCAGGTATACAACCTTTCCAAGTGTATCTGGGTCCTTGAATTCATAAATTGTAATGATGCCTATCTCACCAGGGTGTTCCTTTCTGTACCTCCAAAAGGCTTCATCTGTCTCTTTATTTACGAACAACTCGGTGCTCCTGTTATCTTGAGGGATCCACTCTGGGATGAGTACTCTTGTTAATACAGATTTCCCTCTAGGTGTTCTAGGTTCTTCTAACGGTTCTTTTCCTTGAAATTTCGCTTCCGTCTCTAATTGAATTGTGCCAAACTCATTAGTATCGTTTGGCTGCGTACTTAGGACATACATGGTTCCTTCTTTGTCTATGTAAGCGTCTCTCTCAAATTTCACCACTGGTCTTTCCAATCCAATGGGTTGATCAGGGTTGTGCATTTGCACCACTTGCCTTCGCAAACCATCCTCATAGATGCGAGCACCTAATCGGTTGGTTTGGAGAAACTCTAGTTGTGTTCTATAGGGTCCTTCAGGTTTTTCTAAATATGCTACATTAGACCCTCCTTCTGGTCTATCTGTGCTAAATGCCATTTCTGATTTGCTAGTATCTGAGCTCTCGTAGGGGTAATTACTATTCAATTGCTGAGCCCACGATCGCGCAGTAGTTCTTACACTTGCCTCTGATGATCTAAGGCTTCGTCGGTCCGACTTACCTATGTGTCTCCCTGATCTAAGGTTCATTAATTTTCTTCCTTGCACATTTAGTACACGCTTAGATCGTCAATGGTTCTTTGTTATTACTTTCTTGATTCTTTTTAAATTTCTTTAGATTCTTGTCTTAATGTATGCGTCAGGAATTCGACTTTCCGTTATAATTTTGAGTTCTCATTCCGTCAGACTTATGTTCTTTCCTTTAGGTTTTTGTCACACACACCTTTACTTGTAGTCTTAAACTTGAATTAAGTATCTTGACTTGAGGCGTTCCTATCGTCGTTAATCCACAACTACCGTTTAGCCTAAGCTAAGAATTGACTGAGGGGGTTGAGTAATCTTCCAACCTCGAGTCAGCTTTTCTGGTTGCTCTGATGCCCAAGAAGCCGCGCTTCCCAAGCTTTATGCCCTTCACTGCCTTGCCTTGGTTGACTTCGATTGCCCTTGCTAGACCTGGAAAAATCCAATATTAGACCAATTCACAATTGGATGATCAAGTACTTGAGTATATACACCTTTTAAGTCCCTTCCCTTTTGCCCAAATTTTCAATACTTGCCCCCTGGCTTTCTAGTCCCAAACTAGGTGAATCTCAAAATAGCTTATCTAAAAATAGAAATATACTTTAAGAAAAAAACAGTTGAGGTCACGTAGTACTCGTCAAGAGCTTTCTAATGAGCTATTAAGCTCAAAAAACGGACTTCGGATGAAAAAGTTATGAGCGTTCAGGCCCTGGGGGGTAAAAACTGACAATCAGGTTTTCCTTCAAATATGAGCTAAGGGGTCTCCTATGAGTCTAATGGTCCAAAAATTTCTCAAAAATACCCCCAAAATTGGTCAAAAAATGGAACCCTAAATTTGCGATGGGGGTGCACAATCGCGATGGTCTGGGACCGTCGCGATGGTCCAAGCGAACCGTCGCGATGGTCCAAGCGAACCGTCGCGATGGCGTGGAGTTTGGACAATCGCGATGGTGCGAAAAGGTGAACCGTCGCGATGGCCCGAAGTGAACGATCGCGATGGCGTGGAAATGGACCGTCGCGATGGTCCAGTAGTGAGCGATCGCGATGGCGTGAGGTCGAACCGTCGCGATGGCGTGATCAGGCGGACAATCGCGATGACGCGGGTCAACGGTCAAAGGTGGACAATCGCGATGGTCCGAAGTGAACCGTCGCGATGGTCACAAGTGCGATGGCGTGAGCCAATCGCGATGGTCCGATTTTGGGCTGTTGCGATGGTCCAAAAAATGAACCGTCACGATGGTCTATCTTGACACGTGGCACCGTCGTGGCGATGGCATGGGCCAATCGCGATGGTCCGGGGTCAGCTGAACAATCGCGATGGTCCAAGTGGACCGTCGCGATGGCTCAAGTGAACCGTCGCGATGGTCCGAGACCGTCGCGATGGTCCGGCCGAGCCGTCGCGATGGCGTGAGCCTATCGCGATGGTGCGACACAATCGCGATGGTTCGAGCCAATCGCGATGGTCCACCAAAGTGTGAATTTTTGAGATGCGCCTGTGGATTCGTAGATGCGCAAGGGTCGCCTACCTCGTGGTGTGGTCGCCTACCAAGAATTCCGAAGGTTGCAGACCATCGCGATGGTCCGCCACACTCGGCAGATCTTTGACAGAGAGTAAAATTTTACCTTTTCCAAGATTTCCTGATGCACTGGAGCTCTGTACCTGCAAGAAAACTCAAGAAAACACAAGCACACACAAGCACAAAAGTTCTCTCTCGCTCTCTCGCATGCACAAATGAGGGGAAATGAGGTGAATGGGTGGATATGGTGAATTTTCTGATTTTTTTGGAGATGAAGATGGTGATGCGATGATGAAGATGGAGTATGGGGAAGGTGAAAAACACTAAAAACTAAATAAAAACAACAACAAAAACTGAAATTTTTACCTTCCAACGCCACTTCTTGCTATACTCTTACCATCACACATTCGTCCTAGACTCGATCCCCGGCAACGGCGCCATATTTGGTGTTGCTCTAGCACAATGGTGAGAACCACGTTAAGAAGCTCCACCTCCTTAATTGTCAATCCGCGGAAGAGATAGGAGTGATATGAAGATCGTGAACGTGAGATGATGTGAGAGTGAAGGTGAGAAGCATCAAGATGCACACACACATACACACACACAATGAAGAGACAAGCAAGACACAATGGAAGGTGGGAAAATTAGCTCTATTACTCAAGAACACTATTACAAGCTCAAAAGAACTCTAATCTCAAACAAGCTAACCTCAAAAATGAGCTCTTTAGCTCTTTTTATAGTTTCTAGACTAGTTTTGACCGGTTTCACATCTAGAGACCGGCATAGTTAAAAAATAGGTCCTAGAGTCTATTTGGAAGGGTAAACGATGTCTAAAAATAACGAAAATTGGTACGCGCATTCTACCTAAGCTCCTCAAGCTCGAGGACTCCTCGGCTTGCACAAAATGGAGCTATGAATTAGAAAATGGGATTTTGTCTATATTACATATGTTACAAGAGTGATGAAAATCACTGTTGGATGTTTGAAGAGGTAATAGAAACATAGTTGTTTGAAAAAATGATCCGACTGGCTCCCTGCTCCGTCTTTACATGCTTCCACGTCGTCTGTGCCTCTGACTGTGCCTCTGACTGCTTCCAACAGTAATGCCATCTGCATCACCTTCAACAACTCACTTTGTAGGTGAAATAGGATGTTTTTTAACACCTTGCATAATATTCTATAGTCCTTTTGCAACCAATACATGAGGTATCATATAAGCCCACAATGGGTAATTTGCAGCATACACTCCTTTCACAGGCCACTCGTTTTGACGTCTCTCTCTCTCTCTCTCTCTCTCTCTCTCTCTCTCTCTCTGAGACACACACACACACAACAGATACACGGACATGGATACTTCCCCTTTCTTTTTGGCAATACCGTATTGCAATACCAACCTAGCGGTCAATGTTATGACGGCCAGCAGCAGAGTACGTTCGTCTGGAGTCCACTTTCAGAATGAAATGTTATTGGAAACTGGATACATTGCATACTGTGCAGAGAAGTCCATGCCTTCATCAATATGATTGCACTTCCCAAGGATGACCATGCGCTTGTATGTATTCGGAAATCAAGCAAAGCTTAAAAAGGTTTAAACTTTGGAAGTTCTTATGATATTGCACCATCTACAGTCTGGCAGACACCATCTCTGTGTGGCGGCCGCGCATGTTGATCATTCTGAAGCTCAGGAAAAGCATAAGTACCGTCTATGTACAGAGAGAATGTTCAGAGCCTCCGATATACAAGAGGCCTGAAGCATTGTCATGTTTCATTATCTCCATATCTCTGACACTCTGTATCTTATTGCATCTCTCTCCTTGTCTGTATCTCTCGGACTTACAGCCTGTCGCTGCAAAAAGGAGAAGTGATAGCACGTACTTCGCATGCTACTCTTCCTGTCGAATTCAGAGGACCTATTCAGCTGTGGAGTCCACACAAAAACAAAAGCATTATTCCGAAGTTTATAAGGAAATCAATGTTTACGACACTAAATTATAAAATATAAACAATGCTAGGAAGTTACTAAGAGATTGATTTTGTAGAGCACTATGCTATCCACGAATGTGCTGTAATGGTTTTCTTCCTTTATGAAAGTCCAAAGACATATGTGTACTACAGGTGGCCGTCTGTGTGATCATCAACATGAAGACAATTGCAATAGTATGCTCGTGGGAAGTCAAAGAAGGCAGTCACATTCCATAGCAAAGCTCCACATTGTAAAGCATACTGAGCATGAGGAAAATCTGCTTATAAATAGCGTTTATTCTTGTATCGATGTTATTGTTTTTCAAAGTGGAAGCTGTTGTTCAACCCTCTGCTTCAAAAACCTGTCCTTCAGTCATTTAGTGCTCTTTTAGGCATGATCTTTTAGGCATGTAGCATGATGCCAACAGAAGTTTTTTTGTTTTCAATTTTTTTAAGAGACAAAGGAAGATAGGAGATGCCTAGAACAAGAATCAACTTTTGCTTATTCTAGTACGATTTAAATGCATGTGTGGCGAGATGTGTTGAGATAGTCGCACGACTTTAGTTGTATTTTGTTCTTACCATTTCTTATTCGGTGAAACATTTACAAAGTAGATCTTACCATTGATACCATATCCAGACAAAAGTATTGTTCTCCTCCTCGCTTGAACCAGCTACTGTAATGAGTTGTAGTTTCATTGTGATATGCTTTGCTTGCGTTAAGTCCTTTCCAAGTAAAGCGATCGCCAAATTATCATAGTTTTGAACAAATAGTGATTCTTAAAAAACTGCTTTAATCAAGAACTGGTTTGAGCGAACCACGCTATTTGAGCAAGTGCCATGGGAACGTATTCTGATTTGGTAGAACACAAAGTAATTCTATCTTGTTTCTCACTTTGTCATGCAATAAGAGAAACAAGTATCCTCATATAGACATCCATGTACTGAAATCAACCATCCCTTGCAATTCTTATCAAAGTATCATATAAGAAAAGGACGGGGACCTCTTGAAGATATTTGATAGACCACGATAAAATATTCGGTTTATTGTAAGTACTAAACGAGATAATATCGTGAATTTGTAGAAGTACTTATGGAAATAAATTAGGTTGTTTATATGTGAACACTTTTTTGAAAGGATCTAAACTTTGCGTTATGATGGTGATTTGGGTCGTGCAAACTTCCATATGTGCATGTTTCAAGCTTCTCAACCTTGGAAAAGTTTGAATAATCGAAAAGTAGGATAAATCTACATCATAGGTCAAAGTCCACTATTATAAAGTATTTTTAACAAGGTTTGAGCCATGATAACATTAGCACCTTTGGATTAGTAGAGAAGACATAAGCTTAATGAAATGGTAAATTCTCAAGGAGGCAAAAAGGTATTGGCTTCGAAACCCAAGGTCAACATGGAGAGATTATGCGGCACAAAGAATCCTTAAGAGTCTTCTAGAAGCATCATCTGAGCTAAAGAGAATCAACTTGGGTAGAGTGGCAACTTAAATCAATTGGTTAATACACCTAATATCGACTACCTCGACTTAATTCAGAGACATGGCTAGGTGAGCTCTATGTTATTTTTACAGATGGATGATGGAGGTTCCCCATGCATTTTCAGTTCTTACTTAACTCTAGAGGATACCCTTCTTTTAGAGATCTATATAAGGGCCTGTTGTGTGGAGAGTGAAAGTTCATTCTTTCATGTGAAGAGGATAGTTTTCTACATTGGTGTTAGAGCCAAGTTCCATGGAGACATTCAAAGGATCATCACCTTCTTTACAAACCTTTGTTTGGAAACTATAGGGGAGTTTAAATGTTTTCTTGCAATAAGATTCTCTATTTCTTCATTTTCAAATGCTTAGATTCTCTCAACTCATTCTTAGGCATTAGGCAAAACCTCTGCAAAAAGATAATTTCTTTGGGAAACAACACCACCTTGGCACACCAACGGCCTCATGAGAGAAAATCATGGCCATGTTCACATAAGTGATTTACCACATGCAATTTACTGGGACCAAATGGAGGTAGAAAACACAACCCATGTGCCTATGGGGAGGAATAACTCTTCTCAGTCCCTCCTTCTTATGTTGAATAATGAATAAAACCATGCAATATATAAAGCATTCCATACCCTTTTTGCAACATCTATGTGATTGTTCTATGTCTCTTGAACCCTTTACTAGTGGTGCACATGCAAACTTGCACTTCTCACTGTTTCTCCCATACTTCCTCCTACCCCTACAAAAAGTGTGTGTAGAAGATATCCAATGTGCTTTTAAAGTATATAAGGAGAATCCACAGATTTATTCTATCTTTTCATTCATACAAAAGAAGAGCCTAAGAACACTATCAACTACCTAGCTATCTCTTAGCAAAATGTAGAGAGAATACGCTCTCTTGGAGAGTAGCTCTCTTGGAAATTAGAGAGAAAAATCTATCTTCTACAAACAGATACATGAAACAAAATATGGAGCAAGTTTTAGAGAAGTAGTGAAGTAATGATACATATCAAGAATAAAGGGGGCATCGTGATGCCCCCAATTGAAAAAAAAGTGGGGAATGTCACTTATGTGACAATGGCATCAGATCGCATCGCATACATGATGCTCTAGAAGAGAAATGAAAGAAAGAAATCAATTGCCTCGAATAAGTGAGGATGAGCATCACATGAGTGACAATAAGCATCGCATAAGTGATGCATATATTTGTTGTTGCTATGTGTGTTGCCTTTTAGCGACTATGTTAGCGATGATTGCACACTAGATGTGACACTATAGCATTGCATAAGTGACACTCCATGAATTTGGAAAAAATTTGATCTTTTCTGACACATTTGTGCCGGGATCAAGTGAAAGAGCAAGAGTGAACGAGCGACCAAACAAGCGAACAAAAGTGAACGAGCAATGTTTCCCTATATATGCTTGCTCATATTCTATATCTGCTTTTGATAGTTATTATTAGGTGTCTATGGCACTTTGGATCATGTGAACGGCTATCAGTTTTAGTTGTGAAATGTCCATTTTGAGCCATGTTTTTGGTATGACCAGAGGTTTTCTTGTGAATACATATTTTCCTTTATGAGCATGCACCGTCTCATTAAAGGGTTGTTGGATTTGTAATTGAATATGTAGCTTAACCTCACTCTCTAGGACCACCTTGCAACTTCTCTGTTCATGATGCATGCCTAACAGAGAGGGCTCTACTATGATCAGAATCAATATGATAGACTCTTTGGTCCTTGTATCAGTCTCTTGTTGAGTTTCTTCCTTGAGGTGGATAAACATTTGTGCTTCTTCATATTTGATCTCTTGAAATCATAACTTTATTGCATCATTAATTTGAATGATATATGTATTGTCTGGTGTGGGGGTCCTTACAAATTCTTATTCCAATGCACTTTCTTTATTGTCCTTGGAATCACTTGCCACTTCTTGTCGATCCACCATTTGATTCAATTTGTCCCAATGCACATCATAATTAATATCTGTATTTACAAGAGTATTTAGAGTTAATTTATCATCTTTTCCATTTGATCTGGAGCATGAAGTTGAATCCTCTAGTCCTAATTCCTTGTAATGATCCATTATAGAAAACCTCTTACTCTTTTTTTTTTCCTTCCTTTGGCCTCTCTTACTTGCCTCAGGATGTCCTTGTATTGTGAGACCCTTCCATGAATGTATGAGTTGCTTGAAGGACATCTTCCAACTCTGCTTTACTAATGGGTAGTGGTTTAGCCAAATTGGATCTAGGTATCACATGGATTCTCTTTGCTGATGGAGTGGTTGATGCTTCTTCAAAGTCCATACTTCATTTCAACCCTCTCATTTCTAGTTTAGTGCTTGTGCCTGCCTCCTCTTTGATAATCACCCCATGTTACTTATTTGTGATGGTGGCTCAGTTGACATACCTTGCCTTGTCCATAGTGGATGTCATCTCTCCTAAATATTCTCTAATATCCAATACATGATAGATGAGAATGGTCAAAGTTGTACTTCCATTCAGAAAAATTATAACTTCCCATTATTTATTGGCTTTGAAAAGCCTTTCTTGCACATACAAGGTTAGATTGATCCAGTTGTCGATCTGTTTTATGGCATGTGATAATAGTTGGACCACTACTTTTTTGTGGTGTTGTATACCTATGCATGTTTGGGAAACAAGAATGTTGATGCTCCAAACACACTTCTTCCTCAATATCCATTCAATTAATATTCGGAGAGGTGCTCTTCTTTTATTCATGAATCTTGTCTTTGACAATAGTAATACCATATTTAATCCATCTAGATACTTCTTCAATATGATTGTCTAGTTTCCTTATAAATCCATGACTCTAGCCTTTTGTACTGAGGGTATTTTTATTGCAAGATGTAATGTATTCATGACTTGAGTGCATCATTCAAAGTCTTGATTAAAGATATGAAACTTAAAATAATCTTTGATTCTAGCCTTGGTACATGTGTCATTACTCGATGAAATTCATGAACATCTTTCAAGTCTTTGCACATCATAGGGAATTGATGGTGGCCATCCATGATTCTTATGGTGATTAAGAAGAGGTTGTCTTCAACTAGCTAGTCATCATGAAACCACTGACCTTTTGCTTTAACTACACACTCCAAGGGGAATCTGTGAACTTCCATTTGCAAGGATGCTTCAGAATCCTAAAAAATCAATCTTCACTTTAATTGCAATACGTGATTAATATGCGAAATTAGGAAAGCTTCCCTTTTTCCATAGTGCTCAAGAATTCTTTCTTCTCCTTTTAAAGAGTTCCCCCCTCACATAGGAATTGTTAATCATAGTTGTTAATATCTCCCTGGAATTGTTAATATCATTTCTCAGTATATGGTATATAACTAGCTTTATTTAGCTATCCACTCTAATTAGATGTTTCCAAAATCTCCCTGTCAATTCGTACCAAGTTGTGAGCTCTGAGTAAAATATTGAACTCTTATATTCCCAAAATACAAGGTTTCTTCGCATTTCTTGTACATGCAAGTTATCTGTTTTGCTGCATACTTTTGGGAATGATGTTCCTTTACCAAAACCATGGACCTCTACATGGACATACAGGTTTCCGATCTCAACACCCTCATGGGACAATTGTTCACACATGAGGCAAAGCTTATGAAGAATGGAGATAACACAAAAGTTAATCAATCATCTGATCTCTATACACATAAAAAAAGAGTAAATATAGCAAAAGAAAAGGTAAAAATTATGATGATGAGAGCAACGTCTCTCAACAAAAATTTGCACGAAGAGGTAGAGGCTCAAGAGGAAGAGGGAGAGGAGGAAGACAAGGTACAAGGAGACCCCAAAGATCCTCTACGTGTGCCATATTTGGCTTCACTAATCACATTACTAAGAATTGTTTCAAGAATCCTAGAAAGCAAAGAGGAAGAAGTTACAGCAAAGGAGGCTATGGAATCTCAAGAGGTAGATTCAACAACAACAATGGCTACAACAAAAAACCATACAACAAAAATAATTAACAAGGAGGATACACGGGAAGGAGAGAGTACAAACATTATGTAGATGATCAAACCCAAGAAGATTCATTACTTCTGATGAACATGATCATGAAGCAAGGTAAAATAGATGAACATGTATTCTATATAGACTCGGGTTGCTCAAATCATGTAGCAAGAAATGTAGCTCTACTTGCAGACTTAGAAGATCCAAGAAATAGACATGAAGTCCAAATAAGAGATGACACAAGGCATCCAGTGGAGAAGATAGGAAATGTGAAGACTACATATGGTAATATGAACCTATTGAGCAAGGTATTGTATGTTCCAATCATCACCAAAAATCTCATAAGTGTAGGTCAGATTCTTGAAAAAGGATTGCATGTCAGATTTACAAAGAATGGAGCATTTTTTGAGGATCCATATCAGGTATTCAAGAGGATAGCAAGAGGAGAAAAGTGAGATAGACTATTTACATTTGAGCTACAAGATAATAGAAACATTGCATTGTTCAATTATGTAATCAAACCCTATCAGAATCAAAAATTTGGCACAAGAGGTTAACTCATATAGGTGAAAGGTTTCCAAAGAAAATCAGTAGGGATCAAAGTGTGCTTGGTCTACCAAATATCTCCAAACAACACATGGTTTATGCTATAGTTAGATGTCTGTGAAAGCACATGAATAGCAGAAGGAAGAAGAAGAAGCTTGGAGCACAACAACACATTACATAATGTATTACCACTTAGAATGTATAAGGATTAGTATCTTGTTAGGGATATAGACATATATACAAGCCGAGTGAAAAAAACCTCCTAAAGAGGGAAAAAAGTGCCCCGAAAGTCCTAGCGTGTTCACACACATCACTACCTAAATATATCAACAAATCCCCCTTGGCAGTGATGCAGTGAACAAGGCGTTGACACTCACCTATAAGGAAGTGCCAAGCTATGTGGAACCAATCCACAAAAGGAATTAAGCCCAAAGCTTTGTGGAAAGCTTCAAACTTCTCCCTAGCCAGAGCCTTCATGAAAAGGTCTGCAATGTTCTCCTGCATGGACACATATGCCAAGTTGATCTCTCCAGTAGAGAACCTCTCCCTAACATAATGATAATGCACCTCAATGTGCTTAGTGCGAGCATGGAACACACAGTTTCTCGCAATTGCCAATGTACTCTGACTCTTAGTGAAGATGGTGGTGGCAGAAGGCTGACCAACACCCGAATCAGCCATAAGGTGTCTGAACCAAACATACTCAACACTCCCTCTGAAAGCTGCCCTATACTCAGCCTCACAACTGGAGGTGACCATAGTAGGGTGCTTCTTGCTCAGCCAAGATATGCATGAGTTACCAATAATGAAGAAAAACCACTAGTGGACACACAAGTTTCATAGCAACTAACCCAATTACTATTTGAAAAAGCATGCAAATTTGGTAGTAGTGATGCCCCTTTGGGATAAAAAATCCAAGTAGCCGGGTACCCTTCAAGTAGCAAAAGATGCACTTAACCACTGCCAATGTTTGACACTTGGGCAATGCATAAACTTGCTCATATGTGAGATAGCAAACTGAATATCTCGTTGAGTAATGCATAAGTAAATCAAGCATCCAACAACTTGCTAATAGAGAGTAGCATCAAATGCATCTCGAGCATCATGAAGACTCAATCATAAAATCATCTCCATACGAGTGGCAATAGGCTTACAGTCTTCAAGGCCAAAATGCTGCAATAATGTGTCAATATATATTTTTTTGACACAAAGCCATTCCACCATCAACTTGCATAAATTGAATGCCCACATAGTTATGCAAATGCCCCAAATCAGACATCTCAAATGAGGCATGCAAATCAGCCTTAAAATCAGAAATATGCGTGTCATAAGGACCAATGAGCAGCATGTCATCAACATACACCACAATGATCAGTAGCACATCATTAGCATGTGTAACATATACAATGCTTTTAGTTGGAATTTTCTCAAAACCATGTGAAATAAGATAGGCATGTATCTTTTCATACCAAGCACGTGGTGCTTGCTTTAAACCATATACTGCATTCTTGAACCTACTGTTGGCAGTAGTCAAGGAACTAAAGGACTCACAATACAAGGAAGCCTAGGAAGGGAGTCGGAGCGAAGAGAAAGCACAAGCAGACACAGTAGTCAAAGAAGATCTGGCAAATAGGCCATTTAAATTTTTCATGCATCAAAGAGTTGGGCACACAAGAAGAAGGAGCAAGTAGGGAGCTCAAGGAAATGTATGTCAAAATGTTAGAAGAAATCCCTACAAAAATAGTGATTTTCATCACTAAAAACCATTGTAAATACCATTTCATATTTTTGTAGCTCCATTTTGTGCAAGTCAAGGAGTCCTTGAGCTTGAGGAGCTTTAGAAGTACCTACCTATCAGTTTTCACATTTTTTAGACTCCGTTTGAACCTCCAAATAGGGGAGAGAACCTAATTTTTAACTAGGCCGGACACTAGGTCTTGACAAGGCCAAAACCTAGTCAAAAACTATAAATAGAGCTAGAGAGATCATTTTTAAGGGTAGCTTGTAATTGAATTGAACTTGGATGAGCATTTTGAAAGTAATCTAAAAGAACTCCATTGTCTTTCTCCTTGTCTTGTCGTGTGTGCGCGTGTGTGTGTATGTGTGTGCATGTTTGTATGCTTCTCACTCACACACTTGTGCCTTCACTTGCTCGAGGTCATCATACCATCCTCACGTCTTCCCGGATTGACATTAAAGGAGGTGCTACTCATCACTGAGCTACACCTACACACCTAGTTCTCATGCTCTTTCTACACAAAGCCATGGGGCTGAAAAACATATGCTTCTTCATGCAAGTCACCACTCAAAATTGTTGTTTAAATGTCCAACTGATGTACATTCCAACAAGGATGAGCTACAAGTGCATAGATGCTCCGAATAGTAGTCATACGACATGTAGGTGCAAAGGTCTCATCAAAATCAATGCCTCTTTCTTGCGCATAACCCTTTGCAACAAGCCTAGCCTTATACCTATCAATTGTTTCACCAAGCTTATGTTTCAGCTTTTATACCCACTTTGTGCCTATGGCCTTCTTGCCAGGAGGCAAGTCACATAAAGACTAGGTACCATTTTTCATGATAGCATTATATTTAGATTGCATTGCAACCAAACAGGTTAAGTCTCATCACAGAGACTAGAGGCAGCCATAACATAGCAATCTGATCCAAAAGAGGCATTATAAGAGCCTGAACGAGTACAATATGATAGAAGTGCATCTAATTTGTTGTCACACAAAGTCTGCACCAACCATTTTGACATAGTTTGTGCTTGCTCAATATCAGCTCTCTCATCAGCAAGTGCATCATGTAAATTTGCATCAGAAATGGAATGATGTGCATCACCACATGAAACCTGCAAAGGCTGAGAAGTTGCCTCATTAGGACCAGCGCTAGACTGTCCACCTATAAAAAGAGGCAACAAAGTATCATACATGTATTTGGAGCTAACAAATGTGTGCTTAGTACATGAAAGTAAGGGCTGAATAGCATCTTCCACAAAAACAACATCATGGCTAACCAGAATGTGTTTACTCTGTGGATGATACAGAGGATAGCCTTTGCTTTCAGAACTGTACCCAACAAATATACATTTCAGTACTTTATCATCCAATAATTTGTGATGTTGTTCATGAACTAACGCATATGCCAAACAACCAAAAACATGTAGTTGAGCAAAAGATGGGTTGCGACCATGCCAACCATCATATGGAGTGATGGACTGCAGTGCTTTAGTGGGACACCTGTTAAGTACAGATGTTGCACACATGATAGCCTCAAGCAAGAAACTATGTGGTAAAGCTTAACTCTTGACCATACACCTCGCCATCTCCATGAGTGAAATGTTCTTCCATTCAACAACTCCATTCTATTGAGGTGTATACAGCACTATACATTGATGTTTTATCCCATGTTCAGCCAGAAACTCATTAAAATCTAAAGACATATACCCCCCCCCCCTCGATCAAAGCAGAGGGTGCCCATTTTACACGTTGACAGACTTGTAGCCAAAACTAAAAACTCTTTAAAGCACATAAACACTTTGGACTTTGCTTTCAATGGATATACCCATGCATGCCTAGAAAAAACCTCAATGAAAGCCACAAAGTAAAGATAATTTCCAAAAGAGGGTGTTTGCATAGGACCACATACATCACTATGAAAAATCTCCAATTTTTTAGTAGCTCAAACTGAACCATCTTTTGGAAAGGAAGAACGCAGCATTTTGCCCAAAATACGACCTTCACATACATGTTTACTGGGTGCCATTTAGATTTCTGCAGGCATAGCAAACTAGCGAAATTTAGATGACTAAAGCGTGCATCCCAAAGCTTTGCATATGACATAGCATGAGAATCATGTACTACACATGCAAAATCATTTACACATCTTTCATATTCTATGAGCTTATATATCCCAAGACATAAAATGCCAAAAGCAATAATGACGTTGTTATTGGACAGATCATGAACTATACATCTGTCATCAACAAATTTCACAACCAAGCCAAACTTGTCTAATGCAGAAATTGATAACAGATTTTCTTGATCCCTAGCACAAACAAAGCATCTAACAAAGTCAAAGAACTACCATCAGTAGTAGTCAAAATGATCTTACCAACTCCCATAATAGGATAAGAGTTGTTGCCGTAGGTAACAGTACTCCCTCTAGGGGCACGCTCGAGTGAAGAGAAGAAACTACACTGCGAGGTAATATGTTTGGTTGCCCCACTTTCAAAATACCAAACATCTGAGTCTACTACAGACATGGAGTGCTCATGAGAAAATGGCTCAAACTCCAAGCAGTAGTAAACACGCATTCTTCATCCTGCACAAGATTAGCAGACTCTGTTTTCGATGTAGAGACCTCTGGAACAACCATTATGGCCTCCTGCCTCTTTAGGACCTAGTTTTGGACAACTCTTAATGACATCATCATTTTCTTTAAAGTATTTGGAAAACACTTTTTGCTTTTTTTATTTCTTCTCATCTTTGTCTTCCTTCCTCGAATCTGCAGCATTTGGAGATTTCTGCTTACTAGTAGAAGAGCCGCGTTTTCCATTGCCCTTCTGACTAGCTAGGAAATCTTGATTTGCAACAGACATAATGGACCTTTTTTGCCTGCAATGATCTTCCTGCAACAAAGCAGAGACTAACTCCTCAAATGACAAGGCATTTGGATTGCCTCTCATCATCAACTAAAGAGTAGAAGCAAAACTCTTATATGAATCAAGAAGACCATTCAGAACAGTCTACACAAGTGAGCTATGTGGTATAACTTCATGAGCAGAAATCAATTGTTCCTTCAAGTTTTTGATCTTTGTTAGAAAGTTGTCCATATAATCACCATCATTCATGTGCTCACTCTCCAAATGTTTTTGGAGGTAAGCAACACGAGCCTCATTGGTAGCCTAGTACAATGTCGTAAGTGTATCCCAAGCATCTTAGCTGTTCTGTAAGAGCAAATGTGAGGAATAATGGCATGTTTGAGAGACAAAGCTATCAATGCATGTGCCTGGGCATCTCTGCCATCCCAACAAATTTTCTCTACAATAGGTGCAGCAAAATCGCATCACGAATAGGAATATACAGAATATCATCATCTTTGACACCTTCTACATCAACTTTAGTACCTTCAATTGTAAAAGTTGCAGGTGTGATAGGACATTTTTCAACACCCTACACAATCTTCCAAATTCCTTTTGCAACCAATACATGTCGCATCATATAAACCCATAATGAGTAGTAAGTACCATCCAACTTATCCTCAACAGCCAACATATGGAATACATCACTACTTTCAGTCATGGATGGTGACTAAAATACATTGATGCAAAAATTGACTCTATCTTAAAAAGTTGAAGAGAATTACCCAGATGAATTCTGCCAAATCTATAGCAAACTTAGAGACACTTATACTAGCAAACCAAAAGAGATATATACCTCTGGCACAAAAAGACAAAATAGCCTACACAAGCACTATGATAGTGCGTTTGGAGGCGGAAACGAGCTAAGATCGCAATCTCTGAAACACCCTGAGTATGCTCACCAAATTTTGTGCGATTACGAGACTACAACCGGAGAGCTATCCACGATACCCTAGATGAAGCGACGACCTACTCTGATACCAATTGTTGTAGTTAAACGTCTGTGGAAGCACGTGAATAGCACAAGGAAGAAGAAGAAGCTTGGAGAAAAACAACACAATACAGAATGTATTACCACTTAGAATATCGACAATTTACAAATATAGTGATGGTCAATTTGGCAAGTCTCATAGACAAACATTCACAAATAAGGGATATATTCATGGAGACATATTGAAGCTAGTCCATACAAATGTATGGGCACCAAGCAAGGAGCCATCAATCTCTGGATCCAGGTATTATGTTTCATTCATTGACTATTGTAGTAGATGGACAATACTATATTTCATGAAGCATAAAGATGAAGTGATTTCATGCTTTAAGAAATATCTAGCTCTTGTAGAAAACCAAACAAGTAAGACTTTGAAGAGGCTAAGATCAAATGGTGGGGAAGAATATTTCTCCCATGACTTTGATTCTTCTCTCCAAGAAAGAGGAATCACAACGGGGTATACCCTATAGCAAAATGGACTGACATAGAGAAGAAATAGAAGCATATTAGAGGCTTCAAGGTCAATGCCAAATGAGAAGAAGTTTTCCAATTACCTATGGGTAGAGGCTATATCCACAACCACCTATCTAATCAAAGACTCCCATCAAAAGCATTGGATGGGATGACACCTTATGAAGTATGTAATGGAAGAAGACTTAGCCTTGATCATTGCTCGAGCTTTGGGTATATATCATATGCACACATACCTTCATAAATCACATGCAAATTGGATCCAAAGGTAGATAAAGGCATATTCATTGGCTATGAACTTAATCACAAAGGTTATAGGCTATATAGTTCAAGCAATAAAGGTTTCATTATAAGTAGAAATGTTGTTTTTAATGAAAACAAATCTTGGTTTGAAGATGATTGCAGTAAAATCAAACTTCCCTATGACCTAGAGGAAGACTTTCCAACATTGTCAAAAAGGAATGAACTTGAAGCATCAAGTGATTCTAAACAAGACTAAAAGACTCCAAGAAGGGAAATCAGTTCTTGGAACTCTAAAGGCAAAGCCAAGGCGCAAGAGATGAGATATGTGGTAGAATCATCTCAACAAACTATAAGGAGGTCTACTAGAGAGAAAAGGAAGCTAGAAAGGTAAGGTTATGACACCTCTTTAGTAACTAAGCATTGAACATACATAGCATAGGACTCAAAATTCAAAGAACCATCAACATATGAAGAGGTGGAGAAGAAACCAAAATGGAGAGATGTCGTGGAGGAAGAGATAGAACCTCTACAAGAAAATTAGACTTGAGAATTGGTTCCCAAGAAACAATCTATGAAGGTCATTAGCTCAAGATGGATTTACAATGTAAAGAAGAATTTTGATGGCTGAGTTAATGGGTGAAACGCAAGGCTTGTAGCCAAGGGCTTTGCACAAATCCAAGTATTGAGTATGAAGAGACATTTTCACCTATGGAGAAAATACCTACAATTTAGTACTCATAGGTGTAGCATCTTCCAAGAATTGGAAGAAATATGAGATGGATGTTAGAAATGCTTTTCTAAATGTGTGGATTCTAGAGGAGGTATACATGGCTCAACCTCCTGGCTTTGAAGATCAATCATATCCAAAATATGTATGAACATTAAGAAAAGCTTTGTATGGCTTCAAGCAAGATCCAAGAGCTTGGAGTCATAGACTTGTCACTTACTTGAAGGAAAAAGGCTTTATGGTAAGCAAGGAAGATTCTTCCCTATTTATCAAGAGGAACCACTCAGAGGTCATATACCTCTATGTATATGTGGATGATAGAATATTTATAGGAAGTGATGCAGATGGAATCAAAAGGATCAATGCTCAAATGAAAGAAGAATTCAAGATCAATGATCTTGGCCTTCTCACAAACTTCCTAGGTTTGGAAGTAGTATATAAGTATAAGTTTATGTTCCTAACTTAGAGAAAGTCCGTTGGAGATATGCTTAACGAGTTCAAGATGGAAAACACAAAGATTTCACGTACACCCATGGAGGTAAATCTAAAGCTAAGTGCTCTTGAAGGAGAGTTAATTGAAGATGATATGTAGCAGTCCTCATCAACCCCATAGAGATGAATACTAGAACATGCAAAATACATTTGCAAACATTAGTGCTATGATCAAAAGAACAAATGAGATCGTGTTTAACTTAAATTATATATCTTGATAGAGAGAAGTCTTATCTTATGATTCTTAGGATGTCAGATTCCAAATACATCAATAGCTTCTGGATGAAGCTTCTTCCTTCTAGATACATTAGCTTTGGGAAATAGTTTCTTGATGAAGCCTCTAGCTCCCGACTACCACTGAGCTATCAGAATCTCATTCACACTCGCACTCTCAATCACACTCTCACTCACAATCTCAATGTCAATGACAATAATAATCATGTGATTATACAATCGTAATTGCAATCTCATTCTCATTCTCATTCTCAATCGCACTATCGCTTTCAATCTCAATGTCAATCAGATGGATCATTCTTTTTGGTATCATTTAATGAAAAAAATAGTTCTTCAAAAGGTTCTTCATCTCAATTTGGATCAGATCATCATTATCTTCATCCATAAAATCTTGCTATCAAGCTCAACATGTGATGATCCAAGACAACATGTATGAATTTTTCATTTCTTTTACATGTATAGTGGTCGTGCTGATATATGTCGGGGATACATAATTGAGCTTTACTAGATTTATATATCGAGAGTGATGGCACATTTGTTTCTTGCTAGCTCACTCATTTTCATACATTAGGATTTTCCTTATGTACTATTCTTTATATATTTTACTTGTTGTATTGTTGTTTAAGGACATTCTTGTACATTCATTTTTATGTAAAAGAAGAAGAAGAAGAAGAGGAGGAAGATAATTTTCCTTGCCTCAGTTTGTGTGTGTGCTCCTCTTTGATTGTGAGTGTGTGTGTGTGAGCTCTCTTCCTTATCTCCTTCCTCATGACATGGTATGAGACCCAATGTGGCTATAGAGAGCTCATGGAGAAGGCCGACACTGAAGACTACACGAGAAGGCATGTAGATAGCATGATTCAGAAATGACCTCAGATTGCTATGAAAATTGGCATGAAGATAGAAAGCATCAAAATATATTTGAGCTCACAAGGTGGGTGCCACAGAAAAACTAGGTTAGTTTGCAAATTTGTAACTTGCGTCTTATTTGGCAATGCTTATATATTCAAGATCTACAATTTCAAACGATTGTATGTACTTTTGATAGAACAAAACTATGTTAGTCTGAGATCGAATTATCATGTCAAAGTACAACAGTGTTCAAGCAAAAGTACTGCTTGAAATGTTTTTGTAGTGATGTGAATTGTTGCAGAAATGGCAAACATAGATGGAATGAGTCAGCTTATGAGCGATTAATTGGACAAGATCAACTTCCTTGCTTGGGGATTTAGAATGAAAAAATTTTCTGGATGGGAAAAGGCTACTCGAAGTAATCGAAGGAGAGAACAAAAATGCTCTACATTTACAAGAGAGGAACGAGACTGCCGACTAGTTAAGGGCATATGAGGAATGGAAGCAAGGAGCATGAAAGGTAATGTATTTTTTTCTCTATTAGCATATAGGATAGCATGATTGAGCACATACAGGATGCCAAAACTCTAAAAGAGGCTTGGAATAGTTTGGTCACATTGTACGAGACCAATACAAAGGCATGGAAATTACAACTCAAGAACCAGCTACATACATTGCAGAAAAAGGGCATGTCGGTAAGTGAATATGCATTGAAAATGAAAAGCATAGGTGATTCACTTGCATCTATTGGCATGAATGTAGATGATAATGATAAAGTGGAAGTATGCCTTCATGGTCTAGGAGCTTCATATAAGTAGTTCCCAACGTCTATTTAGACCAAGGAAAATATTCTAAATTTTGTTGATCTAGTGTCCATGCTGATTATTGAAGAAAAGAATCTTGGTGAGGACTCAAACTCCCAAGTAAAACCTAGTTCTAAGTACGTATTCTACTCTGGTAGAGGAAGACGCAGAGGTAGAGGCTTCAAAAGTGGAAGAGGAAATCCAAGACCAATGTCAACATCAAAATCATGCAGGAGGTAGAGGACAATTTTGAGGCACCGGGAACCAAATAGGACATAGAATTTTCCAAAGAAATGATTGAGGTATTGATAGTAAAGGATGCTAGAATTGTGGTAAACCTACGCACTTTGAATGTTATTGCAGGTTGAAGAATCAAAATAACAAAAGGCAAAAAAATAAGTATGCATCCACAAGTGTAGATGATTTTGAGAAGCTGTTCATGATTCAACATCATATGATGAATACGATGTGTGTTGTTGTTTCAAAATTGAATGGTAATGTTTGGTATGTTGATTTAGGTGCTTCAAATCACATGACCAATCATGTGGAGTGGTTTAGTAGTTTGCAAAACTTGCGAATTCTTGGATATGTTGAAACAAGTGATAAGACATCACACCCTATCGAGCATATAGGAAACATAGCATTGTCTATGGAGAATGAGAAGGTAAAACATCTTGCTGATGTGTTGCATGTTCCAAATGTAATGAAGAACCTAGTTTCTATTGGATAAATGGTTGATTGAGGATTACAAGTTAGGTCAATACTGATGTGTTACATGTAGAAAAGTACAAACAAGATGGAGGATTGATTCACAAAGGAAACAATGTGGGTAGGATGTTCTCCATAAATGTGAAAATTCTTGAAATGAATGTAGCCATGTTTGCAAAAGGTGCAGAGTTATTGCATATACAGAGATCTCGCACAAACAAATTGGACATGCAAACTTGCAGAGGCTGAAATTGATGTAGTCCAAGGAGATTATACATGGCCTACCAAATTTCAAAGTTGCAGAAATTCAAAAGGTATATGCACCATGTCAATTTGGTAAATAGTCAAGCGCATCATTTTTGCATGCCAAACATGTTAGTGAGAATGTGGTAGAAATAGTACATACAGATGTTTGGGGTCTTGCAAAGACCACATCTATGGGTGGTTGCAGGTTTTATGTTACTTTTATTGATTAACATACATAGAAAGTATACGTATATTTCATGAAATAGAAGATTTAGGTGTTGAGTGACTTCCAAAATTTTAAGCCTATGGTGGAAAAGGTTAGTGAATGGGTAGAAAGGAATAGAAGAGTCATATTCATTCTATCCCAACACATAAGCAATAGCATGATAGGGCATATACAACACTTGGACACATCCAAGAAGGTTGAGGAGACCTTTCAGAGATTGTACTCTTCATCAATCAAGGCAAGGAAGACTCAGCTAAAGAATGAGCTAGATAGTCTTAAGAAAGAACCAAGTACTAACAGTAATGAGTTCATTTTGAAGGTTAGGGAGCTTGCAGATGTCCTAGGCTCAATTGGAAGCCCAATCAAGGAGGTGCACAATCAAATGGCACCCAACCCCAAGTTTTCTATGCAAGTAGAGGTAAAGGCAAAAGAGTTGGACAAAATGCAAAGGCAAAGGAAGATGAAGGTCAAACTCAAGCTCAAGCAACCAAGAAGACTCCAACCAAAGCTATGGATCAAGAGGAATAGGAAGGAGTAGAGGAAGAGGAGGAAGATCACATGGAAGAGAAGCATCCAATGGAGAATGCTACAATTGTGGAGAAACAGGCCATTAGACAAGAGATTGTTGGTCCAAAGGAGGATGCAATCAAGGATACAAAAGCAACGAAGGTAATTACACTAGTACTTCAGCGAATTCAGAAAATGAGAACTTTCTTATGATGTATGGGTCAAGTGAAAGAGTCAATTCAGAAACATTGATAGTGGTTGTAGCATTAACCATATGAGTTGCAATAAAGATGTTTGCTTTAATTTATATTCACCCATCACTCAAGGACATGTAGGGAAAGGGGATGACACTGAGCACAAGATTACACATTTGGGAGATCTTGAATCTAGTCGATCTCAAAGCTCCAAGGAGTTGAAGGATGTGTTGCATGTGCCAACCATCACAAAGAACTTGGTTTAGGTAGATCAAATGGTTGAAAGAGGTTATTAAGTGAGGTTCAATGATCAAGGATGTTTTGTTGAAGACTCCATGCAAAACTACAAGCTCATAGCAAAATAAAAGAAGCAAGGAAGACTCTTCATCATGGAGGTAAAGCCATCAACCCCTCACACTGTCTACTTGTCAATTGGAAATAAACATATTGCAGAAATTGACTTATGGCATCAAAGAATTGGACACATAAACTTACAAAGGTTGAAGGACATGCAAAGGAAGGGCTTGGTGAGTGTTCTACATGATCTTACATCTGAGAATATGCAATGTTTATGACATGTTTGTCAATTAGGGAAACAAAGCAGTTTTACATTCAAGAAGGGAGCCCATGTGAGCAATGAAGTGTTGAATCTCATACATAGAGATGTATGGGGACCTACAAGGGAGCCATCTATTGGAGGTTATAGATATTTTGTCACATTTATAGATGATCATTCAAGGTTTGTTTGGATGTATTGCATGAAGTTAAAGTCAAAAGTGTTTTACCACTTCAAGAGGTTCAAAAACCTAGTGGAGAAGGAAACAAGGAAGTATTTAAACACTCTCTGATCGGATGGAGGGGGAGAGTATTTTTCAAATGAGGTTTTAGATTTTTTACATGACCATGGCATCAAAAGGAAATTCACTCTCAAGTACAGACCTCAAAAAAATGGGGTGGTGGAGAGGAAGAATAAATATATAGAAAAAGTGACTAGAGTTTTGCTTAATGAAATGAATGTTCCTATGCTCACATACCTCAAGAATTGAGACTCAAGTTAGACCTGAAGGCAGATAGGTGTATATTTCTTGGATATTCTTCATAGAAAAATGGTTTTAGATGCTATAATCCTTGCACAAAAGACTTAAGGTGCCTAAGGATATAATATTTGATGAGCTACTACCTTCATATGGTAGCAAAGATGTGTTACAAGTTGATGATGCATATGAAGCCGAGAAGAATTTCAAAAAGCAACAACAAACCATGGAGATGATTGGTCCAACCACTTCAAGCACACCGTCAAAGGAGATTTCTACATCATCTTGGCATGGAAGGACAAGGAACGAAGCTCATTCAAGTGAAGGAAGTAGAAAAGGAAAGGAAAAGGCAAATGATGAAGACCATCGATGGGTAGACATGGAATCTACAAATGACAAAGCTGTGGAAAAATTACAAACTCTAGGATTTAAAGCATCTAAACCAAGGAGGAGGAGATTTTTACCATCTAATGGTGAGGTAAGGTCCGTGTTCAAAGGTTAACTTATGATTCATTCATTGCAAGACACTATAACTACATGAGCCAAGTTATAGCTTGGGAAGAACCTAACTTTTTTGAAGAAGAAAATAAGCATAGGGAATGGATTGAAGCCTTGGAGGAGGAATTCAAGGCACTTGAAGAAAATGATATGTGGTCATTGGTGCCAAGAACAAAGGACATTAAAGTCATTGGCAACAAATGGGTGTACAAGGTAAAGAGGCATGCAGATGGGAGCATCTCTAGGTATAAAGCAGGGCTAGTTGCGAAAGGTTTTGCTCAACTCTATGGCATAGAATTTGAGGAAACATTCATTCCAGTAGCTAAAATGTCCACCATCAGAAGTTTGATTGCAATTTCAGCCTCAAAAGTTGGAAGATGTACAAGTTGGATGTGAAGAATGCTTTCATAAATGGAGAGCTTGAAGAGGTAGTCTTCATGGAGCAGCCCCAAGGCTTTGAAGATGAGAGGTTTGCACATCATGCATGCATGCTAAAGAAGTCTCTTTATGGACTCAAGCAAGCCCCAAGAGCTTGGAAACAAAGACTTCAGGACTGCTTGGTAAAATGTGAATACAATCAGAGTCATGCAGACCCATCACTCTTTGTGAAGAAGGAAGGTAACAAAATTGATTTCATTTGTATATATGTTGATGATTTGATCATTACAGAGGATGATGAATCCAACATCAAGGACATAAAGAGGAAGCTTTGATGTGAGTTTAAAATCTCAGATTTAGGGATTTTAAGGTACGTCCTTGGGAATGAAGTACTATATAAAGATGAAGGTATATAGTTGATGCAAAGGAAATACATTCTAGACCTTTTGAAGAAATTTGACTTGAAGAAGTGAAGGATGTCACCATGTATAGTTCAATAATTGGCTCTCTCTTGTATGCTACTATGACAAGACCATATATTGCACATATAGTTGGAGTGTTATCTCAATTTTTGCAAGCACCAAGAGTACCTCATCTTGTTGCAGCCAAAAGGGTACTTAGGTACCCCAAAGGATGAATGAATGAAGGTCTATATTATTCATTTGATAATGGATTCAATTTATAAGTAAATGTTAAACTAAGTGCTCATGAAGTTGAAGAAGTGAAGGATGTCACCATGTATAGGTCAATAATTGGCTCTCTCTTGTATGCTACTATGGCAAGACCATATATTGCACATATAGTTGGAGTGTTATCTCAATTTCTGCAAGCACCAAGAGTACCTCATCTTTATAAGTAAATGTTAAACTAAGTGCTCATGAAGTTGAAGAAGTGAAGGATGTCACCATGTATAGGTCAATAATTGGCTCTCTCTTGTATGCTACTATGACAAGACCATATATTGCACATATAGTTGGAGTGTTATCTCAATTTTTGCAAGCACCAAGAGTACCTCATCTTGTTGCAGCCAAAAGGGTACTTAGGTACCCCAAAGGATGAATGAATGAAGGTCTATATTATTCATTTGATAATGGATTCAATTTATAACCTTATTTCGATGCTAATTGGGCAGGTTCCAAAGATGACAGGGGGAGCATTAGTGGATATGTCATCATGCTAGGGAAGAAGGCCATCTCATGGATGTCAAAGAAACAACCCAAAGCGGCTCTCTCATCGATGGAATTTGAGTATAGAGGCTTAGCACAAGTCTCATGTGAACTTATGTGGCTCAAGAAGTTTTTTGTTGATCTTGATTTGTAGGTTAATAAAGCACCTATTTTTTGTGACAACATAAGTAGCATATAGAAGCATATAGAAGTGCATTACCACTTTATTAGAGAAGAGATCATGTCAAAGGATGTCAAGTCGGAGCATGTCAATACAAAGGGCCCATATGCAGATATGTTTACCAAAGCATTGGATGGAGTAAAGCTACAACACTTCAAGGCATGCATTGGAATGAAGGACCTAGGCATTGAGACTTGAGGGGGAGTGTTGAAAATCAAGTATCAATGCTGCAAAATGGGCCCAACCACAAGTTTCTCTAGTGGACCAATCGAAAGGAGGACCCAAAGTCGTGGAATCAAGTTAGAAGCTCCACCAAACTCAATCAAATTCAAATCTAATCAATCAGCCACCAAATAGCCCACCTACACTGATTGGTGGGTGGTTAGCTAGATTGTAGGAAAAGTAAAACTCTATATAAGCACCATCCTGCCTTTGTTTCTTGCTTTGTATGCATTTCACAAGTTTCATAATTAGTTTAGTGAAGTCATAAACTCAAGCATGAAGCCTCTTGCTTGCTTACCTCATTTTCTCATGATTTTGTTGCTCTGTATCTAGAGGTCTAGTTAGGTTTTTCCAAATCTGACTGTTCCAGATTGTAGAGCATTGTTTTCTCTCTCATTGTGCTCATTTTCTTTGGTTTAAAGCTATTGGGAGTGATGGCTGAATGCACTCAAAAGATCAGTTGGTGCTGCAAAACCTGCTTCACACCTGCCCTCCTTTCTCTTCAGATATGCTTAGAAGACTCCTTGAGCTTTCAATTGATACCAAGAAATACTATATGTACTTTCGAAATGAGTTGAGTAATGATTAGATCAAAACAGACTACTTGTGACTTCAAGAATCCTGAAAAACTTGTTATTTTGGTACTGACACCTGCTCAGAGTTATGCTCAGTGTGACCAGCACACTTAAAATTGATCTAATTGCTTTTGGACATAATCAATTATCTTAACAAGCTTTCATTTGCAAGTGGAATGAGAGGAAATGACAAAATACACTCTGAGAAATCAATTTAGCAAACTTAGGATCATCCCCGACATTTTAGGAACTGTACAGAGAAATACCAGAGATCACTTCGAACGCAATTTCTCCCAGATGCTTGATCCAATAACCTTCAAATTTTGTAGGCATATAGTATGCTTTAAGCTTGTTCCAATGTGCTTTGAATCATCCAATTTGGTTCAGTAGATCTTGAGATATGCCCTGTTGAAGTTGACAGAGTTGAAGGTAGTCACTCAGAGAAAACAGAGATTATGAATGTAAGTATATTGATTAAATCTAATGATTGTACATTCCCATTGGCATGTAAAGTGATGCTCAATGGTACTCAGAGGTGTAGGCTATGGTTTAGCTCTCACACACTCAAAGATTGACTCAGAATTGCCTCGGGAGGAGTGAAGGATATACGCGACTTTTGACTTGTAACTTATATAGAGATTGAGTAAGATTTTGAATTTCAAAATCATGTCAATCTCCTAGAATCTTGTACCTAAAAGTGAATGAGATATTCTCTCAATCATTCACCCACTCAATCAATCAAAGTTTCCACGACTTTATCAAGTAGGTGAGTTTACAAGAGTGGTTAAAGTCATATAGACTTTTACATGAGATAAATGGTAAGAACAATAAGACTAAGTTCCTATGGTTCTTGATTCTTGTAAATATATCCTCCAAGGGTCCAAGCTCTTTGTGAAGTCTTCAAAGTTGATATCCAAGCCAAGTGTTAAGGCTTGAATTACACCAACAAAAGCTTCATTTGTTCTCTCATATAGCACCCTGAACTTTGCCAAGTTTCAAGTTATTTGACAGAGTGACTTGGCAATTTTGTGAAGGTATATCTCTGCACATAGGCAAAGAGTGTTGCAAATAGGTAGTCTCTCTTGCAGAGGGTGGTTCTCCCACTTGTTGATGATTAACTTTTGCTTTAATACCAACTGTTGGGGATCTCACCTCTCTGAGACCACTTATTGATGGTTGTCACGGCAAAGGCTTGAACCTTGTCAAGCCTACGGAAATCGCTGCGCCACCGAAAAGATGCTAAGCTAGAGCGATATTAGAACACCTCCATAATCAACAGTAGCTTAGCAAGGTTACTGCCATTCAACCATATAAGACTGCGTTTTGAATTTACTAAAAAATTTCACTAGAAATTCATCGGATTGTCACCAGAATATCACCATAATTATACCGGAATCTTACCGGAATCAACTCCTATTCTGTTTGTAATTACTTCAAGTGATTATACAAGAAGTAAGGAAGTGATGCGTGAATTTCCTTTACTGAGTGAACGCTTTTTGAACTTTTACATGAGATAAATGGTAAGAACAACAAGACTAAGTTCCTATGGTTCTTGATTCTTGTAAATATATCCTCCAAGGGTCCAAGCTCTTTGTGAAGTCTTCAAAGTTGATATCCAAGCCAAGTGTTAAGGCTTGAATTACACCAACAGCTCCCCCTCAAGCAAAACACTTTGGCTCAAGTCTTCATCTCTAGTCTTCAATTATTTCCTGCAATCCAATCATGGATTTAAACCTGCATAGCTTGCTTCCATCCAGAGATTTAGTAAGCAAATATGCACATTGTATATTAGTAGACACATATGACAATTGAATTTCTTTGCTAAGTAATTTCTCTCTCACATAGTGGTAATGAACCTCTATGTGTTTTGTCCTAGCATGATAAATTGGATTAGCTGCAAGGTGAAGAGAACTTGTGTTATCCCCAAATATGATTAGTGGCCTTGTGTATAGGCCCAATTCTGAATATAAAAGCTTCAACCATATGGCTTCTTGAGTGGCATTGGCTAGCCCTCTATATTCTGCCTCAGTAGATGACAAAGCTACTGTGGGTTGTTTCTTGGATGACCAAGAAATTGGTTTATCACCTGCAAAACATATGTAACCAGATGTGCTTCTTCTGTCATCCTTGCAACCTACCCAATCTGCATCTGAGTACACCTTAATATCAATGTCTGATGAATATGGGAAGTACAAACCATGATTTTGTGTTCCCTTTAGGTACTTTACTATCTTCTTTGCTGCCTCCAAATGAGGTACTCTTGGTTTGTGCATAAATTGGCTAAGTACACTAACACCATATGATATATCAATCCTGGTTAAGGTAGCATAATTTAGACTACCTACCAAACTTTGGTAACCTGTAATATCTTTGAGTTCTTCTCCTTCATGTGCACTGAGTTTGTGGTTGACCTCCATAGGAATGTTTGAGACTTTAGCTTCCTACAAATTAAACTTCTTGACCATGTCCTGAATGTACTTCTTCTGAGTAATAAAGATACCTGAATTTGTATACACCAATTCAAGTCCTAGGAAGTACTTTAATAATCCAAGATCATTGATCTTGAATTCCTTCATCATCTGTCCTTTGATGTGTCTAATTCCCTGAACATCATTTCCTGTAATAATGATGTCATCAACATAGACACACAAGTATATTACCTCTGAATTGTTCCTTTTTATAAACAATGAAGTATCTGCTTTACTCATCACAAATCCTTGATCTAGGAGATAGGTTGTCAACCTGTAATTCCAAGCTCTAGGTGCCTGCTTCAATCCATACAGAGCCTTCTTCAATTTACAAACATGATTTACCTTATTGGGATCTTCATAGCCAGGTGGTTGTGACATGTAGACTTCTTTAGATATCCATCCATTCAGGAATGCATTCTTCACATCCAATTGGTACATGTTCCAATTCTTGGATGCAGCTACACTCACCATAACTCTGATAGTTGGCATCTTGGCCACAGGAGAAAATGTCTCCTCATAATCAATGCCTTGGGTTTGTGCAAAACCCTTGGCTACCAACCTAGCTTTATACCTGTTTATTGTACCATCTGAGTTCCTCTTGAGTTTATAGATCCATCTGGATCCTATCACCTTCATAGATTCTTTCTTGGGTACCAAGTCCCAAGTATCACTCTCCTTGAGAGCCTCCATTTCTTCATCCATTGCTTCCTTCCATTTTGGTTTAGTAATTGCTTCTTCAAATGTACCTGGTTCTTCATTCAAGAGATCCTTTGCAAGATATACAGAGTGCTTGGTTACAAGTGAAGTATCATACCCATACCTAATAGGCTTTTTCTTTTCTCTCTGAGATCTCCTCATAGCTTGAGTTGAGGATTTTGGATTATCTTCAAGTTGCTTCATCTTCATCTTCCCTTTGGATTTCCAAGCTTTGAATTCTTCAATGTTGATGGTGTCTTCATCATCTGAGCTTGTGTCCTCTTTCTGAATAGGTTCTTGCCTGATAAGCTTGGGAAAGTCTTCTTCCATGTCATAAGGTAGGCTAACTTTCTTGCACTCATTTTCATACCATGAATCATTCTCATCAAAGATGACATCTCTGCTTACCTTGAAGCCTTTGTTTGAGGGGTTATAGAACCTGTATCCCTTCTGATTCAAATCATAACCAATGAAGATACATTTTTCAGCTTTAGGGTCTAGTTTTCCCCTTACCTATGAGGGAATATGCACATATGCAACACATCCAAAGATTTTGCAATGATCCAGAGATGGTCTCTTACCATGCCAAGCCTCATAGGGTGTCATTCCATCAAGTGTCTTTGATGGCAACCTGTTAATTAAATATGTGGCAGTAGATACACTCTCTGCCCAAAGATAGTTTGGCAATTTCTTTTCATTTAGCATAGACCTAGCTGTCTCTACAATGAGTCTATTCCTCCTTTCAGCTACCCCATTTTGTTCAGGTGAGTACCTTGTGGTAATCTCCCTCTTGATGCCTCTTTCCTGCAAGAAATCTTCAAAGTCATTGGAGAAGTATTCTCCACCACCATCCGACCTTAGTTTCTTCAAATGTCTACCTGTTTGATTTTCAACTAGTGCAAGATATTTTTTGAAACAATTAAATACTTCATCTTTATGTTTCATGTAGTATAGGACAGTCCATCTGCTATAGTCATCTATGAAGGACACATAGTACCTTGATCCAGATATGGATGGCTCCTTGCTAGGTCCCCAAACATCTGTATGCACCAATTCCAGATAATCTTCATGCATAAAACCTTTCTTTGTATAGGGCAACCTGTGTGACTTACCAAATTGACAAGCCCCACACTTGTATATCATGTGTTGCTTGGATACATTAGGTATCCCAAGCACACATTGATCCCTACTCATTTGCTTTAAGGTCCTCTCTCCAATGTGACCTAATCTCTTGTGCCAAATCTCCAATTCTGATAGTGTTTGATCTTTATAGTTGTACAAAGCAATGCTCTTTGTGTCTTCTAGTTCAAAGGTAAATAATCTACCTGATTTTTCTCCCTTGGCTATCCTTCTGAATCCATGTCTTGGATCCTCCACATATGCACCATGTTGAGTGAACCTGACCTGTAGACCTTTTTCCACAATCTGACCTACACTCATCAGATTCTTGGTGATTGTTGGAACATACAACACTCTGCTTAATAGATTCTGATTACCATCACTTGTTTTGACATTGCCTACTTTAATAGCTAAATGTTTAGTGTCATCACCTGTCTGCACTTGATGCTTGCCTTTGGGTTCTTCCAAATCAGAAAGCAAGGCAACATTTCCAGCTACATGGTTAGAGCAACCTGAATCAATATAGAATAAGTGATCATCATTGATACCTGACTTAGATGTCATGTTCATGATCAACAAGGAATCATCTTGCTCCTCTGCATAATTGTTGTAATCTTTCCTATTTCTGTATCCACCTTGATAGTTGCCATTGTGATTGTAGTTGTTGTTATAATTATTGTTGTAGCCATGGTAGCCTTGAGATTGATTGAATCTGCCTCTGCCTTGAGAGTATCCTCCTCTTTGGTAACCTCTTCCTCTTTGGTTTTTGTAGTTTTTGTAACATTCATCTGTAGTATGGTTAGACAAGCCACAGATATTGCATGGAGATTGGTTGTAGGGTCTCCCCCTACCTGACTTACCTCCTCTACCCCTACCTCTAGAAGATCTACCTCTCCCTGCATAGTTTGCTTGGGAGGTAGAGCCTTCTTCATCAACCTTCTTGTTTTTACCTTTGTCTTTAGTCTTCTTATCAGTATATAGGGCAGAGGGATTGTTACCTTTTGGTTGCTCTCCATTCTTTGTGATCTTTGCTTCATGTGTAAAGAGTTGTCCAATCAGAGTTGTTAGATCAGGTGCTTGGATGTCGATGTATAAGTCCATTGCTGTGGTAAAGCTCTCCCACTTGTCATCTGCCTTTAGTCCATTGATCACTTGTCTGACTATTTGCTCTTCCTCAATCTCCTCTCCAACACTTGCAAGTTGATCTGCAATGTCTTTGAATTTGGTGAAAAAATCTGAGACACATTGTTTTGATTGCTTCCTAAGAGTTGTAAACTCAATCCATAGCTGATTCTTTCTGGCCCTTGTGCTTGATGAAAAATATGTTGACAAGGTTTCCCAAGTCTCTTGGGAAGTTTTGCAATTCCTTATATGTGGTAGAAGGAAATCAGAAATAGAGTTTAAGAGATATGACCTTGCCAAAGCATCTTTTGCACACCACTGATTGAGCCTCTCATGTTCATCCTTTGTAGGTAGGCCTCTAGTCTTGAATGAGGGCAATTCCTCATCTCCTGATATGTATCCATACAAGCTCCTTCCTTGTAGATAGGTCTTCATCCTTAGAGACCAAGCTTGGTAGTTGTTCCTGTCTTATTTGTCAATGAAGGAAGGAAAACCATCACCCATGATTACCTTATTTGCTCTGATACCACTGTTGGGAGTGATGGCTGGATGCACTCAAAAGATCAGTTGGTGCTGCAAAACCTGCTTCACACCTGCCCTCCTTTCTCTTCAGATATGCTTAGAAGACTCCTTGAGCTTTCAATTGATACCAAGAAATACTATATGTACTTTGGAAATGAGTTGAGTAATGATTAGATCAAAACAGACTACTTGTGACTTCAAGAATCTTGAAAAACTTGCTATTTTGGTACTGACACCTGCTCAGATTTATGCTCAGTGTGACCAGCACACTTAAAATTGATCTAATTGCTTTTGGACATAATCAATTAGCTTAACAAGCTTTCATTTGCAAGTGGAATGAGAGGAAATGACAAACTACACTCTGAGAAATCAATTTGGCAAACTTAGGATCATCCCCGACATTTTAGGAACTGTACAGAGAAATACCAGAGATCACGTCGAACGCAGTTTCTCCCAGATGGTTGATCCAATAACCTTCAAATTTTGTAGGCATATAGTATGCTTCACGCTTGTTCCAATGTGCTTTGAATCATCCAATTTGGTTTAGTAGATCTTGAGATATGCCCTGTTGAAGTTGACAGAGTTGAAGGTAGTCACTCAGAGAAAACAGAGATTATGAATGTAAGTATATTGATTAAATCTAATGATTGTACATTCCCATTGGCATGTAAAGTGATGCTCAATGGTACTCAGAGGTGTAGGCTATGGTGTAGCTCTCACACACTCAAAGATTGACTCAGGATTGCCTCGGGAGGAGTGAAGGATATACGCGACTTTTGACTTGTAACTTATATAGAGATTGAGTAAGATTTTGAATTTCAAAATCATGTCAATCTCCTAGAATCTTGTACCTAAAAGTGAATGAGATATTCTCTCAATCATTCACCCACTCAATCAATCAAAGTTTCCACGACTTTCTCAAGTAGGTGAGTTTACAAGAGTGGTTAAAGTCATATAGACTTTTACATGAGATAAATGGTAAGAACAATAAGACTAAGTTCCTATGGTTCTTGATTCTTGTAAATATATCCTCCAAGGGTCCAAGCTCTTTGTGAAGTCTTCAAAGTTGATATCCAAGCCAAATGTTAAGGCTTGAATTACACCAACAAAAGCTTCATTTGTTCTCTCATATAGCACCCTGAACTTTGCCAAGTTTCAAGTTATTTGACAGAGTGACTTGGCAATTTTGTGAAGGTATATCTCTGCACATAGGCAGAGAGTGTTGCAAATAGGTAGCCTGTCTTGTAGAGGGTCGTTCTCCCACTTGTTGATGATTAACTTTTGCTTTGATCCCAACTGTTGGGGATCTCACCTCTCTGAGACCACTTATTGATGGTTGTCACGGCAAAGGCTTGAACCTTGTCAAGCCTGCGGAAATCGCTGCGCCACTGAAAAGATGCTAAGCTAGAGCGATATTAGAACACCTCCATAATCAATAGTAGCTTAGCAAGGTTACTGCCATTCAACCATATAAGACTGCGTTTTGAATTTACTAAAAAATTTCACTAGAAATTCATCGGACTTTCACCAGAATATCACCATAATTATACCGGAATCTTACCGGAATCAACTCCTATTCTGTTTGTAATTACTTCAAGTGATTATACAAGAAGTAAGGAAGTGATGCGTGAATTTCCTTTACTGAGTGAACGCTTTTTGAAGTTTAAGAAAAACCTTCTCCGGTTCAGAATGTCTCTTTTTTGTTAGACTTTGTACTGTACGTGTTGGTGCAGCATACTCACATGAAGTCAAGGATTTGAGAAGAGAACAAGTTGTTAAGCATGAAGGAAGGACACATTCAGAATTTGGAAGATGTGTACACATATGTACATTATGTCAGAGATAGTTCACTTATATCTTTGACTAGTCATAAGCTTGTAAATTTTTGTCTATATATATATACTTGGAAAATGTCGAGACAAGTATGAGGGAGAATGTAGAGCATGAGATTTGAGTAGAATTAGAAGTCATTAGACACTTATGAAGAGATTAGAATAGCTCTCTCATCCAGATGTAATCTTTTCCAGAAATGAAGAGAAATTGCACCCGATGTTTCTGTGCCTTCTCCTTCTGTACTTGATCATTTCAAGAATCCTTTTGTAGATGTCTATTCTATAGTTAATGAGTCTATGGTTAAAGTTTGAGAGCTTAATTGTAAAGATACTGTGAGAATTATGAGTAGGAACATTCATATGTAAAAGAGTGTTCACAGTTTTCTGAAACAAGCGCATTTTTGATGATCAATAATTTGATCATTTCTCACTGCACAGATTAACGTTTTGTATGACTGAGGACTCAAAATCTAAGTTGAGAGGTAAGCCCATCTATGGCTAAAAGCATTTGCATTAAAAGATTCTAGTTTTGGAGAACCATGTCTTAGAAGTTGCAGGTGTCAAAGTCGACTATACAGAGAGAAAGTTTCATACATAGGTAGATTGTTTGAATCGTTTCTCATAACCTACTCAAGCTTTTGAAGTGTTTTAACTTGGAGGGAGGTGCACAATCTCTAGGAGAAACATTCTACAAAGTTTTATTAAAAACTTTACATGAATGATTAGACAATGAGTGATTAAGGTGCAGCAGACGTGGTGCAGGAGACGTTTCTGAGAAATGACTTCTTTCACACTTAGCCAATTTCTTGATAATTTGGTGCTTGTCTTCCAAAATTAGTTGGAGTTTTAAGTTATTCTTGATATAGAGGTGGTCTTACATTAAGGATAGCTTGTTCTTTTGGAGATTAACACTCTCCATCAGTGGTATCAGAGCAGGAAGTATCAAAATTGAGGAAAGGAAGACTCCGACTGTTGCAGACATACAAAATTCAACATCTGAAGGTTCAAAAGGTGAAAGCTTGAGGGCAAAGCTTGAGAAGGAGGTCATACGACACAAAGGAAGACAAAAGGAGAGTCATTCGAAGTAAAGGTAACCTTATACTTTATAAAGATTGAAGAATTCATACACAGGTGAAGAAAAGATGGGAGATTCTCTTCATATAGAGAAATTGGATAGATAGAACTATCCAACATGGTCAATGAGGGTGGAAGCTCATCTAATGAGCAAAGACTTGATAGCCTACATCACAGGTGAAGAAGAAAAGCCTCAATTCAGAGATCATAGTGTTCCAACTAGGGAGGAGTTATCAGATTTGAAGAATTGGATGAAGAGAGATGCTCAAGCTAGGAGCATTATCTATATGGCAGTCAATGACTACTTATTACCTCACATTAGAGGTCTTGAAAGTGCAAGTGATATATGGAATGCTTTGGAGGAGCATTTACAAAATACCACGAAGTCTAGGAAGGCATCCTTGTGGGCTGAATTTACTACATTCAAGAAGAAAGCCTCTCAATCCATTTCAGATTATGTAACCAGAATGAAGGACATTGCAGATGCATTAGAAGCTGTTGATGAAGACATTCAGGAGGATAAATTGGTAAGGCAAATCCTCACAGGTTTGAGAGGAGATGACAAATGGAAGCCATTCATTCTGTCTACTGAATTATCACTTGATCATTTTATTCCTGATTTAAATCAGTTGCTAGGACATATGTTAACCTTTGAGCAGGATGTCAAATGTAAAGGTGACAAGAGTACAAGTCATGCAATGTACTCAAAGGATAAGAAGAAAAATAGCAAAGGAAAGCAACAAGCAAATGAGGATGAAGGCACAACTACTCAAGCCAACTTCCTAAGAGGAAGAGGAGGTGGCAAAGGTAGAGGAAGAGGTAGGAATAATAAAGATGGAGTCAAAGCTTGCTGGATTTGTGGTAAGACAAATCATTTAGCTAATGATTGTTGGCATAATAATCAGAGTAATGGTGGATATAATCAGAATTTTAATTCAAGAGGACGAGGTGGCAGAAATCAAAGAGGTAACTTCAGAGGAAGAGGTTGTAGGGGTTACTTTGGAAGAAATGCAGGTAGAGGATTCCAAAGTCAACAATACAATAATACCTACTACAATTATGCTTCAGATCAGAAGGAGGATTCAACATTGATAATGAATGCAACTTGTGAAAGGCAAAGTGAAGACCAAAGAGTCTTCTACATTGACTCAGGGTGTAGCAATCACCTGAGTGGTAACATAGCATTGATGACTGATTTGGAAAATAAGGTATCTAATCATGTTTTTCAAACAAGTGACAATACAAAGCATAATGTGAAGTCAATTGGATCAGTGAAGGCCAAGGATGGAAGTACTCTCTTGAGCAAGGTCTTGTATGTTCCTACAATTCCTAAGAATCTGATAAGTGTAGGACAAATTGTTGAAAAAGGTTATGAAGTTAGATTCACTAATGAAGGACTGTTTGTGGAAGACCCTAGCAATGGGTATAAACAAATTTTTTCAAGGAAGAAAGAAGGAAGATTGTTCACATTGAAGATTCAAGGTAATGTTGGTCATGCCTTGTTTACTTATGGAGGACATAAGATCTCTGAGTTAGATCTTTGGCACAAGAGGCTTGGACACTTCAATGAAAGAGGTATCAAAGATATGATTAATAATGGTTCAGTGCTTGGATTGCCTAATGTTACAGGTCAACATATGACATACAGATGTGAGGCATGTCAATTAGGTAAGGCTCATAAGCAATCCTATTCCAAGTGCCATGGTTTTATGTATTCAGAGAAGCTTGAGTTGGTACACACAGATGTGTGGGGACCATCAAAGGATTTCAGTATCAATGGTTCAAGGTACTATGTGATTTATGTTGATGATGCTACCAGATGGATCACTATCTATGTGATCAAAGATAAGTCAGAAGTATTCAATACATTCAAACATTATCTTGTGTATGCAGAAAGAATTACAGTTCATAAATTGAAGAGACTAAGGTCAGATGGAGGGGGAGAGTATTTCTCTAATGAGTTCAGTGATTACTTGTGGAATGCAGGTATAAAAAGGGAAATTACTTGCAGGTACTCTCCTCAACAAAATGGTGTAGCAAAGAGAAGAAATAGAACTCTTGTTGAGTTTGCAAGGTCAATGATGAAGGAGAAAAATTGTCCAAATTATTTGTGGGTTGAGGCTGTAAATAGAGCTACTTATTTGGTCAATAGGCTACCATGTAAAGCCTTGTAGGGTATGACACCATATGAGGCATGGTGGGGTAAGAGACCTACCTTGGATCATTGCAAAGTATTTGGATGTTTGGCATATGCATATGTGCCATCACAATTAAGACACAAGTTAGAACCAAAAGCTGAAAAATATGTATTCATTGGTTATGATGATAAGCAGATGGGATATAGGTTGTGGAGTCCATCCACAAAACAATTTATTGTATCAAAAGATGTTACATTTGATGAGCAAGGTACTTGGTATGCAGGTACAATCAATATTAATACAGGTGATGAAGAAGTTGTGAGACAAAAGAAAGGTAAATCAAAGGTTCAGATATTTGATGAAGAGGAGAATAATGAAGTGCAGGTTGAAGTTGAAGAAATGCCAAGATTTGATCCTGAGTGTGTAGAACCAGAAACCTCAAGGATTGGAGAACTTAGAAGGTCATCAAGACACAAGTGGCAACCTACAAGGTATAGCTATGATACTTCTTTTTTGGCTACCAAAGATTATGCTTACATGATAAAGACAGATGAAGACCCTTCCACATATGAAGAGGCAAAAGGTAAGGAAAATTGGGAGAAAGCTATGCAAGAAGAATATGATACATTAATGGAAACCAAATAGTCAGAAGATCATTAGATGCAAATGGGTCTACAAGACAAAGATGTTTGCAGATGGAAGTGTGTCTAGGTATAAAGCTAGACTTGTTGTGAAAGGGTTTGCTCAAACATATGGTATTGATTATGATGAGACTTATAGTCCTGTGGCAAAGATGACAACCATCAGGACACTCATAGCCATTGCTGCATGTAAAGGTTGGAAATTATGTCATTTAGATGTGAAGAATGCTTTTTTGAATGGCTATATTTCAGATGATGTTTTCATGGAGCAACCTCAAGGATTTAGAGATAGAAGGTATCCAGATCATGTGTGTAAGCTCAAGAGAGCTTTATATGGGTTAAAGCAAGCCCCAAGGGCATGGAATTATAGACTTGTGAAGTTCTTGAAAGAACTTGGATTTCAAGTCTTTAAGGCAGATAGTAGCTTTCTTGTTAAAGCAAGTGATGATGGGTTCATTTACATGTGCATATATGTTGATGATATAATTCTTATAGGTATAGATGAGAAAGGTATTCAAAGCCTAAAGAAGCAAATGGAGAAAGAGTTCAAAATCAGTGACTTGGGAGACTTGTCATATTTCTTAGGCATGGAGATTTCATACACTCAACATGGAGTGTATGTGACTCAAGAAAGGTATTTGAGAAACTTGTTAATCAAGTTTAAAATGAATGATTGCAGGGTAGCACCTACTGCAATGGAGGTAAATCACAAATTGAGTAGATATGGTGGAGAAGAATTCAAGGATATGAAGCTATATCAGAGTTTGGTTGGTAGTCTTATCTATGCTACATTAACTAGGCCTAACTTATCATATGCAGTTGGAGTGTTGTCTCAATTCATGCATTGTCCTAGGAAAGAACATTGGATTGCACGTCAAAGAGTGTTGAGGTACATTAAGGGTACACTCAAAGAGGGTTTGTATTATGGTTTTACATCAGATACAAACATCAAAATATATAGTGATGCAGAGTCGGCAGGTAATCCTGATGATAGAAGATCAACATATGGATACTTGTGTTATGTGGGAGATAAGTTAATTTCTTGGTGTTCAAAGAAGCAACACATAGTTGCTTTATCATCTACAGAAGCTGAGTACAAAGGTATGGTTGAAGCTGCAAAGGACATGATATGGCTTAAGACTCTCATGAAGAGTTTTGAGACCATACAGAGTACACCTATCATTTATGGAGATAACATGAGTTCATTGTATTTAGCTGCTAATCCTGTGTTTCATGCAAGGACTAAACACATTGAGATTCAGTATCACTTTCTGAGAGAGAAGGTGATGGATAAAGAGATTGAAGTCATACATACTTCAACAAAAGATTAGATAGCTGATATGCTTACCAAAAGCTTAGATGGACCAAATCTACAGAATTTCAAAGACATGGCACGCATAAAGAAGATAGAGAAAACCTCAATTGATGATTGAGGGGGAGCTGTTGGTGCAGGACACTCACCAATTGATGTTTTGACATGGAAATGAAGTCAAGAATTTGAGAAGAGAACAAGTTGTGAAGCATGAAGGAAGGACACATTCAAAATTTGGAAGATATGTACACATATGTACATTATGTCAGAGATAGTTCACTTATATCTTTGACTAGTCATAAGCTTGTAAATTTTTGTCTATATATATATACTTGGAAAATGTCAGGTCAAGTATGAGGGAGAATGTAGAGCATGCGATTTGAGTAGAATTAGAAGTCATTAGACACTTATGAAGAGATTAGAATAGCTCTCTCATCCAGATGTAATCTTTTCCAGAAATGAAGAGAAATTGCGCTCGATGTTTCTGTGCCTTCTCCTTCTGTACTTGATCATTTCAAGAATCCTTTTGTACATGTCTAAGTCTATAGTTAATGAGTCTATGTTTAAATTTTGAGAGCTTAATTGTAAAGAGGATGTGAGAATTATGAGTAGGAATATTCATATGTAAAAGAGTGTTCACAGTTTTTTGAAACAGGCGCATTTTTTATGATCAATGATTTGATCATTTCTCACTGCACAGATTAAATTTTTGTATGAGTGAGGACTCAAAATCTAAGATGAGAGGTAAGCCATCTATGGCTAAAAGCATTTGCTTAAACGGGTTCTAGTTTTGGAGAACCATGTCTTAGAAGTTACAGGTGTCAAAGTCGACTATACAGAGAGACAGTTTCAGACATAGGTAGATTGTTTGAATCATTTCTCATAATCTACTCAAGCTTTTGAAGTTTTTTAACTTGGAGGAGGTGGACAATCTCTAGGAGAAACATTCTACAAAGTCTTATCAAAAACTTCACATGAATGATTAGACAATGAGTGATTAAGGTGCAGCAGACTTTTCTGAGAAATGAGTTCTTTCACAGTTAGCCAATTTCTTGATAATTTGGTGCTTGTCTTCCAAAATTGGTTGGAGCTTTAAGTTATTCTTGATATAGAGGTGGTCTAATATTAAGGATAGCTTGTTCTTTTGGAGATTAACACTCTCCATCAGTGTGTACATATCCATTTCACCGAAATCCTTGACGAACTGATAGTAGAGATGTCTAGCTATAAGATAAGCTATCCCTCATACAAAACCTTAATTTATTCTACGAGATATACTTCGTTGTTCTACCAAAAAACTCATTTGGTGAGAAAACTATAAGTGACCGAAAATGCATTTACTGAAATAACTGTAATTGACCGAGACATTCGTTTACTGAGAGAGTACTGGGGGACACGTTTACTGAACGAACTCTAACTGTTAACGAACTTTCTACCGTAACACGAAAATACTCAGAGTTCTTCACATATGAACAGTGTGTGCAAACTTCCACATGAACATGTGTTCTCTATTAGAGAAGATGTGTACAAACTAGCTTGGCCTCTTCTTGCTCAAGCTATAGAAACTCTCCTACACTGAGTAGTTTCTTCTTACCATCTCTCTCAGATGAACACCTAACATTTCAGGTTTCTGTTATTCATCTGTACATACGCGATCTCTCGCGTCTTTTGAGAACTTCTCTCTCTCTCTCTCTCTCTCTCTCTCTCTCTCTGTTTCTCTCTTCTTCTTAACCTCTATATGCGCTCTATTTAAACTGCACGCTCTTCTCACGCATGTTCTAGCTCGCACTTCCCTCTCTATTATTCTTATGCATGTTCTCTCTTTATATACAGTTTGATTCGGTGTAACGAACTCTATCAAACTCTGATTCTGCAAGATTCTACGTTGTACATAACGGTCCTGAATTTGTCCCTTCATTAAGGCTTTTGATTTTTTGAATATTTGATTCCACTTCTCTTTATCTTTCTTTTTCTTTATGTCTGTCTGTATGTCAAATTCATGAGTGATTCTTCAACAGCTCCCCCTCAATCACTAATTTGACTCTTCCTGTCTTCATATATTTTTCTTTCTTTTATACCTGCCATTTCTTTGAATCTGCTTTTCTTTGTTCCATCCAAGCTCTTTGTCAAAATATCTGCAATAGTGATCTTCTGTCATCTTGACTTCCTGCCCAGTCTAAGTCATTGTATGCTCTCAGCTTTATATCTGACGTAAAAGGATAATATAATCCTTCCTTTATAGTTCTTTTGATATATCTAAGAACTCTCTGTCCTGCTACCCAATGTTGATCTTTCGGAGAATGCATGAACTGTGAGAGAACTCCCACTACATAGCTAAGATCCGGTCGTGTTAGTGTAGCGTAGATTAAGCTTCCCACTAACGACTGATATTTCCTCATATCTTTAAACTCTGCACCACTATATTTGTTGAGTTTATGATTTGCTTCAAGCGGTGTTGAAGCTTCTCTGCAATTCTCCATATTAAACTGCTTTAGTAAGTTTAGGAGATACCTTTCTTGTGTAACATATACACCATGATCTGCGTATGTGATTTCCATTCCTAGAAAGTATGACAACTTTCCTAGGTCACTGATTTGAAACTCCTTTTCGAGTAATCTCTTTACTTCTTTAATTCCTTCATCTGAAGTACCTGTGATAATGATGTCATCTACATAAATGCAAATATAGATCATACCTTCTTCTGTTCTTTTAATGAGTAGACTTGCATCTGCTTTTGAACTTTGGTATCCAAGTTCATTGAGATATTTCACAAGCCTGTAATTCCAAGCTCTTGGAGCTTGCTTCAATCCGTAAAGTGCTTTTCTTAATCTGCAAACAAAATTTGGGTATCTGGAACTTACAAACCCTTCCGGTTGTTCCATGTAGACTTCATCTATATGTATCCATTCAGAAATGCATTCTTGATATCTAGCTGACTTAGCTTCCATCCTTTTGATGCTACTATAGCAATCACTGTCCTTATGATTGACATCTTTGCCACCGGACTAAACGTCTTGTCATAATCTATACCATGCGTTTGAGCATAGCCCTTGATAACCACTCTAGCTTTGTATCTGGCTATCCTTCCATCTGTAAGTTTCTTAGCTTTGAAAACCCATTTATTTCCGATCACTTTCTTACCATTTGGTTTCGGAACAAGTTCCCATGTCTTGTTCTCCTCCAGTGCGCTAAACTCTCCTTCCATTGCTTCTTCCCATTGCTTCTTGCCTTTAGCTTCATCATAGTTCTGAGGTTCTTCATCATCTTTGACCATATATGCATAATTTTTTTGAGTTATATATGAAGTATTATAGGAATACCTTTCTGGTTGTCTTCTAGTCCTGCTTGACCTTCTTGGTTCAAACTCTTCATGTGTATCTGAATACACATCTTCATCAAATCCCTATTCATCTCCGTTTCTTATACCTGATCCGACCCTGGACGTACTTGCCTGCATATGATCTTCATTTCTATTTACGTGCACAATTGATTTTCCTTTCTCTTTTCTTCTTACTTCTTCTTCAAATTCTTCCGTTGTATGACTTTGATCTGTATACCAGCTTTTCTGTTCATCAAATGTAACATCTCTGGAAACAGTAAACTGTTTTGTTAGAGGACTCCATAACCTGTAGCCCATCTACTTTTCATCATATCCGACGAACACATATTTCTCTACTTTTGGTTCAAGCTTATGTCTAAGTTGTGATGGTACATAAGCGTAAGCTACTGATCCAAACACTTTGCAATGATCAAGTGTTGGTTTCTTTCCCCACCAAGCTTCATAAGGGATCATTCCATCTAAAGCTGGACATGGTAATCTGTTTACCAAGTATGTAGCTGTATTTACAGCTTCAACCCAAAGATAATTTGGACAATCTTTTTCCTTTAGCATAGCTCGTGCAAACTCAACTAGAGTTCGGTTCCTTCTTTCTGCTACACCATTTTGTTGTGGTGTATACCTGCAGGTTATTTCTCTCTTAATACCTGCATTCCAAAGATAATCATTGAACTCTCGGGAGAAGTATTCTCCCCCTCCATCAGACCTCAGTCTCTTAAGCTTTTGACCTGTGAGTCTTTCAGCATATGCATGAAAATGCCTGAAAGCTCCAAAAACTTCTGATTTCTCTTTGAAAACATAAAGAGTTATCCATCTTGTAGCATCATTAATGAATAGAACATAATACCTCGATCCACTGATTGATCCTTCTTTTGTTGGACCCCATACATCTGTATGAATGAGTTCAAGTACTCCATCATGTTTGAATCCTTTCTTCTGGAAAGGTAACCTGTGGGCTTTTCCCATTTGACATGCTTCGCACTTGTGAATCATGTGTTGGTTCTGTACATTCGGTAATCCCAGTAGTGACTGATTTGAAATCATACCTTTAATTCCTTTTTCATTGAAATGACCTAATCTCTTATGCCAGAGATCAAGTTCTGTAATCAGCTTTTCACCATGTGTGAGCAACGCTTGGCCGATGTTCCCTTGTACTCTTAAAGTAAAGAGTTTGCCTTCTTTCTTACCAGAGACAATCTGATTATATCCATTCTCGGGATCTTCTACAAATATTCCTTCATTTGTAAATCTGACTTGAAAACCTTTCTCAACTATCTGTCCTACACTAATTAAATTTTTCGGTATTGTCGGAACATACAAAACATTGGTTAGCAAATCTGCTCCAGTCTTACACTTTACTTTTCCAATTGAATGTACAGTATGCCTCGTATTGTCACCTGTTTGAACAGTATGACTGGAACTACCTTTTTCCAATTCTGACATCAGTTCGATATTTCTTGACAAATGATTAGAACATCCAGAATCAATGTAAAATACCTTTAGGTCTTTGTTATTTGATGTGCTGATTGAGTTCATCATCAATGATGTATGACTTTCATTCTCTGTGTCATTTGTGTAGTTGTTGTAGGTGGTGTTGTAGGATTGATTATGTCCCCAACTTCTTGCTCCACCTCTACCATAGCATCCTCTTTGATTCTGTCTTCCTCTTTGAAAGTTACTCTAATATCTTCCGCTTCTGCCTCTACTATTACTGTTCTGATTTTGATTTGATCCTTGTTGATTGTGCCAACAGTCATGAGCCAGATGATTACTTAATCCACAGATTCAGCAAGCCTTCTTGTTGATATTCTGACTACCTCTTCCTCTTCCAAAACCTCTTGCTCTTCCTCTGTCGGTGCCTTTACCTCTTGCATAATAAGCCTGAGAACTCGACTCTTCTTCGTCTTTTGACTTACCTTTGTCTGCTTTCTTCTTGTTCTTCATGTACATTGCAGAACTTTTTCCTTTATCTGCATCTCCTTTCAGGTCTTGCTCATATGTGAGCATCAAACCAAGCAACTGATTTAAATCTGGTACAAAATGATTTAGAGACAGTTCAGTCGAGAGTACGAAAGGTTTCCACCTTTCATCTCCTCTTAAACCTATTAGTAGTTGCGCTATCAATCTGTGATCTTCGACATCTTCATTTATGGATCAAAGACTATCTGCTAGATCCTTCATCTTAGTGACATAGTCACTAATGCTTTGATTCGACTTCTTTTTGAACGTTGTGAATTCGGACCATAAGCTAGCCTTCCTAGCTTTTGTAGTATTTTGGAAATGATCTTCCAACGCACTCCATATGTCCTCCGCTTTCTCCAGGCCTCTAATGTGCGATAGTAAATGGTCTGAAACGGTATTATAAATGTAAGCTCTTGTCGTTGCATCTTTCTTCTGCCACAGCTTCAAGGCTTCTAATTCTTCTTTTTCTGGTTGACTATCATCTTCGAAAGTCGGCTTCTTTTCTTCTCCGGTCACATACATCATTAAGTCCTTACTCATAAGTAAGGCTTCCATGCGCATTACCCGCGCGGGATAATTATCTTTGTCCAATTTATCAATTTGGACATGATCTTCCATGATCTTCTTGTTTCTGTTACTTCTGACGAACTTTTTGAGAATCTTTCTGCTCTTCATAATCTTTCTCGTTCTGGTTCCACTTGTTGTGGTTAACCTGCTCTGATACCACTTTTTGATGATTAACTTTTGCTTTGATACCAACTGATGGGGATCTCACCTCTCTGAGACCACTTAGTGATGGTCGTCGCGGCAAAGGCTTGAGCCTTGTCAAGCCTGCGGAAATCGCCGCGCCACCGAAAAGATGCTAAGCTAGAGAGATATTAGAACACCTCCATAATCAAGAGTAGCTTAGCAAGGTTACTGCCATTCAACCATATAAAACTGCGTTTTGAATTTACTAAAAAACTTCACTAGAACTTCACCGGACTGTCACTAGACTGTCACCGTAATTATACCGGAATCTTACCGGAATCAACTCCTATTCTGTTTGTAATTACTTCAAGTGATTATACAAGAAGTAAGGAAGTGATGTGTGAACTTCCTTTACTGAGTGAACGCTTTCTGAAGTTTAAGAAAAAACTTCTCCGGTTCAGAATGTCTCTTTTCGGTTAGACTTTGTACTGTGTTTACATATCCATTTCACTGAAATCCTTGACGAACTGATAGTAAAGATGTCTACCTATAAGATAAGCTATCTCTCATACAAAACCTTAATTTATTCTGCGAGATATACTTCATTGTTCTACCAAAAAAACTCGTTTGGTGAGAAAATTGTAACTGACCGAAAATGCGTTTACTGAAATAACTGTAATTGAACGAGACATTCGTTTACTGAGAGAGTACTGGGGGACACGTTTACTGAACGAACTGTAACTGTTAACGAACTTTCTACCGTAACACGAAAATACTCAGAGTTCTTCACATACGAACAATGCGCGCAAACTTCCACATGAACATGTTTTTTCTATTAGAGAAGATGTGTACAAACTAGCTTGGCCTCTTCTTGCTCAAGCTATAGAAACTCTCCTACACTAAGTAGTTTCTTCTTACCATCTCTCTCAAATGAACACCTGACATTTCAGGTTTCTGTTATTCATCTGTACATATGCGATCTCTGGTGTCTTCTGAGAGCTTCTCTCTCTTTCTCTCTCTCTCTCTCTCTCTCTCTCTCTCTCTCTCTCTCTCTCTCTCTCTCTCTCTCTCTCTCTCTCTCTCTCTCTCTCTCTCTCTTTCTCTCTTCTTCTTAACCTCTATATGCGCTCTTCTCATGCACATTCTAGCTCGCACTTCCCTCTCTATTATTCTTATGCACGTTCTCTCTTTATATACAATTTGATTCGGTGTAACGAACTCTATCAAACTTTGATTCTGCAAGATTTTGCGCTGTACATAATGGTCGTGAATTTGTCCCTTCATTAAGGCTTTTGATTTTCTGAATATTTGATTCCGCTTCTCTTTGTCTTTCTTTTTCTTTATGTCTGTCTGTATGTCAAATTTGTGAGTGATTCTTCAACATCTCTCATTGTGCTCATTTTCTTTGGTTTCAAGCTTCATTTTTTCTCTCATATAGCACCCTGAACTTTGCCAAAGTTTCAAGTTATTTGACAGAGTGAGTAGTGAGAAATTGCCAACTTTGTGAAGGTATATCTAGCACATAGGCAGAGAGTGTTGCAAATAGGTAACGTGTCTTGCAGAGGGTGGTTCTCCCACTTGGAATATCTATTTTGGCTTTATTAAATCTTGTTGGGTAGCTCCTATAGTCTTCTATACATCTACAAAATTGTATTTTAAGTCTTTTTACTTGTGTAGAGAAACGTTTAGAACCGTGAGCATATATCACTCCTTGTGGACTTAGTGGAGGAAAGCCATCTTCCATTGTTACATTGGGGTGTTAGAATCATCCCCCATCAGTGTTGGCCACCATAAGCCTCCAAAAGGAATCGTTTTGGTATTTTTTTTGGCTCAAAAAATTCCTCCAACTAATCTAGCATGGGCCTTTCCTAAAATTCGCAAGCATTCTCCTTAGTGCACACACAATTGTAGTTTCTTGTATACTCCTCGTTTAAATAATTGTTTAGACATGATTACGTAGTGTGTCCTTTGTTCTTATATGGCTATTTTTCTTGATAGAATTGCTCCTTTTGGATAAGTTTGTGATTTGAAAAAATCCGCTAATGGTTCACTCCACTCTTGTGCTATAGTCGAATAACATAAGTATGAATGTTTCTCGGTGTAAATTCTTGACATATGTGAAAACTTGTTGCATATTCATGTACATCTCTATGCATGTTTGGCCAATACAAGCCTTGTCTTTTTAACTCTTGTGTGATTCCACTAGCTCTTTTATGCATTCTCCATTTGTTCTCATGGGCTTGTTTTATTAAACTACTTCTTTTGTCATATTCAACACATCTTAGACTTATTCCATTAGAATCTTTGAGGTAGAGGCTATCATACATAGTGTGGAGGTTTCTTGTTTTCCAATGTTCCTCACCTCTAATGGAATTGATCCTATGGTTTGATCCATTCTTGAGTATAGGTATGAATTTCTCAGCCTAGTTTAGACATACTTCTAGGTTGAACAAGTAAGTGTTGGGTAGTTCATCTACTACTCCATTTGGTTGTTCTCCATATGCCATCCTAGAAAAATGCTCAATTCTTACATGGGTATTGCCCTTCTTGACTACTACCTCAAAAACAAACTCCATTAGCAGTAGAACTCATTTGAATAGCCTTCCAATATTACAAGGTTTACTAACCAAGTATAATAGAGCTTGGTGATCAATAAAGAATTTGAACTTGTTGGCCAAGAGATAATGTCTAAACTTATTTAATATGTAGACCATCCCTAAATCCTCTCGTTCATTCATAGTGTAATTGTGTTCTGCTTGGTAAGATTGTCTATTGGCATATGCTATTCAATTATCTAACTTTCCTTCATATGTTGGTTGCACCAAGATGCATTCAATGGAAAAACTAGATGCATACACATGGATATGGAATGGTTTGTTCTAGTTGGGAGCTTTCAATAACGGTGTTGAACTCAATCTCCTCTTTAACTCATTGAATGCCTTTTTCTCTTTTTTTCACCTAAAATGAGTCATCAATCTATATAAGGTTTTGGAATTAAGGCATACATGTAATAAATCATTGATAATATCCAAAGTGACCCATAAAGGCTTGTACTTCCTTTACATTCTTAGGTCTCGTCAATTCCAAAATAACCTTGCTCTTAGCTTCATTAGTAGAGATTCCATTCTTGTGCACTATATGTCCCAATATCTTTCCATCTCTTACCATGAAAAAAAATTTCTCCAAATTTAGAGATACTTTATATTGCCTATATTTGTCAAATATTTTTATTAATTCAGGTAATGTGAGTAGAGCATTGAGACGATTATGAACATAAATTGTCTACATAAACTTCCATACTTTTCCTATGATGTTCTTTGAAGACATGAAATATTCATCCTTAAAAAGTTGTTGGGGCATTAGTTGAAAATATGATATAACCCTAAAACCATACACTACCCATTTTCTAGAGAAATCAGTCTTATGTTGGTCTTCAAGAGCAATTGCTACTTAATATTAACCTGAAAACCCATCAAGGAAGTTGCACACTTCCTTGCCTACTACCCTTTGCAAAAGATATTTTTTTGATGGGTAATGGATAACTATCCTAAATGGTGGAAGCATCAACGTTTTTGAGGCTCGTACAAAACCTAAGATTTCCATTTTTCTTTAGTACAACCACCAAAGGAGAAACCCATTGAGTGTGTTTGATCTCATATATGAATCCAACTGCCAACAATTTATCTATCTCTTGTGTAATTTTGTTAGAATATACATCATTGTAAGTTTAAAGTCGTTGCTTAGATGGTTTTTCTTTAGGAGTCATAGGAATTCTATGAGCACATATTGAGAGATGTAGCCCTTTCACGTCATTGTAGGTCCAAGCAAACACATCCCTATATTCTTGAATTAATGCTATGAGTTCTTGTTCCTCCTCTATGGATATGCCCTTGCCTATGTAAGTGCATCTCTCTTTGTCTCCCTCTAGGGTTACTATTACCTTCTTAGTGTGCTCTTTATTATCATATGCTATTTGATCATGTGCCTCTCTCCTAGGAATTTGAATAGCTATTTTTCTTTCCTCCACTTCATATTTCCTAAAATGTTCTAGCACTTCAACCTATTTATTTAGAAAGTTTTCTTCCTTCATTTCATTGGTTTCCTTTCTAGGGCTTCCTTCATATTCTTCTATGGAGAATAGTTTTCTATGTTCCATGGCATCTTCCCATTCTACTTCTTTTAGATATTGTTATTTTGAGTCAAACTCATGATCCATTTGCATACTTTTGTAGTCTTCTTTCCATTCCTTTACAATTCTTTTGCCTTCTTTAGCCTCTTAGAGTACAACCATGTACAAGTTTCAAATGTATCATTCTTCATCCACACACTCATTTATGGTCAACACTTCTTTGTTTACACACATGTCCAGTGTTGCTAGGATTTCCATCCATCTATGTGGTTTGAATGCTTTGTCGAGAAATATTTGTGGCATATAGTTGATCTTCTATAGGTTTATGGCTATGATATCCTCCTAGAAGCTTTTGTAATCTTTTG
>CM035440.1:104826200-104833700 GCA_020310875.1 Ceratopteris richardii | reverse complement strand
AAATTATCATGGTACACATAACAAGTAATATAAGAGAGTGTGGAGAACTTGGTGCAAATTCCAATCCAAGGTTTGGTATTTCAATATTAGAAGAGCATGTCTTAAGGCATAAAGCAGAGGAGACGAGATAAGTGAAGACGACCGATGCAAGCGACTAGTGCAATCTGAATTTGTCGGATGGCCCTTATCGCTTACATCGTTCGTGTTAGCAAACTACCGCGAGAGAAATTATCATGGTACAAACGCAAACTACCAAGTAATATAAGAGAGTGTGGAGAACTTGGTGCAAATTCCAATCCAAGGTTTGGTATTTCAATATTAGAAGAGCATGTCTTAAGGCATAAAGCAGAGGAGATGAGATAAGTGAAGACGACCGATGCAAGCGACTAGGGCAATTTGAAATTGTCGGATGGCCCTTATCGCTTACATCGGTCGTGTTAGCAAACTACCACGAGAGAAATTATCATGGTACAAATGCAAACTACCAAGTAATATAAGAGAGAGTGGAGAACTTGGTGCAAATTCCAATCCAAGGTTTGGTATTTCAATATTAGAAGAGCATGTCTCAAGGCATAAAGCAGAGGAGACGAGATAAGTGAAGACGACCGATGCAAGCGACTAGTGCAATCTGAAATTTTCGGATGGCCCTTTTCGCTTACATCGGTCGTGTTAGCAAACTACCGCGGGAGACTTCAAGAAGTGACCTTGCGTAAAGATTTGACTCACGAGTATAAAAACTAGCAACAGCGATGAAATGGATAATACGACCGGCATCTCCATGTTTATGTAAAAAACATTGTGTCACCAGAGGATCTAAAATAAATACTTTTCTTTGAACCGCTTCCTCACATTGTTGAAGAAGAACCCTACAAATCAAGAAATAAAAATGCAATTAAGGAACTAGAAAATTATGCAAAACAAAAGCATTTTAAGGCCTCTAGATATACCTGAGTGAAATGTTGACCACACTATCTGATATTTCAAGATGAAGCTCCCTCAACATTTTGTTATCTTCAGGTCTAATGTCAAGAAACAATTCACTTTGCCATGGCATTGCAACATTAACTATAACCTGCCCATCTCCTTTCTTGAGGAGCTCTTTATTTGCTTTCTGTAACTTTTGAATCTGGGTTAAGATGGCACTTTCCTCTGTAAATAATCCCTGCTTTTTCCTCTCCTCCTCACTATTTGCTGCAGTTCTAGTCTCATGATCATGAGTGACTTGAGCGTTGATCTCTTCAATGACAACTGTTGTTTTAGGTGCTCGAGCTGGAGGTATATTTAAAATATCGAAGAATTTTTTGTCGTGGTGATCAATAGGAACCAGAGCTTTATCAAACTTATATCTTATTCTTGAAACAATAACATAATCCTTCGCCATTAAAGTTACCCTATGAGAATGAGCAGCACATAAGTAGGCATCATTCATGAAATCAATAGCAAAGTCCTCTACAGCTTCTTGCAGGCATAGCAGTGCTTGAGTTTGCCACCTCACATTGACAAAGGATGAGGTCTTCATCAAAGAACAGAGGTTGGCTGAGATCTGCTTGACAACTCTCATAAATGGAAGTCTTGGGATCAACAATCCCACAGACTTTTGGGCTATTCTAATTTCCCTCAAAGACTTAACATGGTAGTTGACCCTTTTTTTTGAAGGCTTGTCTGGCACATTGGCTTGAACCTTCTGGGAATTTTGCTCCTGGACATTTTCCCCTTGGGCATTCTTGTCCTGACCCTCAGGGTACAACTTCCTTGCTGTCTTTTTGGTTCTAGCCATACTCTGCAAAAAATCAATCTTTAGGCAAGGAATTAGGAAAAGTGGAATATTCCACTGTCAAAACTTACTCTCTAAAAGCTATGATCAATGACTCTTTCCACTATCAGAGGCACGACCGATGCAAGCGATAACAGTCATCCGGAAATGCCCGGATGTCCCTGATCGCTTGCATCGGTCGTCTTTAAATTAATCATCAAATATCAATAAATAATATCTTACAATGCAAAATACTCAGTTATCACTAAGATAAAGATAATTGGAAAACTATAATCAATGACTCTTTCCACTATCAGAGGCACGACCGATGCAAGCGATAGCAGTCATCCGGAAATGCCCGGATGTCCCTGATCGCTTGCATCGGTCGTCTTCAAATTTATCATCAAATATCAATGAAATATATCTTACAATTCAAAATACTCAATTATCACTAAGAAAACGATAATTGGAAAACTATAATGAATGACTCTTTCCACTATCAGAGGCACGACCGATGCAAGCGATAGCAGTCATCCGGAAATGCTCGTATGTCCCTGATCGCTTGCATCGGTCGTCTTTAAATTTATCATGAAATATCAATAAAATATATCTTACAATGCAAAATACTCAATTACCACTAAGAAAAAGATCATTGGAAAATTATAATCAATGACTCGTTCCACTGTAAGAGACACGACCGATCCAAGCGATAAGAGTTATCCGTAAATGCCCGGACGTCCCTCATCGCTTGCATCGGTCGTCCTTGAATTCATCATCATATTTCAATAAATAGTAGTTAAAATAAAGGTAACAATGCGTTATACTCAAGCATAGCAAAGGAAACCAAAATTTGCAAGCTATGATCAAGGACTCGATGATATTAAAAAACATGACCGATCCAAGCGATTAGGGTTATCCAAAAATCTCGGATGTCCCTAATTGCTTGCATCGGTCGTGTCCACATTACCTTACGTAGAGAGCGCTCTCTATAGAAATTGTGAAGTAGGCTAAAAACGTGGTGGCAATGGAACCTCGACGCTTGGCAAGTGTTGACAGAAAAAAATGAAGGAAATGAATAGGGAAGCTTAAATAGGTCCCAAAACTGAGTTGATCATTGTGCCACGTGGCATGCTCCGATTGGTCCACGTCAGATACCCGTTGCGAATTCCAACGTCTTTTGCCATGTGGCATGATTTGATTGATCCACGTCATCTATCCGTTGCATCGGCACTTTACCACGTGGCACTCTATGATTGGTCCACCTCATTCGACCGTTTCTTCCCTCCTCACTAGAGACACGACCGATCCAAGCGATAAGAGTCATCCGTAAATGCCCGGATGTCACTCATCGCTTGCATCGGTCGTCCCTGAATTCATCATCATATTTCAATAAATAGAAGTTAAAATAAAGGTAACAATGCGTTATACTCAAGCAACACAAAAGAAACCAAAATTTGCAAGGTATGATCAAGGACGATGCTATTTAAAAAACATGACCGATCCAAGCAATTTGGGTTATCCAAAAATCTCGGATGTCCCTAATCGCTTGCATCGGTCGTGTCCACATTACCTTACGGAGAGAGCGCTCTCTATAGAAATTGTGAAGTAGCCAAAAAACTTGGTGGCAATGGAACCTCCACGCTTGGCAAGTGTTGACAAAAAAAAAAAGCAAATGAATAGGTAAGCTTAAATAGGTCCCAAAACTGAGTTGACCGTTGTGCCACGTGGCATGCCCCGATTGGTCCACGTCAGATACCCGTTGCGAATTCCAATGTCTTTTGCCACGTGGCATGATTTGATTGATCCACATCATCTATCCGTTGCATCGGGCAACGTACACGTTGCCACGTGGCACTCTGTGATTGGTCCACCTCATTCGACCGTTTCTTCCCTCCTCGCCTATAAATACCTATTTCTTCACAAACTCAAACTTTCAACCTTCAGAGAATTTCTCACCTACATGTGTATTTTTCTTTCGTCGCCGACACGACCGATACAAGCGATTTTCGCCGTTTGACCTACGTTGACTCGCTCTAGTCGCTTGCATCTGTTGTGTTCTCCTAATAGACATACAAGAGAAGCTGCAGCTTAGATGGAGGTAATGAATGAGATCCTTAGTGTCTCTCCATCAGAGAAACTTCTTGATTTCATGGTTCAAGAGGGTTTAAGTGTAGATTATTTTCCTGATGCAATGACCATATTCAACCCCGAAATTGATTTTGAAAAACTCATAGAGAACTCGAAAAGTTTTCTTAAGGATGAGTGGGAGATTTTCTTGGGGTTGGTCGATGGGAGGATCCTTTCTATTTCTCAGAAAACCTATGTCCATCCTCACATCTTTGGGAAGGATCCAATAGATAGGGCTAAAATCACAAGAAAATGCAGAAGGATATCCCCTTTGCCAGGGAAGCTTGATTTATGCCCAGAGCATGAAAAGGACTGCTGCTTGCTCCCTTTAAACATTGCTTTCTTGATATGGCTTGATCATATCTTAGTTGAAAGGGAGGAAAATGTTCATGATGAAGACGAGCCTTGCTTAGAGCTGGCACTTGAGGCTAGCTCAAAAACTATGAAAGGTGTCATGGAGATTGTTGAGGAGATCAATCTCCAAGCAGAAGAAGAGCAGGTCAAAGATTTTGATGTGGCCACTTTTAAAGCAGAGACTGCAATAAGGGAGCCAAGTGAAGAAGTTCAAGTGTCTGAGAAGTCCCTACTTCTCCCAAATCTACCTTTTTACTTTATCTCTGGGAAAGAGTTCATACCTCTATTTTACATTCAGGAACTTTTCAATCTAAGGGAGGACTACTGTCTTGCAGCTATAGCTGAGGCAGAAGAAGTTGCAAGGAGATTCATCAATAAGAAAGGAGAAAGAAGAGTGGAATTTTTGCGTCTTGATTTGGATTTGTCTAATGAAGAATTCAAAGATTCATCACAAGCTCTTTCAAAATGCTTTGAGAAAGCTATCTCAGAGAAGCCAAAACTTGCTCATGAAGAGTTTGATGAGCATCAGAAGCAACTTGGAATATACTCGTTTGGACGTGGCTATTCATTCTTGGATGTCGCTGAGGACAAAGGAACAATTTGTATTGACTCAAAAGAGCTCATTGAGGAGGAAGATGAGGTCAAGGTATGTTGTTTGATATATTCTATCAATTAAAGTTTTTGTCCGAGATCTCTATTTTTAAGTGAGAAAATGACCACGACCGATGCAAGCGATACAACCTAACGGATAATCTCCGTTGGGCCTTATCGCTTGCATCGGTCGTGTTCGGACTTGAAGAGGAAGATGAGGTCAAGTATGTAGTAAAATATATTCTCATGATTTAAAGGAAAAGGAGATGAGATGGGCTTGATGCAAAATCTCTATCTTGTGTCAGTTTGTCCAAGTTCTCCATTAGAAGTGTCAGAAGTCGATCACGACCAATGCAAGCGACAAGGCCCATCAGATATTTTTCGTCGGTCCTCATCGCTTGCATCGGTCGTGTTTGGACTTTAGGAAGATGACGTCAAGGTATGTAGTTAACTATATTCTCAAGAACTTTAGGTTAAGGATTTGAGATGGGACCAATGCAAAATCTCTTTCTTGTATCAGATTTGTCCAAGTTCTCCATTCGAAGTGTCAGAAATGGATCACGACCGATGCAAGCAATTAGGCCCATCGGATATTTTCCGCTGGGCCTCATCGCTTGCATCGGTCGTGTTTGGACTTTAGGAAGATGACGTCAAGGTATACAGTTAACTATGTTCTCAAGAACTTTAGGTTAAGGATATGCGATGGGACCAATGCAAAATCTCTTTCTTGTATCAGATTTGTCCAAGTTCTCCATTCGAAGTGTCAGAAATGGATCACGACCGATGCAAGCGATTAGGCCCATCGGATATTTTCCGTTGGGCCTCATCGCTTGCATCGGTCGTGTTTGGACTTTAGGAAGATGACATCAAGGTATACAGTTAACTATGTTCTCAAGATCTTTAGGTTAAGGATATGAGATGGGACCAATGCAAAATCTCTTTCTTGTATCAGATTTGTCCAAGTTCTCCATTCCAAGTGTCAGAAATGGATCACGACCGATGCAAGCGATTAGGCCCATCGGATATTTTCCGCTGGGCCTTATCGCTTGTATCGGTCGTGTCTAGGAGTTGCATGCAGCAATGATTATACATGTCTTGCTTGTGGGAATTCCCCTCATTTATCAAACATTAGATGTTTCTAGGCAGTTTGCAAATAGATATTGATGACGACCGATGCAAGCGATAACGACAATCTGAATTTCTCTGAAGACCCTTATCGCTTGCATCAGTCGTCTCTCTTGCTTTTCTTTCTAATAGTTTCAAGTTACTTCACATGTTTCCTTAAGTGTGCTTGCACTTCATCTAACCATGTTTTTCATTTTTATCACATTTAACTTTATTGGATGAAGACAATTACCTTGGCAGGGGCAAGGGAACAAGAAAAGCCTTAGAAGAGAAAGGAAAAGCAAAGGTGGATATTCATTCTATTATCCACTATCTTCCAAAGTTGAACCCAGCCACTTTTTGTGTTATTCACAAGCACTATAGTGAGGAGCCAGACTTTGGATTGTTCTGCTTGAGGACTCTATCAAAATACATGGGTTTTACTCCAATACCCTTTAATGCTTTCACAGTTTTATTGCTTGAAAGAGCAACTGCATTCAGAATTTTTGGATATGCCCCTGGACTCAATGCTTCAAGGGCAGGGTACTTTCTTTGTTATTCAAGCTATGCAATGGCTGCAGGGGTGTCAGATTTAAAAAGCATTGCTGGATACAGGAGAAAAGAGTTCCTGAGATATAGAGGTGATTTTCCAGAGCCAAGCTCTTTCAAAAGGCTCAAGGAATGACTTGATTTTTTCAAATTCTATATCTCAACAAATGTACATATACAGAAATTGCCCAATGTGATATAAGACATTGCAAATTTTTTTGGTGTAATTGTTATTGATTCTCTGGTCAAAGTCATCTGATGGTAGTAGACATATTTCTTTTCAAAGCATAATACATCATGAAATGTACATACATGACATCTTTTATTTCTCAAAGAAATAAAAGACATTGCAAATATTAAAGCTCTATTTGAAATGTGGTCTTTTTCAGTTTGTGATATTGATACATGATTTGTCTGGAGATAGCCATATCCTTCTGATTATATTTGGCATGAGGTCCTTTGTAATTGTCTTCTAAAGAACCAATCAAAAAGCTCTCTGAAGGCATTGCTCTTTGTTACTCCTCCTCCTTTCCTTGTACACCTAAAGAAGCTTGTCCTTGCTCGATAATGAGATTTTTCCATGCCTTGGGTGTTCCACATGGCAAGTGGTTCTTTTTCTGCAAAGAATGCACCATGCACAAGAAGAATATGCTGGAAAGCAGAAGAATTTCATTAGATCTTTATTTCAATTAAAAATAAATAAATTGAATAAAATATCTTTGGAGCTCACCAAGTAGTATGTTATGTCTTTGGCACCCCATGCCTCTATGATGGTTTCTATAAGCTTTGTGGTCGCCTTTCTGAAATCTGTCACATAACTTTTTGATGTTACCTGCTGCCTCATGATCTTTAAAAGATTATCTAGTTTGACCCACACCTCCATTCTCTTTTTTGCTATTTCTGGTTTGCTTTTTACATTAGTCGTGACCTCACAAAATGTTTTCCATGAATTCCACATGGCATTAAGTTGTTTGCCATCATGGTTGCTGAAGAATCTCCTTGCTTTTGCACCTCCCATTGAG
>CM035440.1:104806200-104816200 GCA_020310875.1 Ceratopteris richardii | reverse complement strand
TTGTGTCGCAGGATAATACAGTTAAGGCGACGTTAATTAGGCTGAGCTATTGTTGATTACAGAGGTGTTCTAAATCACTCTAGTTTAGCATTCTATTACGGTGGCGTGACAATTTCCGCAGGCCTGACAGAGTTCAAGCTTTGTCGCGAAACCCACCTTCACGGCGAAAGTATTTCCGCACCAGTGGTATTAGAGCTGAAGTTTTTCGCCAACATTTGGTATTAGAGCAGGTTAGTCTCCCAAGAATTGGTATAAGAGCCTAGAGTATTCTCTATCATGGCAGATCACGTCCAAATTGATAAACTGGACAGAGATAATTATCCCGCATGGGTAATGCGCATGGAAGCCTTACTTATGAGTAAGGAGTTAATGGTGTACGTGACCGGAGAAGAAAAGAAGCCGACTTTCGAAGATGATAGCCAACCAGAAAAGGAAGAGATAGAAGCTTTGAAGCTGTGGCAAAAGAAAGATGCAATGGCAAGAGCCTACATCTACAACACTGTTTCAGATCATCTGCTACCGCACATTAGAGGTCTAGAGAAAGCAGAGGACATATGGAGTGCATTGGAAGATCATTTCCAAAATACTACGAAAGCCAGGAAGGCTAGCTTATGGTCTGAATTTACGACATTCAAAAAGAAGTCGAGTCAAAGCATCAGTGACTACGTCACTAAAATGAAGGATCTAGTAGATAGTCTAGGATCCATAAATGAAGAAGTCGAAGATCATAGATTGATAGCGCAAGTGCTCAGAGGTTTGAGAGGAGATGAAAGGTGGAAACCTTTCGTACTATCAACTGAACTCTCCTTAAATCATTTTGTACCAGATTTAAATCAGCTGCTTGGTTTGATGCTCACATATGAGCAAGACCTGAAAGGAGACGCAGACAAAGGACATAGCTCTGCAATGTACATGAAGAACAAGAAGAAAGACAAAGGCAAGTCAAAAGATGAAGAAGAGTCGATCTCTCAGGCCTATTACGCAAGAGGTAAAGGCACTGGCAGAGGAAGAGCAAGAGGAAGAAGCCGCCAGAATACCACCAAGAAAGCTTGCTGGATTTGTGGACTAAGTAACCATCTGGCGCATGATTGTTGGCACAATCAACAAGGATCAAATCAAAATCAAAACAACAATAGCAGAGGCAGTAGCGGAAGAAATCAGAGTAACTTCCAAAGAGGAAGACAAAGCCAAAGAGGAGGCTACGGTAGAGGTGGAGTGAGAAGTTGGGGGCAGAGCCAATCCTACAACACCACCTACAACAACTACGCAAATGACACACAGAATGAAAGTCATACATCGTTGATGATGAACTCAATCAGCACATCTGATAACGAAGATCTAAAGGTATTCTATATTGACTCTGGATGCTCTAATCATTTGTCAGGAAACATAGAACTAATGTCAGAACTAGAGAAAGGTAGTTCTAGTCACACTGTTCAAACATGTGACAATACGAGACATAGAGTACAATCAATTGGGAAAGTAAAATGCAAAAGTGGAGCAGATTTGCTAACTAATGTTTTGTATGTTCGAACAATACCGAAAAATTTGATTAGCGTGGGACAGATAGTTGAGAAAGGTTTTCAGGTCAGATTTACAAACAAAGGAGTATTTGTAGAAGATCCCAAGAACGGATATTATCAGATCGTTTCTGGTAAGAAAGAAGGCAGAATCTTTACCTTAAGAGTACAAGGGAACATTGGCCAAGCGTTGCTCACACATGATGAAAAGGTAATTACAGAACTTGATCTCTGGCACAAGAGATTAGGTCATTTTCACGAAAAAGGAATCAAAGCTATGATAGCGAATCAGTCTGTACTGGGATTACTGAACGTACAGAACCAACATATGATTCACAAATGCAAAGCCTGTCAGATGGGAAAAGCCCACAGGTTACCTTTCCAGAAGAAAGGATTCAAACATGATAGTGTGCTGGAACTCATACATATAGATGTATGGGGACCAACGAAAGAAGGATCAATCAGCGGATCAAGGTACTATGTTTTATTCATTGATGATGCAACAAGGTGGATAACTCTTTATGTTTTGAAGGAAAAGTCAGAAGTGTTTGGAGCCTTCAGGCATTTTCATGCATATGCTGAAAGACTTACCGGATGAAAACTTAAAAGACTGAGGTCTGATGGAGGGGGAGAATACTTCTCCCGAGAATTCAATGACTATCTTTGGAATGCAGGTATTAAGAGAGAAATAACCTGCAGGTATACACCACAATAGAATGGTGTAGCAGAAAGGAGAAACCGAACTCTAGTCGAGTTTGCACGAGCTATGCTAAAAGAAAAAAATTGCCCAGATTATCTTTGGGCTGAAGCCGTAAATACAGCTACATACTTGGTAAACAGATTACCATGTACAGCCTTAGAAGCAATGACCCCTTATGAAGCTTGGTGGGGAAAGAAGCCAACACTTGATCATTGCAAAGTGTTTGGATCAGTAGCGTATGCTTATGTACCGTCTCAACTCAGACATAAGCTTGAACCGAAAGCCGAGAAATATGTGTTCGTCGGATATGATGAAAAGCAAATGGGTTACAGATTATGGAGCCCTCTAACCAAACATTTTACTGTTTCCAGGGATGTAACATTTGATGAACAGAAAAGCTGGTATGCAGATCAGAGTCATACAGCTGAAGAATTTGAAGAAGAGATAAAAAGAAAAGAAAAAGGTAAAACAATCGTACAGGTAAACAAAGAAGACGAGGCAAGCACGTCCAGGATCAGAACAGGTATAAGGAACAAAGATGAAGACGGGTACTCAGACACACACGAAGAATATGAGCTAAGAAGGTCAAACAGAGTAAGAAGACAACCGGAAAGATACTCGTATGATACATCGTATATAACTCAACAAGATTATGCATATATGGTTAAAGAAGAGGATGAGCCTCAGAGCTATGATGAAGCCAAAGGCAAGAAGCAATGGCAAGAAGCAATGGAAGAAGAACTCACCGCACTGGAAGAAAACAAGACATGGGAGCTTGTTCCTAAACCGAATGGTAAGAAAGTAATTGGAAATAAATGGGTGTTCAAAATAAAGAAACTTGCAGATGGAAGGATAGCCAGACATAAAGCGAGACTGGTTATCAAGGGCTATGCTCAGACGCATGGCATAGACTATGACGAGACGTTCAGTCCGGTGGCAAAAATGTCAACCATAAGGACAGTGATTGCTATAGCAGCATCAAAAGGATGGAAGCTAAGTCAGCTAGATATAAAGAATGCATTCCTAAATGGATATATATCAGATGAAGTCTATATGGAACAACCGGAAGGGTTTATAAGCTCCAGATACCCAAATTTTGTTTGCAGGTTAAGAAAGCACTTTATGGACTAAAGCAAGCCCCAAGAGCTTGGAACTACAGACTTGTGAAATATCTCAATGAACTTGGATACCAAAGCTCGAAGGCAGATGCAAGTCTACTCATCAAAAGGAGAGAAGAAGGAATGATCTACATTTGTATCTATGTAGATGACATAATAATTACAGGTACCTCAGATGCAAGAATCACAGAGGTAAAGAAACTACTAGAAAGAGAATTCAAGATCAGTGACCTGGGAAAGTTATCATACTTTCTAGGTATGGAAATCACATATACAGATCATGGTGTATATGTCACACAAGAAAGGTATCTCCTGAACTTACTGAAGAAGTTCAACATGGAGAAATGCAGAGAAGCTTCAACACCGCTTGAAGTAAATCATAAACTCAGCAAATATAGTGGAACAGAATTTAAAGATATGAAGAAGTATCAGTCGTTAGTAGGAAGCCTAATATATGCTACGCTAACAAGACCGGATCTCAGTTTTCCGGTGGGAGTTCTCTCACAGTTTATGCATTGTCCGACAGAGCAACATTGGGTTGCAGGACAAAGAGTTCTCAGATATATCAAAAGAACTATAAAGGAAGGATTATATTATCCCTTTACGTCAGATATAAAGCTCAGAGCATATAGTGACTCAGATTGGGCAGGAAGTCAAGATGACCGAAGATCAATGCACGGGTATATGATATACCTAGGAGATAAGCTGGTAAGCTGGTGTTCGAAGAAGCAACACACAGTAGCTTTATCGTCAATAGAAGCAGAATACAAAGGACTGGTAGAAGCAGCAAAAGAAGTGATATGGATGCAAATTTTACTTAAAAGCATGGGTATAGATCAAAGTATACCGATCATACATGGGGATAATATGAGCTTGCTGTATCTTGCAGCGAATCGTGTGTTTCACGCAAGAACAAAACACATAGAGATTCAGTATCATTTCCTAAGGGAAAGATTAATGGAGAAAGAGATAGAAACAGTCTAAAATCCTACGAAAGATCATATTGCAGACATTCTGACCAAGAGCTTGGATGGAACAAAGACAAACAGATTCAAAGAGATGGCAGGAATAAAAGAAAGGAAGATATGATAGATAGATAGATAGATAGATGTTGGTGTAAATCAAGCCTTCACACTTGGCTTTGATTTGTACCTTGAAGACATCACATAAAGCTTGGATTAATTCTAGAAGTTTGAGCCATAGAAACTCATGCTTATGAGTTCTCACTTTTTTACTAAGTGTAAAAGTCATTGTGACTTGGAATATTTTGTAATCACACCTACTTGAGAAAGTCGTGGAAATTTGAATGCTGTAATGGAGAGAATATCTCCCTACTTTTAGCAGAGATATTCTAGGGAGCCTTAGTTTGAATTTGAAATTCAAATGTTCACGAACATTTTATATGAATTTGAAATTCATATAAAGTGAAGTAGAAAAAACTCGCGACTAGTCCTGCCATTTCAGCTCACTCCCCGAGGCATATTGTCATTGTAACTGAGTGTGTGTTAGTGCTACACCATAGCCTACACCACCACACCTCAATTAGCTATGCTTGTCATGCTATTGAGCTTGTACAATCTTATCAATCAATAGATATATACACATTCATCATTTCTGGTTCTCTGTGTTATCTTCTCCAAGTCTGTCAACTTCAACAGAGCATAACTCAAGATCTACTGAACCAAATCAAGTGTTCTATAGCTCATTGGAACCAGCTCAAGGTCTTCTACAAGCATACAAAATCTCAGAAGTTTTCATTCAGCAATTTGGGAGAAATCTACTTCGAAGTGCACACTGGTCTGTGTCTGCAAAGTTCCTAAAAAGTCGGGGGTAATTAGAATTTTGCTAAACTTATTTCTCACTGCATAGTTTATCAATTGGAGTGATTCCACTTGTGATTGGTAGCTTACTAAGGTAGTTTAATACTCCCAAAAGGAATTGTTTCAATTTTAAGTGTGCTGGTCACACTGAGTGAAAGTCTGAGCAGGTGTCACTACAGAAATAGAAAGTTTTTTCTTGATTTTGAAGTGCCAAGTTATCTGTTTTGGTTTGATCATTACCCAAACCATTTCCAAAGTACATATATGGTTTCTTTGTGTCATTTGGAAGCTAAGCAAGTGTACTAAGTATATCTGGAATCAAAAGAGGGCAGGTGTGAAGCAGGTTTTGCAGCATCAACTCATTTCTTGAGTGCATCCAACCATCACTCCCAACAGTGGTATCAGAGCAAATAAGGTAATCATGGGTGATGGTTTCTCTTCCTTCATTGACAAATTGGACAGAAACAATTATCAAGCTTGGTCATTGAGAATGAAGACCTATCTACAAGGGAGAAGCTTATTTGGATACATATCAGGAGATGAGGAATTGCCCTCATTCAAAACTAGAGGACTACCCACAAAGGATGAACATGAAAGGCTCAACCAATGGTGTGCAAAGGATGCTTTGGCAAGGTCTTATCTCTTAAACTCTATATCTGACTTTCTTTTACCACATGTAAGGAACTGTAAGACTTCCCAAGAGACTTGGGAAACCTTGTCAAACTATTTTTCTTCCAAGACAAGGGCTAGGAAGAATCAATTATGGATTGAGTTCACAACCCTTAGGAAGCAGCCCAAGCAATCAGTCTCAGAGTATGTGACAAAGATCAAAGATGTGGCAGACCAACTAGCAAGCATTGGAGAGGAGATTGAAGAGGAGCAAATAGTCAGGCAAGTAACAAATGGACTCAAGGCAGATGATAAGTGGGAAAGTTTCACCACTGCAATGGACCTCTATATGGACATGCATACCCCTGATCTCACAACACTCATGGGCCAACTTTTTACACATGAAGCAAAGTTTACAAAGGCTGGAGATCAATCAAAAGGTAATAACCCCTCTGCTCTCTATACTGATAAGAAAGTTAAGGATAAAGGTAAAGGGAAGAAACAGGATGAAGAAGGATCTACCTCTCAAGCTAATTATGCAGGGAGAGGTAGGTCATCTAGAGGAAGAGGCAGAGGAGGTAAGTCAGGTAGGGGGAGACCCTACAACTCATCACCATGCAACATTTGTGGATTGTCTAATCATACCACAGATGAATGCTACAAGAATTACAAGAATCAGAGAGGAAGAGGCTACTCAAGAGGTGGATACTCTCAAGGGAGAGGCAGATTCAATCAACATCAAAGCTACAATGGATACAACAATTCATACAACAACAACTACAACAACAACCACAATGGTAACTACCAAGGTGGATTCAGAAATAGAAGAGACTACAACAATTACACAGAGGAGCAAGATGACTCCCTATTGATCATGAATATGACCTCCAAGATAGGTACAAATGATGATCATTTATTTTACATTGATTCAGGATGTTCTAACCATGTAGCTGGCAATGTGGCACTACTTTCTGATTTGGAAGAGCCCAAGGGCAAGCATCAAGTGCAGACAGGTGATGACACTAAACATTCAGTTGTTAAAGTAGGCAATGTCAAAACATATGATGGTAACCAGAACCTATTGAGCAGGGTGCTCTATGTACCAACAATAACTAAGAATTTAATGAGTGTTGGTCAGATTGTGGAGAAAGGTTTGCAGGTCAGATTCACACAACATGGAGCATATGTGGAGGACCCAAGACATGGATTCAGAAGGATAGCCAAAGGGGAGAAATCAGGTAGATTATTTACATTTGAGTTAGAAGACACCAAGAACATTGCTTTGTATAATTATAAGGATCAGACACTTTCAGAGTTAGAAATATGGCATAAGAGATTAGGGCACATAGGTGAAAGGACTCTAAAGCAAATGTGCAGGGATCAATGTGTGCTTGGGATACCTAATGTATCCAAGCAACACATGATTTACAAATGTGGATCATGTCAATTTGGTAAGTCTCACAGATTACCATATTCAAGGAAAGGTTTCATGCATGTAGACTACCTAGACTTGGTACACACAGATGTTTGGGGACCTAGCAAGGACCCTTCCATTTCTGGTTCAAGGTATTATGTGTCCTTCATTGATGACTACAGCAGGTGGACCATTTTATACTTTATGAAGCATAAAGATGAAGTGTTTAATTGTTTCAAGAGGTATCTTGCACTTGTTGAAAATCAAACAGGAAGAATCTTGAAGAGGCTAAGGTCAGATGGTGGAGGAGAGTACTTCTCCAATGAGTTTGAAGATTTCTTGCAGGAAAGAGGCATCAAAAGGGAGATCACTACAAGGTACTCACCTGAACAAAATGGGGTAGCAGAAAGAAAGAATAGACTTATAGTAGAAACAGCTAGGTCTATGCTTAATGAGAAAAAGTTACCAAATTATCTTTGGGCAGAGAGTGTTTCCACTACCACTTATCTCATCAATAGGTTGCCATCCAAATCACTTGATGGCATGACACCATATGAAGCTTGGCATGGTAAGAGACCTTCTCTGGATCATTGCAAAATCTTTGGTTGTGTGGCATATGTGCATATTCCCTCACAGGTAAGGGGAAAGCTAGACCCTAAAGCAGAAAAATGTATCTTCATTGGTTATGATTTGAACCAAAAGGGATACAGATTCTACAACCCCACAAACAAAGGATTCAAGGTAAGCAGAGATGTCATCTTTGATGAGAATGACTCTTGGTATGAGAATGAATGCAGGAAAGTGAGCCTACCCTATGACATGGAAGAAGATTTTCCAAAGCTCACCAAGGAAGAACCAATTCAACAAGAAGATTCAAGCTCAGATGATGATGATACAATAAACCTTGAAGAGTTTAAAGCTTGGAAGTCCAAAGGAAAGATGAAGATGAAGCAATTAGAAGATAAACCAGAAACTTCAACTCAAGCAATGAGGAGATCTCAGAGAGAAAAGAAGAAGCCTATTAGATTTGGGTATGACACATCACTTGTAACTAAACATTCTATATATCTTGCAAAGGACTTGTTGAATGAAGAACCAGGTACCTATGAAGAAGCAATTACCAAACCAGAATGGAGAGAAGCCATGGATGAAGAGATGGAAGCTCTCAAGGAAAGTGATACTTGGGACTTGGTACCCAAGAAAGACTCTATGAAGGTGATAGGATCCAGATGGATCTACAAACTCAAGAGGAACTCAGATGGTACAATAAACAGGTATAAAGCTAGGTTGGTAGCCAAGGGTTTTGCACAAACCCAAGGCATTGATTGTGAGGAGACATTTTCTCCTGTGGCCAAGATGCCAACTATCAGAGTTATGGTGAGTGTAGTTGCATCCAAGAATTGGAACATGTACCAATTGGATGTGAAGAATGCTTTCTTGAATGGATGGATATCTGAAGAAGTCTACATGTCACAACCACCTGGCTATGAAGATCCAAAAAAGGTACATTATGTTTGTAAATTGAAGAAGGCTCTGTATGGTTTAAAGTAGGCACCTAGAGCATGGAATTACAGATTGACAACTTACCTCCTAGACCAAGGATTTGTGATGAGCAAAGCAGACACTTCTCTATTCATAAAGAGAAGTAGTATAGAGGTAATATATTTATGTGTCTATGTTGATGACATCATTATTACAGGAAATGATGTACAGGGAATTAGACATATCAAAGGACAGATGATGAAAGAATTCAAGATTAGTGATCTTGGATTATTAAAGTATTTCCTAGGTCTTGAATTGGTATATACAAATTCAGGTATCTACATCACTCAAAAGAAGTATGTGCAGGATATGGTCAAGAAGTTTGGCTTGCAGGATGCTAAGGTGTCTACTACTCCAATGGAGATCAATCTAAAGCTAAGTGCTCATGAAGGAGAAGAAGTCAAAGACATTACAGGATACCAAAGTATGGTAGGTAGTTTGAACTATGCTACCTTGACAAGAATTGACATAGCATATGGAGTTAGTGTGCTCAGTCAATTCATGCACAAACCAAGGATACCTCACCTAGAGGCAGCAAAGAAGATCTTGAAGTATCTGAAGGGAACTCAAAGTCATGGTTTGTATTTTCCTTATACATCAGATATTGACATTAAAGTTTACTCAGATGCAGATTGGGCAGGATGCAAGGATGATAGGAGGAGCACATCTGGATATATTTGTTTTGCAGGAGATAAGCCTATTTCTTGGTCAGCCAAGAAGCAACCTATAGTGGCTTTGTCATCCACTGAAGCAGAGTATAGAGGGCTTGCCAATGCAACTCAAGAAGCTATCTGGTTGAAGCTTCTATATACAGAGTTAGGTCTATATACAAGGCCACCAATTATTTTTGGAGATAACACTAGCTCTCTTCACCTTGTAGCTAATCCAATTTATCATGCTAGAACCAAACACATAGAGGTTCATTACCACTATGTGAGAGAGAAATTGCTAAGTAAAGATATACAATTGACATATGTGTCTACTAATATGCAATGTGCAGATTTACTTACAAAGGCATTGGATGGAAACAAGTTATGCAGATTCAAATCCATGATTGGATTGCAGGAAGTAATTGAAGATTGAAGATGAAGACTTAAGCCAAAGTGTTTGGCTTGAGGGGGAGTTGTTGGTGTAAATCAAGCCTTCAAACTTGGCTTTGATTTGTACCTTGAAGACATCACATAAAGCTTGGATTAATTCTAGAAGTTTGAGCCATAGAAACTCATGCTTATGAGTTCTCACTTTTTTACTAAGTGCAAAAGTCATTGTGACTTGGA
>CM035440.1:104791200-104796200 GCA_020310875.1 Ceratopteris richardii | reverse complement strand
TAAGTTTTCTTTCATAAGCTTCCATTCTCTTAATTATTTTATTCAATTTTGTGAGTAGCAATTATATGATCTGATATATTTCTTTTCTTTTTGCGTGATTGGAGGTATGCTACAAGTGGTATTAGAGCAGAGTTGGATTTCGGGGCAAGATGCAATCTTTAAAGACAAAGATAGAAGAGTAAGAGGAGTTTATTCAGAAGCTTCTTGGAGAATCATGCAGAGAACGAGGTGAGATGCAATCAGAGGACTTCAGTGTTCAGGATTAGCAAGATGAGTGCTTCTCCCATTATTTCCTTTATGTGCATGAATTGTGTTTAGTATACTTCATTTGATGAATATGATCTCGATAAAAGCTACAAGGTTAGATAGATCTAGAGTCATGTATGAATTAATAACATCCATTGTTCCATTGTTCCCTACTCTGAGGACAGAGTCCTTCAAAGAGGGGAAGAATGTAATATGCCCATTTTTGGCATATACATACCTTATGGTTCAAAAATAAAGAGTATCGAAAGATTTGTGATTAAGGAAATCGAATAGGTTAATCGAATACTTGAAGTTATGTTGCATATGTATGTGAGTGAAAAACAAGATAAATTGGAGTGAATATTTGTCTTTACTCGAGTTTGCATACAATAATGCATAGCTAGTTGCTCATTCATCACATATTGGCATAACATGGGTGTATGTACTTGTGTTTGATATCATCCTTAGAACTTTTCAATCATAAGATTGCAATATATGTTGTGGCTATATTCATGAATATTTATGAAGATACGTTTTTAGCCATGTTCATGACTATGCGCAGAGATGTGTGTTTATCCATCCATGTGAATCCTAAATAAATGTGAAACCAAATACATATGGTAAGAGAAGTCATATAAATACAAGAAGGACTTTATGGCTAAATTTATGGACAACGCAACTCAACGCGAAGCTAATAATAATAACATGACCTTCTTCCGAGGATGAATTCTTTTACGTGCAACAAACGCTCCGGTTTCCATGATCATGGAGAATTGGACTGAAGGAACACTAGGTGTCTCATTTTCTTTTAAGGAACAGACATATCCTTGGCTAGTTCATGGGACTGGAAACGAATTGACACAAAAAGCTTGAGTCCGCATCGAGGTTATCAGAGTGAAGCGATGAGATCATGTCGAACGAATCAGAGCTAGAAGTTCAAAGCAAGGTCTTGAAGCTGGTTGATCGCGTTTCTTTGTGGAGTGGAAATTCTTACCAATCTATCCTCTCGTGTTCAAATTCATCGCCATGCCGACTTCACGGCGTGCTCTCTCTATTCGTTGACACCATGATGACATAGCCCTTGTGCCACTGTCACAGAATCTATGGAGCGGCAGATCTCGATCCCATATCTGGCTTGTACTGCATGATACAAGCAAAATTTGGATGAAGCAATGATCTTTTATCATCTATGGCCGAGTAGAAGCATTCTCAAAACACTTGTGCATGAACCCATTGGGAGGCATCATCCAAGGAACGTATCCATCACAGCGTCCAATTAAAAGGAGGAAGCAGGATGCCTATGATGTCCTTTGACCGCTAGATATCCCACCTTGAATGCTGAGATGAATATTGATGTGGTACCACCAAAGGCAGACGACGAGCCCTATGATAGCATCAATAAGGTAGAGACTGGAGAAGGATGATCCTAATAATAGACCAGCCAGCTGAGCTAGCGTGCGCAGATGATAGCACTATCCTTGAAAATAGTGGTGAAGCATCTGTTCTTCGAAACAAACATCTGCCCATCTTTTCTAATTCGTTGATTGTGTCTATCTTTCCGCTTCTCTATTTGTGTTATTGATGCAGCACCATAGTTACCATTCTGTCTATTGCACATGGATACTAGATATATACAGGCAAATGAGTAGCAATTTCGTACGTCTATAGCAACCTACTTTGACCGTGACCATAGCGATCCATGTCATGAAACTCTGCATAGTAGTCGCGGTTTTCCTTGTTAACCTAAGCTGCAAATACACAGAAGCTAAGCAAGAGTTTGTGAGCTTGGATTGCGGAGAAAATTGAAGTTTTAGCGATTCGGGCACCATCTCCTGGATTTCTGACAACTCGATAAGTGGTATTGCTTGAAACACCTAGGAGGTGACTCCTCCGTCTTATGTTTAGGAAACCCTCCATTTCCATTATCGTCCATTCGCTTCTAACCCGGAGTCGAGTCTAAATATTTTTATGCGTTCGTCTTGAAGCAATATGGCCTGACCCAAGGCAAACCTTTCCTTTTCCGTGCATCTTTCTAGGCGGGATCTCATCTGCCTTATCGAAAAACTATCAAGAAAAGTGTCTCCTTCAAGTTGGTGATCAACGTTGACGAATGGGAGGACGTTGGTATAGAGTTCCCATAGACACGCAAAGAAGTGAACAAAGAGATATACGTGATAACAACCTGAGAAAATATTGACGTCTGTCTGTCTCGGTGCTCGAACAAGGACTCAAATATGCCGTTCATCTCCTCACTGGTTCTGAGGGAAGTGATAAATTAGTTAATTCCTATCAGCCTAACGATGAAATGGACAGGGGGTAGGCTTTTGACAAGGGTAAAAAAATGAATTATGGAGTTGCTTCTGAGGATTTCGTTAGATCCGCTAACATCAGATATTGATTTGGATGGAAGGAGGTCCGGACCTTGCAGTAATGAAAGATTCACCATGCAAAAAAATCAGAATTTCATGGTAGTGATGTTGACAACGAGATCGAGATGAAGCTCTTTTGCAAGAAACCTTTATCTACATTCCAGGAGATGTAGATCCATGAGGCTATGATTGAGAGTGAGAGTGAGAGTGTGATTGAGAATGAGAATGAGATTACCATTATGATTGTGATTGAGATTGAGATTGTGAGTGAGAGTGTGATTGAGAGTGCAGGTGTGAATGAGATTGTGATAGCTTGGGGGTGGTCGGGAGGTAGAGGCTTCATCAAGAAGTTATTTTGAAAGCTATTGTATTGAGAAGGTAGAGGCTTCATCAAGAACCTATTTTTGAAAGCTATTGTATTGAGAAGGTTGAGGCTTCATGCAAAAGCTATTACTTGTATATGGAGTTGTAAAACCTGAGATTCATAAGATAAGTTTTCTTTCATAAGCTTCCATTCTCTTAATTATTTTGTTCAATTTTGTGAGTAGCAATTATATGATCTGATATATTTCTTTTCTTTTTGCGGGATTGGAGGTATGCTACAAGTGGTATCAGAGCAGAGTTGGATTCCGGGGCAAGATGCAAGCTTTAAAGACAAAGATAGAACAGTAAGAGGAGTTTATTTGAGAAGCTTCTTGGAGAATCATGCAGAGAACGAGGTGAGATGCAACCAGAGGACTTCACTGTTCAGGATTAGCAAGATGAGTGCTTCTCCCATTATTTCCTTTATGTGGATGAATTGTGTTTAGTATACTTCATTTGATGAATATGATCTCGATAAAAGCTACAAGGTTAAATAGATCTAGAGTCATGTATGAATTAATAACATCCATTGTTCCATTGTTCCCAACTATGACGACACAGTCCTTCGAAGAGTGGAAGAATGTAATATGCCCATTTTCGGCATATGCATACCTTATCGTTCGAAAATATAGAGTATCGAAAGATTTGTGATTAAGGAAATCGAATAGGTTAATCGAATACTTGAAGTTATGTTGCGTATGTATGTATGGGAGTGAAAAACAAGATAAATTGGAGTGAATATCTGTCTTTACTCGAGTTTGCATACGATAATGCATAGCTAGTTGCTCATTCATCACATATTGGCATAACATGGGTGTATGTACTTGTGTTTGATATCATCCTTAGAACTTTTCAATCAGAAGATTTTAATATATGTTGTGGCTATATTCATGAATATTTATGAAGATACGTTTTTAGCCATGTTCATGACTATGCGCAGAGATGTGTGTTTAGCAATCCATGTGAATCTTTAATAAATGTGAAACTAAATACATATGGTAAGAGAACTCATATAAATACAAGAAGAACTTTATGGTTAAATTTATGGAAAACGCAACTCAACGCGAAGCTAATAATAAGTCAAATCCACAAAAGGTGAAACGTAAAAGAATCAAAGAGCACATGAAATTAATGGCTTTATTCAGCGAATTGTTCGTGACGGGCGTTTTGGGTTTCAGGGACTGTCGTTTTGGATCTGCTAATTATAGGAGATACAAGTTATTTAGGAAGTGCATATGCTCATCTTATTTCTTCTTTTCCTAGAACATGACCTTCTTCTGAGGATGAATTCTTTTACGTGCAACAAACGCTCCGGTTTCCATGATCATGGAGAATTGGACTGAAGGAACAGTTGTCTCATTTTCTTTAAGGAACAGACATATCCTTGGCTAGTTCATGGGACTCGAGATGAATTGACACAAAAAGCTTGAGTCCGCATCAAAGTTATCAGAGTGAAGTGATGAGATCATGTCGAATGAATCGAGCTGGAAGTTTAAAGCAAGGTCTTGAAGCTGGTTGATCGCGTTTCTTTGTGGAGTGGAAATTCTTACCAATCTATCCTCTCGTGTTCGAATTCATCGACATGGCGACTTCACGGCATGCTCTCTCTATTTGTTGACACCATGATGACAAAACCCTTCTGCCACTGTCATAGAACCTATGGAGCGGCAGATTTCAACCCCATATATGGCTTGTACTTCATGATACAAGCAAAATTCGGATAAAGCAATGATCTTTTACCATCTATGGCCAAGTAGAAGTGTTCTCAAAACACATGTGCATGAACCCATTGGGAGGCATCATCCAAGGAACGTATCCATCACAGCGTCCGATTAAAAGGAGGAACCATGATGCCTATGATGTCCTTTGACGGCTAGATACCCCACCTTGAATGGCGAGATGAATGTTGATGTGGTACCACCAAAGGCGGATGACGAACCCTATGATAGCATCAATTAGGTAGAGACTGGAGAAGGATGATCCTATGAATAGATGAGCCAATTGAGCTAGCATGTGCAGATG
>CM035440.1:104761200-104778700 GCA_020310875.1 Ceratopteris richardii | reverse complement strand
CCAAGGCTTACAACTAAGGCGGCAACCAAGGCATAGACCTTGGCATACCTTGTCATCCGAGTCACCGAAGTCACCATTGGCGCCGTTGGTTGCGCGCGAGGGAGGACCTTAACGATCAAGGAATATAGAGGTTCCCGGTACTTCCCGGGAGGTCACCCATCCCAATACTGTTCTCCCCAGAGCTCGCTTAACCGTGGCAATCTCTTGCCACTAAGCTACACTCTTGTGGTGTTTGAAGAAGGGGAAAGACTAAGGTTGACATTACCTTGAACAAGTTTTGGTCCCTCAAAGCTTCATTTTTGCTTTTAAAGCCTATTTCTGAAGCAATTTTGGGGTGTTTTTGGAGCCATTTCGGAGTACTTTCGCACGTAGTTCTCTTCACACAGGTCCAAGAACATCAATTGGAGTGTTCCTTGTACTTCTCAGACAATAAATATCAACCTTTGGGGCTGTATTTTCAGCCACACTCGTAAAACTTTAGGTTTCTCGAGGGGTTTTCAATTTTGGTGGGAGCAGTCGCTGAAAATTTATGCAGGTTTTTAAAGCCTAAAACATGAGAGTTGACAGACACTTGCAGGTGTTATTGGCTAGTTTTTGGGCTGCGTATTCAGCCTTTCAGTGTCATTTTACTGCATGTGTTGAGCACATACACACCATGTACGCTTCTGTGGATACCGCTTATGTACGTCCATGTGGGCATTGATATAGCGGTTACGTTCTTTGCATAAAGCCTTTTACGTTTGATAAAGAGGGTCGTGGTGAGGTTTTCTTAACTGGGAGACACCCAGATGTCGGGGTCTCTTCGGTGATGCAGGTGGAAGACTTACCCAGCCTCGCCATAGGAGATGTATGATAGTTGTTCATAGGTGCTCGATAAGCCTAGTTGGCTTCTATTGGGTAACTGATTATATGCAGTGGAGTCAGTGATTCACTATGCAGGTAGACATGTCAGTACTTGCAGTTTTATGATACTTTGACACTCGTCATATGCTAATTTTGCAGAGGATACTCTGGCAAAATTTTTCAAATTTTTGGTTTAGTCAACTATATAGTGGTCGATTTACTCCTTGATACACTTATTTGTTGGTGTTTGGGCTCTTCTAGCTCCATCATCATTCTATTCAAGTCTCTACGATCATGGCATCAGAGGTCCCAGGCACATCCGGTGGATCAGGGTCTAGTGCTAGCGTTCCGAGGAGGAGCTATAACTTGCAGGGCAAAGACCATTTTGAGATCCGAAAATTTGATGGCACAAACTTTGCTCTATGGAAGAATCAGATTAAAGATGTGCTGATTCAAAGAAGGCAATGGAAGCCAGTAAATGGGATTTCAAAGAAGCCTACTGACATGGATGAAGATGATTGGGATGAGTTAGATGAAATGGCCAGGTCTACCATTCGCTTTCACCTAGCAGATAATGTTTACTTTACAGTATTAGACTGTGAAAGTGCAGAGGAGCTTTGGAAGAAGTTATGCAATACATATGAAAAAGAGACAGCATCAAATAAAGTATATCTGATGAGAAAATTATACCACCTTCGTATGAAGGACACAGATAGTGTTGCTGCTCATCTAAATGAGTTTGATGCCATATTCTCCCAGTTGCAAGCTCAGAAAATGGATATGGACAATGAAATGAAAGCAGTATTGTTGTTATGCACCCTGCCATCATCATCGGATACATTTTGCACAGCTATTAGCAATAGTGCAGCAGGTGGTAAACTCGTCTATGATGACATATGTGGAGCACTCTTGAGTGAGGAGATTCGTAGAAAATCTATGGTTGGCACTCAAAGTGGAGATGCATATAATGTTCGTGATTCTTACCAAGGAAAGAATCAACAACGTGGCAGGAGCAAGAACAAGGAAAAGAATGGTCAACGAAATAAGAGCAGAAGTAAATCAAGGAAGAGGGATATTGAATGTCATTATTGTCATAAGAAAGGACACATGAAGAAAGATTGTTATGCATTAAAGAATGCTAAAGGTAAAGGAGAGAATGTTGATGGGCATGTTAAACAGTTACCTACACCATCTACTTCGACTGTGAAGATTGAAGAAATTAATGCTATTTCTGATGATGCTGATGTGTTGACACTTGATAGTACTGTGCCATCTGAGGCACTTATGGCTGATTCTCTTTCCCACACCTGGCTGCTAGATTTTGGTGCTTCTTTCCATGTGACACCACATAGAGAATGGTTCTCTAATTATGCAACAAAGTCTCTTGGTACCGTGAGACTTGGTGACTCTTACCAGTGTGATGCTGTGGGGATTGGAGATGTGGTTGTGCAGTTCATTGACGGTTCAAAATTTACTATGCATAATGTACGCCATGTACCTCACTTATCACGCAGTTTGATGTCAGTTGGTCAACTTGATGACCTTCGTTACAAGGTGGTCTTCTATGCTCAGTCCTTTTGTATATCAAAGGGCAATATGGTTATTGCAAAAGGAAGGAAAGTTGGCTCACTTTACCCTTTATTTGTATCACAGAAAGAACACTTGTTAGCTGTTACTGAACAGCCTATGGCTTGTATTTGGCATGGTCGTTTGGGCCATATATCTCGTAGTGGAATGGACAATCTTTCTCGTTCTAGCTACTTACCTATGTTATCTTTCTCTGATTTTTCATTTTGTGAGCATTGTCAATATGGAAAGCAAACCAGAAATGTGCATAAAATGCACATTGACTCTTCAATTCAGCCTTTAGATCTTGTTCATACAGATGTGTGTGGTCCTATGCCCACTAGGTCCTTAGGTGGTTCTCTTTACTTTGTCACTTTCATAGATGATGCTACTAGAAAAGTCTGGGTATATCGTATCAAATCGAAGGATGATGTATTCCCTATTTTCAGAAAATGGCTTGCTTCAGTTGAGACTGAAAAAGGAACTAAGCTTAAGGCTTTACATTCAGATAATGGGGGTGAGTATACCTCACATGAATTCAGCCTTTTCTGTCAGTATAGAGGGATTCGTAGAGAGTTTACAGCTCCTTATACCCCAGTACAGAATGGTGTAGCTGAGAGGATGAATAGAACTATTCAAGATAGAGTAGTCTCTATGTTGCATCAAGCAAACCTCTCACAAGGTTTTTGGGCAGAAGCAGTATTGACTACAGTTCATGTGATTAACCTTTCACCTAGTACTGCCAAAGGTCTGAAAGTGGCACAAGTTATGGACAGGGAAACCACCATATTATGATCATCTTCGAGTTTTTGGGTGTGAAGCATATGTTCATATACCCAAGAATCTTAGACAGAAGTTGGACCATAAGTCAAAGAAATGCATTTTTCTTGGATATGGTCGAGAAGGACAATTTGGATATCGCTTATGGGATCCTGAAACACGGTCAGTGATGAAGTAGTGATGTCATTTTTAATGAGTCTAAGATGCATAAACAGCCGATTAAGGAGGTTGAAGTGAGAAGAGTGGTGTTTGAGGATACTAGTCCTCTAGTTAGCATGCATAAAAATGTTGCACATAGGGATGTTCAAGAGAATGTCCATTCAGATCAGTCTGCACATGTTCCTGTTCAGCAACCACGTGTCTCATATCCACCTGATAGATATGTTCCAGGTTTAGATTTTGTTATGCTAACAGATGCCGGTGAGCCCTCTTGCTACAAAGAGGCTATGCAGACAGAGGATAATGTCAAGTGGGATCGTGCCATGAAGAGTGAGTTGGATTCTATTCACAAGAATGGTACTTGGGACTTAGTACCTTTGCCAAAGGGCAAGAAAGCTTTACCATGTAAATGGGTATATAAGCTGAAATTCACATCAGATAGTGCTTCTCCAAAATATAAAGCACGACTTGTTGCAAAGGGTTTTAAGCAACAACATGGTGTTGATTTTGAGGAAATCTTCTCTCCAGTGGTCAAGATGACTACTTTGCGCATGTTGCTTGGATTCGTTGCAATGGAGGACTTAGAGCTAGTCCAAATGGATATGAAAACAGCTTTCTTGCATGGAGATCTTACAGATGAGATCTATATGGAACAACCAGAGGGTTATGTAGTTCCTCGCAAGGAAAGTCTAGTTTGTAAGCTCAAGAAGAGCTTGTATGGACTTAAACAGTCTCCTAGACAATGGTACCAAAAGTTTGATGCTTTTATGAAGTCCCAAGGCTATTCTCGGAGCAATGAGGATCATTGTCTCTACATAAAGAGATGTTCTGATGGCAGCTTGATATGCTTGATACTTTATGTCGATGATATGTTGATTGCTGGGAAGTCCTCTTATGATTTGTCAATTCTCAAAAAGAAGTTGAGTCAGACATTTGATATGAAGGATTTGGGGGATGCCAAACATATTCTTGGCATGCGCATTACTCGTGATAGGAGTAAAAGATGCATATACTTGTCTCAATGTGAGTACATATCCAAAGTACTTCATCGATTCAATATGCAGGGTGGAAAGGCATTGAGTACACCTTTACCCACATATGTGAAATTGAGCAAGGATGACTGCCCCAAATCAGATGAGGAAAAGGAATTCATGACCAAAATTCCCTATCAGTCTGCTGTTGGTAGTCTCATGTATGCTATGGTAGCTACGAGACCAGACATTGCATTTGCAGTGGGAGTTGTGAGCAGATATATGTCTAATCCTGGCAACAAACATTGGGAAGCGGTCAAAATGATTTTGAGATATCTGAGTGGCACTAAGGACAAGTGTCTATGCTTAGGTAGAGGGAAAGCATCCATTATTGGTTACAGAGATTCTGACTATGCTGGTTGTGTAGACAATCGTAAGTCTACATCAGGGTACATTTTTCATTTTGCTGGAGGTGCTATCTCTTGGAGATCTCGTCTTCAAGAATGTACAGTTGTTTCCACCACAGAAGCAGAGTATGTTGCAACAAGTGAGGCATGTAAAGAAGCATTGTGGCTTTCTCGTCTTGCTTGTGATATGGGTTTGCCTCAACATGTACCTCACTTGCTCAGTGATAGTCAGAGTGCCATTGCTTCGGCTAAGAATCCAGTCTATCATGCAAAGACCAAGCACATTGAGGTGAGGTATCACTTCATTAGAGATTGCTTAGCCACTAAGAGCATTATTCTTGAGAAGGTTCACACTCGAGATAATGCTGCAGATGCTTTGACTAAAGCTCTACCACAGGATAGCTTTCGACACTGTTGTCACTTGATGGGGGTTACTTGATTCTTGATCTTACGCAGTCACTTGTATACTGTGTAACATGCCCATCAGGTGGGAGGTATAGTTTGTATACTTACACTCAGGTATTCTTTATCATTCTTTCTTTTTCCTCCCATAGTTACTCTGGCCATATTGGCCTTTAGTGGGAGATTGTTACCATTAGTGTCCATGTGAAAAGCCAAATGGCCACTGGACACTTCTTTGTATATGTTCTTTAATAAAACATATAGTGGCCTGGTCACTCACAGACTATAAGTTTCGACCGCATTTGTAAGACCTAAGAAGTCTGTCTTCGTGCTCCCTATGTACTGCGTTTTCTGCGTATTCTACAACCTCTGTGCGAATACTGTGTATGGCATCAGGAGGTCGGTCTTCTACTCCGAGCATATCGTCATGGAGCTCTTGAGAAGGAGAGTGCAGTGTGGTGCATCGCCATCAAAGTACATCACATAGATAGATAGATAGATAAATAGATAGATAGATAGATAGATAGATAGATAGATAGATAGATAGATAGATGGATAGGCAGGTAGATAAATAGATAGATAGATAGATAGATAGATAGATGCATAGATAGATAGATAAATAGATAGATAGATAGATAGATAGATAGATAGATAGATAGATAGATAGATAGATAGATAGATAGATAGATAGATAGATAGATAGATAGATAGATAGATAGATAGATAGACAGATAGATAGATAGATAGATAGATAGATAGATAGATAGATAGATAGATAGATAGATAGATAGATAGATAGATAGATAGATAGATAGATAGATAGATAGATAGATAGATAGATTCATTGATTGATTGAATGATAGATATATAGGTACATAGGTAGATAGATAGATAACAAGACAAATAGATAGATACATAGATAGGTAGACAGTTAGATAGATAGATAGATAGTAGATAGATAGATAGATGGATGGATGGATAGATAGACAGACAGATAGATAGACAGATAGATAGATATATAGATAGATACATAGATAGATAGATAGATAGATAGATAGATAGATAGATAGATAGATAGATAGATAGATAGATAGATAGATAGATAGATAGATAGATAGATAGATAGATAGATAGATAGATAGATACATAGATAGATAGATAGATAGATAGATAGATAGACAGATAGATAGATAGATAGCTAGATAGATAGATAGACAGATAGATAGATAGATAGATAGATAGATAGATAGATAGATAGATAGATAGATAGATAGATAGATAGATAGATAGATAGATAGATAGATAGATAGATAGATAGATAGATACATAGATAGATAGATAGATAGATAGATAGGGACATAGATAGATAGATAGATAGATAGATAGATAGATAGATAGATAGATAGATAGATAGATAGATAGATAGATAGATAGCTAGATAGATAGATAGATAGATAGATAGATAGATAGATAGATAGATAGATAGATAGATAGATAGATAGATAGATAGATAGATAGATAGATAGATAGATAGATAGATAGATAGATAGATAGATAGATAGATAGATAGATAGATAGATAGATAGATAGATAGATAGGTAGATAGATAGATAGATAGATAGATAGATAGATAGATAGATAGATAGATAGATAGGTAGATAGATAGATAGATAGATAGATAGATAGATAGATAGATAGATAGATAGATAGATAGATAGATAGATAGGTAGATAGATAGATAGATAGATAGATAGATAGATAGATAGATAGGTAGATAGGTAGTGGAGGACCAATACCAGATTATCAAGATTTTGAACTTACTGTGAAGAGAGTTACTACTCAGAAACGTCTACTGCACTTAAGTCATTAGTTGACTAATCAAATGTGTAAATTTTCTGATGAAACTTTGTATAAGGTGTTGTCTAAGGAATGCCCAACTTCTCCAAGTTAAAACATCTCAAAAGATTCAGTAAATCTTGAGAAATAATCCAAGCAATTTGGTTATGCCTAAAATTGTACTTCTCTACAATTGACTTTGATACCTCTAATTATTAATGAATAGTTCTCTCAAATAACAACCCATTTATTCAAATGCTTTTAGCCATAGTTAGCTTACCTTCCAACGTAAAGAATGAGTGCTTGCTTGCTCAAAACTTTACACCGTGGAAGGAGAACTGACCAAAACATTAGCATCAAATTTGCGCCTGTTGCAAACTTCACTTCTTCACATTTACACATGTAAATGTTCCTACTCTCAATTCTCTCAGCCTGATCACATTTAGGATCTCAAAACTTGTACATAGGTGAATCATATAGACTTAGACTTGTACAAAAGCATTTCACAAAAGATCAAACATAGAAGGAGTACTCAGCAAAAGATCGGGCGCCATTTTTTCTTCTTCTCTAAAAATTTTTACATTTGAATGATGAGAAAGATCTTCTGCACTTCTAAAGTGTCTAATGGCACTTGCAACTACTAATTCTTCATCTCTCATGCTCTCTCATACTTGCCCTTACTTTCTAGTTGTATATATAGGCATATATGTACAAGGTCATGACCATTACAAAAGGTATATATGAGCTAACTACAAGTTTAATGTACATATTTCATTTCCTGAATGTGCACTATCTTCAAGCTTCATAAGCTAATCTTTTATTCAATCTTTGACTTCAATCCTTCATCCAAAACATCAATTGATGGTTTTCATGCACCAACAGCTCCCCCTCAATCATCAATTGAGGTTTTCTCTATCTTCTTTATACCTGCCATGTCTTTGAATCTCTATAGCTTTGGTCCATCCAAACTTTTGGTTAGCATATTTGCAATCTGATCTTTTGTTGAAGTATGTATAACTTCAATCTCCTTATCAATCACCTTCTCTCTTAAGAAGTGATACTCAATCTCAATGTGTTTTGTCCTGACATGAAAAACAGGATTAGCAGCTAGATACAATGAACTCATATTATCTCCATGAATAGTGGGGGTACTCTAAATGATGTCAAAAATCTTCATGAGAGTTTTCAACCATATGACTTCCTTTGCATCTTTAACCATACCTTAATACTCTTCTTCTGTAGGTGATAAAGCAACTATGTGTTGCTTCTTGGAACACCAAGAGATTAACTTATCTCCGACATAACACAAATATCCATATGTCGATCTCCTATCATTAGGATTACCTGCCCAATCTCTATCAATATATATCTTAATGTTTGTATCTGATGTAAATCCATAATACAAACCTTCCTTGAGTGTACCCTTAATGTATCTCAACACTCTTTGTCCTGCTACCCAATGTTCTTTCCTAGGGCAATGCATGAATTGAGACAACACTCCAACTGCATATGACAAATCAGGCCTAGTTAATGTAGCATAGATTAGACTACCAGCCAGACTTTGATATAGCTTCATATCCTTGAATTCTTCTCCTCCATATCTGCTCAATTTGTGATTCACCTCCATTGGAGTAGGTGCTACCATGTAATCTTCCATTTTAAACTTGATCAACAAGTTCTTCAAATACCTTTCTTGAGTTACATATACTCCATGTTGAGTATATGAGATCTCCATGCCCAAGAAATATGACAAGTCTCCCAATTCAATAATCTTGAACTCTTTCTGAATTTGCTTCTTGAGGCTTTGTATGCCCTTCTCATCTATACCTATAAGAATTATGTCATCAACATATATGCACATGTAAATGAACCCATCATCACTTGTTTTAACAAGCAAGCTACTATCATCTTTTGATACTTGGAAACCAAGTTCCTTCAAGAACTTCACAAGTCTATAATTCCATGCCCTTGGGGCCTGCTTCAAACCATACAAAGCTCTCTTGAGGTTTTATACATACTGTGAAAACATTTTATTTCGGAACCCTTGATTTTGCTCCATGAAAACTTCATCTGAAATATAACCATTAAGAAAAGCATTCTTCACATCTAATTGACATAATCTCCCACCTTTACATGTAGCGATGGCTATGAGTGTCCTGATGGTTTTCATCTTTGCCACAGGACAATAGGTCTTATCATAATCTATACCATATGTCTGAGCATACCCTTTCACAACAAGTCTAGCTTTATACCTAGACACACTTTCATCTACATACCTCTTTGTTTTTTAGACCCATTTGCATCAAATGATCTTTTGGCTATTTGGTTTAGGAACCAAATCCCATGTCTCATTCTCCATCAATGCATCATACTCTTGCTGCATAGCTTTCTCCCAATTTTCCTTACCTTTTGCCTCTTCATATGTAGAAGGTTCTTCATCTGCTTTCACCATGTAATCATAACTTTGGTAGTCAAAAAAGAAGTGTCATAGCTATACCTTGTAGCTTGCCATTTGTGTCTTGATGATGTTCTGAGTTCTCCACTTCTTGAAGCTTCTGGTTCATCACATTCTGGATCAAACCTTGGAACTTCTTCAAGTTCAACTTGTACTTCATTGTTCTCTTCTTCATCTAATATCTGAACCTTTGATTTACCTTTATCCTGATTCAAAACTTCTTCATAACTTGCATGATTATTGATTGTTCCTGCATACCAAGTACTTTGCTCATCAAATGTAACATTCTTTGATACAAGGAATTGCTTTGTGGATGGACTCCACAACCTATAACCCATCTGCTTATCATCATATCCAATGAACACATACTTTTCAGCTTTAGGTTCCAATTTATGCCTCAACTAAGATGGCACATATGCATAAGCCAAACATACAAATACTTTGCAATGATCTAAGGTAGATCTCTTACCCCACCAAGCTTCATATGGTGTCATACCGTGCAAAGCTTTACATGGTAACCTATTAACCAAATATGTAGCCGTATTTAAAGCCTCAGCCCACAAATAATTGGGATATTTTTTCTCCTTCATCATCCATCTTGAAAACTCAACAAGAGTTCTATTCCTCCTTTCTGATACACCATCTTGTTGAGGAGAGTACTTGCAAGTAACTTCCCTTTTTATACTTGCATTCCATAAGTAATCATTGAACTCATTAGAGAAATACTCTCCCTCTCCATTTGACCTTAGTCTCTTTAACTTTTGACCTGTGATTCTTTCTACATACACATGATAATGTTTAAATGTATTGAATACCTCTGATTTATCTTTGATCACATATATAGTAATCCATGTGGTAGCATCATCAACATAAATCACATAATATCTTTGATCCACGTGGTCCCCACACATCTTTGTGTACCAATTCAAGCTTCTCTGAATACATAAATCCATGCTTATTGTATGATTGCTTATGAGCCTTACCTAATTAACATGCCTCACATCTGTATGTCATATATTGACCTACAACGTTATGCAATCCAAGCATTGAACGATTGTTAACCATATCATTAATACCTCTTTCATTGAAATGTCCAAGACTCTTATGCCAAAGATCTAACTCAGAGGTCTTATGTCCTCCATAAGTAAAAAGGCATGACCAACATTACCTTGAATCTTCAATCTGAAGAGTCTTCCTTCTTTCTTCCCTGAAACAATTTGTTTATACCCATTGCTAGGGTCTTCCACAAAAACTCCATCATTAGTGAACCTTACTTCATAACATTTTTCAACAATTTGTCCTACACTTATCATATTCTTTGGAATTGTAGGAACATACAAGACCTTATTCAAAAGAGTTCTTCCATCCTTGGCCTTCACTGATCCAATTGACTTCACATTGTGCTTGGTATTATCACCTATTTTAACTACATCATTAGTTACCTTATTCTCCAAATCAGTCATCAAAGCTATGTAACCACTTAGGTGATTGCTACACCCTGAGTCAATGTAGAAGACTATTTGATCTTCACTTTTTCTTTCACAAGTTGCATTCATAATCAAAGTTGAATCCTTCTTTTGATCTAAAGCATAATTGTAGTAGGTATTGTTGTAGGATTGACTTTGGAATCCTCTACCTGCATTTCTTCCAAAGTAACATCTACTACCTCTTCCTCTGAAATTACCTCTTTGGTTTCTACCACCTCTTCCTCTTGAATTAAAGTTCTCATTATATCCTCCATTTTTCTGATTATTGTGCCAACAATCATGAGCTAAATGATTTGTCTTACCACAAATCCAACAAGCTTTGGCTCCATCTTTATTGATTGTTCCTCTTCCTCTTCCTTTACCACCTCCTCTTCCTCTTAGGAAGTTGGGTTGGCTAGTTGTACCTTCTTCTTCATTTAATTGTTGCTTGCCTTTGCTATTCTTCTTCTTATCCTTTGAATACATTGCTTGACCTGCATTCTTATCACCATCACCTTTGACATCGTGCTCAAAGGTTAGCATATGTCCTAGGAACTCATTTAAATTAGGAGTGAAATGATCTAGTGACAAATCACTAGACAAAATGAATGCCTTCCATTTCTCATCTCCTCTCAAACTTGTGAGGATTTCCCTAACCAATTTATCATCCTCAATGTCTTCATCAATTTCTCCTAATGCATCTGCAATGTCCTCCATCCTTGTTACATAATCAAAAATGGATGAGAGGCCTTCTTCTTAAATGTGGAAAACTCAGCCCACAAAGATGCCTTCCTTGACTTTGTAGTGTTTTGAAAATGCTCCTCCAAAGCATTCCATATGTCACTTGCACTTTCAAGTCCTCTAATATGAGGTAGCAAGTAGTCATTGATGTTGGTGCATTTTACCCAAGCCTACATGCTTGATATATTTGATATCATCCTCATTTGTAAGTCACATGAGTAGTCATGTGAACACCTCTTGTAAAAGAGTTCATTTTTATCTCTTGTAATTGAAAAAAGAAAAAGGAAAAGGATGGCTTACCTCATGCATGATGTAAAAGCAATTTCGTGGCTCTAACTACCAAAACCCATGAATTTTTGAGCTGAGGGAATATCTCCTAACTTTGGGGATCACTTTTAGGTGGAGCCATTCGAATTCGAATTCAAAACTCCCTCCAAGAATAGTTATAAAAGGAGCAAGAAGGAAGAGGCGATTAGCAAGTCTTGTACGTGACAACTTCATGTCATTTTGTAGAGATTGAAGAGCTTACTCCATATCTCTATCATTCTACTCCCATTGTGCAAAGATTCATTGCCAATGTGGTTTTAATCATATGTGAATCTATACATTTATCATCATCTACTTCTCTGTTTTGTTCTCTGCTATACTCACTCAGAGCAGTACCTTCAGAAGGTGATATCTCGAGTTCTTTGGATCCGTTTTCAGTGATTAACATGCGTTGGATAGCTCTTACTCTCTAGTTTTTTCATATAAATTTCCAAGGTCATTGGATTTATAATTTTGGAGATATTTGCATTTTGCTGCGCACTGGTCTATCTCTGCAGAGCCCCGAGAATGGTGGGCATGTTCCAGAAATTGATAAATCTTGTTCTCAATGCTCAGTCCATCATTTGAAGTGTTTTAACTTGGATTCGGAAGCTTGCTGAGTCTATTGGCTATGCCCAAAAGGAATTTTTCTAATTCCTACCAGGTTGAGAGCATTGTTCATTTTTTCCAGCAGGTGTATGTCCAAAAATAGCAAGTTTTGGGAGCTAGTCATTTCGCAACTAGTCTGTCTTGACTTAAACTTTTGGGATACATGTTCCAAAGTACTTGGCTGATATTTTGGTGGATTAAGGAAGCTTAAAGGGTCTACTAATCAACTCTGAAGTCTCAGTTGGCTGGTGTGAAGCTGGTTGTAGCAACACCTACTCATCTTTGGATTGCATCCACCATCTCTCTTCACAGTGGTATCAGAGCATAGTAAAGCAACATGGGAGATGGATTTCCATCAACAATTGACAAATTGGATTGAAACAACTAGCCGGCATGGTCTCTAAGGATGGAGGCTTACCTTCAAGGGAGGAATCTATATGGATTCATATCCGGAGATGAAGCAATGCCAACCATGAGGAACAAAGGGCAACCATCACATGAAGAAGTGGAAGGACTTTCGAATCGGTGTTCGAAGGATGCACTTGCAAGGTCCTATATTCTAAACTCAATCTCTGGTTTTCTTTTACCTCATGTCAAGGGATGCAAGACATCAAGAGAAACCTGGAATGCACTTGCTTCGTTCTTCTCTTCCAACACTCGAGCAAGGAAGAACCAATTGTGGATGGAGTTCACAACAATGAAGAAAAGCCCGAAGCAAAATGTGACTGATTATGTCACAAAGATGGAGATTTCCGACCAACTTGGAAGTATTGGAGAGGTAATTGAAGAGGAGCGAATCATAAGACAAATCATGAATGGAATCAAAGCAGACGACAAGTGGGAGTCATTCACAACAGCCATGGATTTATACATGGATATGCATGTACCGAACCTCAACAAACTCATGGGCCAACTCTTCACTCATGAAGCAAAGATAAGCAAAGGTGGTGAGTCCTCAAGAGGTAATCAAACTTCTGCCTTATATTCTGATAAAGCTAAGGTCAAGGACAAGTCAAAGAATAGGAAAAATGAAGATGAAGGTAGCTCTTTCCAAGAAAACTTTGCAGGTAGAGGAAGAGCTAGAGGAAGAGGAAGAGGTGGAAAGCAAGGCAGGGTGAGATTCCAATCATCTCAACCTTGCAATATATGTGGCTTATCTAATCATACTACTGAAGAATGTTTCAGGAACCCGAGGAACTCAAGAGGAAGAGGATTCAATAGAGGTGGCTATGGATCAAATAGAGGCAGGTACAATGGAGGCTACAACAACAACAACAACTACTACAACAACAATTACAACAATAACAAATATCAAAGTGGCCATAGAGGAAGAAGAGACTACAATAACTATGCAGAGGACCAAATTCAAGAAGATTCATTATTGATTATGAATCTATCAGTGAAGAAGGGTAAGGATGATGATCACATATTTTACATTGATTCGGGATGCTCGAACCATGTAGCAAGAAATGTGGCTTTACTTTCTGATTTGCAAGATCCTCATAACAAGCATGAAGTGCAGACAAGAGATGACACAAAGCACTCAGTGGAGAAGATAGGTAATGTGAAGACATCAGATGGGAATATGAACCTCTTAAGCAAAGTCTTGTATGTCCCTACAATTACCAAAAATTTAATAAGTGTTGGACAGATTGTTGAAAAAGGATTGCAGGTTAGATTCAATCGATTTGGAGCATATGCTGAAGACCCAAGGCAAGGCTTTGGAAGGATTTCCAAAGGAGAAAAGACAGGAAGGCTTTTCACTTTTGAAGTGGAAGATACAAAGAACATAGCTTTGTTTAGCTATGGATCTCAAACTCTAACAGAGTTGGAGATATGGCACAAAAGGCTTGCTCACATTGGCGAGAGGACACTCAAACAGATTTGCAGGGACCAAAGTGTACTTGGTTTGCCTAATATCACAAGGCAACACATGATTTATAAGTGTGAAGCTTGTCAACTCGGCAAGGCTCATAGACAACCTTTCAATAAGAAAGGATATATGTATCAAAATCCTTTGGATCTAGTGCACACGGATGTGTGGGGTCCAAGTAAGGAGCCATCTATATCAGGCTCAAGATATTATGTGTCTTTCATAGATGATTGTAGCAGGTGGACCATTCTGTTTTTCATGAAGTACAAGGATGAAGTGTTTAATTGCTTTAAGAAGTATATTGCTCTTGTTGAAAACCAAACAGGTAGGACTTTGAAACGACTCAGATCAGATGGTGGAGGAGAATACTTCTCTTCTGAATTTGATGCCTTCTTTCATGAAAGAGGCATTAAAAGGAAAGTCACTACAAGGTATACACCCAAACTCAATGGTGTAGCAGAGAGGAGGAACAGAGCTATTGTCGAAGCAGCAAGGTCCATGCTCAACGAAAAGGGATTGCCAAACTACCTATGGGCAGAGGCTGTGTCTACATCCACATATCTCATAAATAGACTTCCATCTAAGTCACTAGATGGAACCACTCCATATGAAGTGTGGAATGGAAGAAGACCTAGTCTAGAGCATTGCAAAATCTTTGGATGCTTAGCCTATGCTCACATTCCTTCTCAAGTAAGAGGGAAATTGGATCCCAAGGTAGAGAAAGTGCGTATTCATTGGTTATGATCAAAACCAAAAAGGATATAGATTGTACAATCCAACCAATAAAGGATTTTCTGTGAGTAGAGATGTAATTTTTGATGAAAACAAATCATGGTTTGATGATGAAAGGAAAGTGAAGCTGCCTTATGACTTGGATGAAGATTTTCCATCACTTCAACCAAAGGAGCCAAAGCAGATTGAAGAAAGTGATTCGGAGATTGACCTAGAAGACTTGGAAAGACTAAAGCTATGGAAGAACAAAGGTAAAGCAAAGATGCAGGATTCTACATATGGACCAGAGAGCTCACATCAACCACTTAGAAGGTCTTCAAGGGAGAAGAAGAAACCAGAGAGGTTTGTTTATGATACTTCTTTGGTCACCAAGCACTCAATCTACATTACAAAGGATTCAACCAATGAAGAACCTACCACATTCGAAGAAGCACAAAGCAATAAAGCTTGGAGAGATGCAATGGATGAAGAAATGGAAGCCTTGAAGGAGAATGACACTTGGGAGCTTGTACCTAACAAGCCATCTATGAAGATAATCGGATCTCGATGGATATACAAAATCAAGCTGAATCCAGATGGAAGTATAAATAGACACAAATCAAGGTTAGTTGCTAAAGGGTTTGCTCAAACCCATGGTATTGATTATGAGCAGACTTTCTCTCCTGTTGCAAAAATGCCTACAATTAGGGTTCTCATTAGTCTCGCTGCATCTAGAAATTGGAATCTTTATCAACTTGATGTAAAGAATGCTTTCTTGAATGGATGGATTTCTGAGGAAGTGTATATGGCACAACCTCCTGGATATGAGGATGCACATCATCCTAACTATGTATGCAAACTAAAGAAAGCTTTGTATGGATTAAAGCAAGCTCCAAGAGCTTGGAATTTCAGATTGGTGACTTATTTGCAGGACCAAGGATTCAAAGCTAGCAAGGCGGATACCTCTTTGTTCATAAAGAGGAATGGATCTGAAGTGATCTATTTATGTGTGTATGTTGATGATATTATTATCACAGGCAATGATCTTGAAGGAATCAAACAGGCAAAGAGTCAAATGAAGGAGGAGTTCAAAATAAGTGACCTCAGACCACTCACTTATTTTCTTGGATTGGAGTTGATCTACACAGATTCAGGTATATACATCACACAAAGGAAGTATGTCCATGACATGCTCGTCAAGTTCAAGATGGAAAATACCAAGTGTGCAGGTACACCTATGGAGCAAAATCATAAGCTTAGTGCTTATGAAGGAGAGCCAATTGAAGACATCACAAGCTATCAAAGCTTGGTTGGAAGTTTGAACTATGCAACACTCACAAGGGTGGATATATGCTATAGTGTTAGCATATTGAGTCAGTTTATGCATAAGCCGAGAAGACCACATATGGAAGCGGCCAAGAGAGTCCTCAAGTACCTAAAGGGGACCATGAATGAAGGTTTGTTCTATTCATATACTTCAGATATTGAGCTAAAGGTCTACTCAGATGCAGATTGGGCCGGATCTAAAGATGATAGAAGAAGCACATCCAGGTATATATCATTTGCAGGTTCAAAAATCATTTCTTGGTCATCGAAGAAGCAACCAACCGTGGCATTATCTTCTACTAAAGCAGAATATAGAGGTTTGGCTAATGCAACTCAAGAAATCATGTGGTTAAAGTCTTTGTACACAGATCTTGGACTTCATTCTTCAACACCTCATATTTTTGGTGACAACACAAGCTCACTACATCTAGCAGCTAATCCGGTATACCATGCTAGAACCAAGCATATTGAAGTCCACTACCATTATGTAAGGGAGAAGATAATGAGCAAGGATATTCAACTATCCTATGTCTCTACAGATATGCAATGTGCCGACATGTTGACTAAAGCTCTTGATGGTACAAAATTAAGTAGATTCAAGTTGATGATTGGCTTGCAGGAAATCAAGGACAATTGAAGACTTATCTGAAGGCCAAGCATGTTAGGCTTGAGGGGGAGCTGTTGGTGCATTTTACCCAAGCCTACATGCTTGATATATTTGATATCATCCTCATTTGTAAGTCACATGAGTAGTCATGTGAACACCTCTTGTAAAAGAGTTCATTTTTATCTCTTGTAATTGAAAAAAGAAAAAGGAAAAGGATGGCTTACCTCATGCATGATGTAAAAGCAATTTCGTGGCTCTAACTACCAAAACCCATGACTTTTTGAGCTGAGGGAATATGTCCTAACTTTGGGGATCACTTTTAGGTGGAGCCATTCGAATTCGAATTCAAAACTCCCTCCAAGAATAGCTATAAAAGGAGCAAGAAGGAAGAGGCGATTAGCAATCCTTGTACGTGACCACTTCATGTCATTTTGTAGAGATT
>CM035440.1:104753700-104756200 GCA_020310875.1 Ceratopteris richardii | reverse complement strand
CTCTGAATTAGATCTTTAGTATAAAAGGCTTGGACATCTCAATGAAAGAGGTATTAAGGATATGGTTAACAATGGTTCAGTGCTTGGATTTTCTAATGTTGCAGGTCAACACATGACATTCAGATGTGAGGCATGCCAATTAGGTAAGGCTCATAAGCAATCATACAAGCATGGATTTATGTATTCAGAGAAACTTCAACTGGTACACAGAGATGTGTGGGGACCATAAAAGGATTTCAGTATTAATGGTTCAAGATATTATGTGATTTATGTTGATGATGCTACCAGGTGGATCACTATATATGTGATCAAAGATAAATCAGAGGTATTCAATACATTTAAACATTATCATGTGTATGCAGAAAGAAGAACAGGTCAAAAGTTAAAGAGACTAAGGTCAGATGGAGGGGGAGAGTATTTCTCTAATGAGTTCAGTGATTACTTATGGAATGCAGGTATAAAAAGTGAAGTCACTTGCAGGTACTCTCCTCAACAAAATCGTGTAGTAGAAAGGAGAAATAGAACTCTTGTTGAGTTTTGCAAGATCAATGATGAAGGAGAAAAATTGTCCAAATTATTTGTGGGTTGAGAATGTAAATACAGCTACATACTTGGTTAATAGGTTACCATGTAATGCTTTGAAGGGTATGACACCTTATGAAGCTTGGTGGGGTAAAAGACCTACCTTAGATCATTGCAAAGTATTTGGATGTTTTGCTTATGCATATGTGCCATCTCAGTTGAGGCATAAATTGGAATCTAAAGCTGAAAGGTATGTGTTCATTGGATATGATGATAAGCAGGTGGGTTATAGGTTATGGATTCCATCCACAAAGCAATTCCTTGTATCAAAGGATGTTACATTTAATGAGCAAGGTACTTGGTATGTAGGTACAATCAATAATCATGCAGGTGATGAAGAAGTTTTGAATCAGAAGAAAGGTAAATCAAAGATTCAGATATTTGATGAAGAAGGGAACAATGAAGTACAAGTTGAAGTTGAAGAAGTGCCAAGGTTTGATCCAGAATGTGATGAACCAAAAACTTCAAGAAGTGGAGATCTCAAAAGGTCATCAAGAGACAAATGTCAACCTACAAGGTATAGTTATGAAACTTCTTTTTTGACTATAAGATAATGCTTACATGGTGAAAGAAGATGAAGACCCTTCTACATATGAAGAGGCAAAAGGTAAGGAAAATTAGGAGAAAGCTATGCAGGAAGAGTATGATGCATTGATGGAGAATGAGACATGTGATTTGGTTCCTAAACCAAATAGTTAGAAAATCATTGGATGCAAATGGGTCTACAAGACAAAGAGGTATGCTAATGGAAGTGTGTCTAGGTATAAAGCTAGACTTGTTGTGAAAGGGTATGCTCTGACATATGGTATAGATTATGATGAGACATATAGTCTTGTGGCAAAGATGAAAACCATCACAACACTCATAGCCATTGATGTATGTAAAGGTTGGAGATTATGTCAATTAGATGTGAAGAATGCTTTTCTTATTGGTTATATTTCAGATGATGTTTTCATGGAGCAACCACGAGGGTTTAGAGATAAAAGGTATTAAAATATGTATGTAAGCTCAAGAGAGTTTTGTATGGTTTGAAGCAGATCCCAAGGGCATTGAATTATAGACTTGTAAAGTTCTTGAAGGAGCTTGGTTTCCAAGTATCTAAAGCAGATAGTAGCTTTCTTGTCAAAGCAAGTGATGATGGGTTCATTTATATGTGCATATATGTTGATGACAAAATCCTTACAAGTACAGATGAGAAGGGCATACAAAGTCGCAAGAAACAAATGGAGAGAGAGTTCAAGATTACTGACTTGGGAGACTTTTCATATTTCTTGGGCATGGAGATCTCATAGACTCAACATGGCGTATATGTGACTCAAGAAAGGTATTTGAAGAACTGGTTGGTAGTCTAATCTATGCTACAATAACTAAGCCTAATTTGTCATATGCAATTGGAGTGTTGTCTCAATTCATGCATTCTCCTAGGAAAGAACATTGGGTTGTAGGACAAAGAGTGTTGAGATACATTAAGGGTATACTCAAGGAAGGTTTGTATTATGGTTTTACATCAGATAGAAACATCAAGATATATAGTGATACAGATTGGACAGGTAATCCGGATGATAGGAGATCAAGATATGGATACTTGTGTTATGTGGGAGATAAGTTAATCTCTTCATGTTCTAAGAAGCAACATACAGTTGCTTTGTCATCTACAGAGGTAGAGTATAAAGGTATGGTTGAAGGTGCAAAGGAAGTCATATGGTTGAAGACTCTCATGGAGAGTGTTTACATCATTCAAAGTACACCGACTATTCATGGAGATAATATGAGTTCATTGTATCTAGCTGCTAACCTTGTTTTTCATGTCAAGACTAAACACATTGAAATTCAGTATCACTTCTTAAGAGACAAGGTTATTGATAAGGAGATTGAAGTCATACATACTTCAACAAAAGATCAGATTGTAGATATGCTA
>CM035440.1:104728700-104746200 GCA_020310875.1 Ceratopteris richardii | reverse complement strand
GTAGAGTGCTAAACTAGAGTGATTCAGAACACCTCTGTAATCAACAGTAGCTTAGCTTAAATAACGTCGCTTTAACTATGTTATTCTGCGATTCAGGTTCCACCGGAACTTCACCAGACTGTTACTGGACTGACACCGTAGTCGTACCGGAACTTCACCGAAATAAACTTAGTTCTGTTCGTAATTGCTTCAGATGAACTTATGTGACGTAAGGAAGTAGTGTGTGAGCTTCCTTCACCGAATGAACTTTCTTCTGGAAACTTCTTAGTTCTAAATTGCTACTTTCCGGTTAACTTTTGTACTGTGTGTACATCTTCATTCCACCGGAAACTTTGACCAGCTTAAAGTAGAGACGTCTAGCTACAAGATGAGCTATCTCTCACACAAAGCTTCGAACTCTGCTACGAGTTATACTTCGTTGTTCTACCGAAAAAACTTGTTTTCTGAGAAACTGTAACTGACCAGAAATTACTGAAACATGTTTACTGAGTAAACTGTTATTCGCCGAAACATGTGTTTACAGAGAAGGTACTGAAGCACGTTTAGTAACGAATCGTGACAGTTAACGATAAACGGAACTTTCTACCGTAACACGAAATAGCTTCAGATTCTTCACAAGTAAAGATTGCACGCAGACATCCACATGAACATGTGTTTTCGATTAGAGAAGATGTGTACAAGTAAGCTTGGCCTCTTCCTGCTCAAGTTACAGAAACTCTCCTACAGTGAGTAGTTTCTTATTACCATCTCTCTTCAGATGAAAAGACCCAACACTTCGGGCTTTTGTTATTCATCTGTACATACGCCATCTACGGCGTCTTCTGAGAACTTCTAACTCTCTCTTCACTCATACGCGATCTATGGCGTCTTCTCTATTCCTTCTCTATATCTATCTCTTGTTCTCCTCTACGTATCATCGTCTATTCTCTCGCATACACCTCTTTTTTTTTGTTCTTCAAACCTTGCTGTATATATATACAATTTCTTTGGCGCTCTTCTGCCCTGTCATTCTTCAATTCGCGTTATGCGCGCCTCACGCGCCCGCCGCGGTTAATTGCTCTGTTATGCGCACACCGCGCACTAACTTCGCATACTGTACACCTGTGCACTGATTTTCCGGAAGATTCTGTTTCTTTCTCGTCTGTTGTGTCAAATTCGTGAGTGTTTCCTTAACAGCTCCCCCTCAATCACTAATTTGACCTCTTCCGGTCTTTCATATATCTTCCTTTCTTTTATTCCTGCCATCTCTTTGAATCTGTTTGTCTTTGTTCCATCCAAGCTCTTTGTCAGAATATCTGCAATCTGATCTTTTGTAGGAGTGTAGACAATTTCTATCTCTTTCTCCATTACTTTTTCCCTTAGGAAATGGTACTGAATCTCTATATGTTTTGTTCTTGCATGAAACACAGGATTCGCTGCAAGATACAGCGAGCTCATATTATCTCCATGTATGATCGGTATACTTTGATCTATACCCATGCTTTTAAGTAACGTGTGCATCCATATTACTTCTTTTGCTGCTTCTACCAGTCCTTTGTATTCTGCTTCTGTTGATGATAAGGCTACTGTGTGTTGCTTCTTCGAACACCAGCTTACCAGCTTATCTCCTAGGTATATCATATACCCGTGCGTTGATCTTCGGTCATCTTGACTTCCTGCCCAATCTGAGTCACTATATGCTCTGAGCTTTATATCTGACGTAAAAGGATAATATAATCCTTCCTTTATAGTTCTTTTGATATATCTGAGAACTCTTTGACCTGCAACCCAATGTTGCTCTGTCGGACAATGCATAAACTGTGAAAGGACTCCCACCGGAAAACTGAGATCCGGTCTTGTTAGCGTAGCATATATTAAGCTTCCTACTAACGATTGATATTTTTTCATATCTTTGAATTCTGTACCACTATATTTGCTGAGTTTATGGTTTACTTCAAGCGGTGTTGAAGCTTCTCTGCAGTTCTCCATGTTGAACTTCTTCAGTAAGTTCAGGAGATACCTCTCTTGTGTGACATATACACCATGATCTGTATATGAGATTTCCATTCCTAGAAAGTATGATAACTTTCCCGGGTCACTGATCTTGAATTCTTTTTCTAGGAGTTTCTTTACCTCTGTGATTCCTGCATCTGAGGTACCTGTAATTATTATGTCATCTACATAGATACAAATGTAGATCATTCCTTCTTCTGTCCTTTTGATGAGTAGACTTGCATCTGCCTTCGAACTTTGGTATCCAAGTTCGTTCAGATACTTCACGAGTCTGTAGTTCCAAGCTCTTGGAGCTTGCTTCAGTCCATAAAGTGTTTTTCTTAACCTGCAAACAAAGTTTGGGTATCCGGAACTTATAAACCCTTCCGGTTGTTCCATATAGACTTCATCTGATATATATCCATTCAGGAATGCATTCTTTATATCTAGCTGACTTAGCTTCCATCCTTTTGATGCTGCTATAGCAATCACTGTTCTTATGGTTGACATTTTTGCCACCGGACTGAACGTCTCGTCATAGTCTATGCCATGCGTCTGAGCATAGCCCTTGATAACCAGTCTTGCTTTATGTCTGGCTATCCTTCCATCTGCAAGTTTCTTTATTTTGAACACCCATTTATTTCCAATTACTTTCTTACCATTCGGTTTAGGAACAAGCTCCCATGTCTTGTTCTCTTCCAGTGCGGTGAGTTCTTCTTCCATTGCTTCTTGCCATTGCTTCTTGTCTTTGGCTTCGTCATAGTTCTGAGGCTCTTCCTCTTCTTTAACCATATATGCATAATCTTGTTGAGTTATATACGATGTATCATACGAGTATCTTTCCGGTTGTCTTCTTACTCTGTTTGACCTTCTTAGCTCATGTTCTTCGTGTGTGTCTGAGTACCCGTCTTCATCTTCGTTCCTTATACCTGTTCTGGTCCTGGACATACTTGCCTCGTCTTCTTTGTTTACCTGTACGATTGCTTTACCTTTTTCTCTTCCTTTTATCTCTTCTTCAAATTCTTCAGCTGTATGACTCTGATCTGCATACCAGCTTTTCTGTTCATCAAATGTTACATCTCTGGAAACAGTAAAATGTTTGATTAGAGGACTCCATAATCTGTAACCCATCTGTTTCTCATCATATCCGACGAATACATATTTCTCTGCTTTTGGTTCAAGCTTATGTCTGAGTTGAGACGGTACATAAGCATACGCTACTGATCCAAACACTTTGCAGTGATCAAGTGTTGGCTTCTTTCCCCACCAAGCTTCATAAGGGGTCATTCCTTCTAAGGCTGTACATGGTAATCTGTTTACCAAGTATGTAGCTGTATTTACGGCTTCAGCCCAAAGATAATCCGGGCAATTCTTTTCTTTTAGCATAGCCCGTGCAAACTCGACTAGAGTTCGGTTTCTCCTTTCTGCTACACCGTTTTGTTGTGGTGTATATCTGCAGGTTATTTCTCTCTTAATACCTGCATTCCAAAGATAATCATTGAATTCTCGGGAGAAGTATTCTCCCCCTCCATCAGACCTTAGTCTTTTAAGCTTTCGTCCGGTGAGTCTTTCAGCATATGCATGAAAATGTCTGAAAGCTCCGAACACCTCTGACTTTTCCTTCAAAACATAAAGAGTTATCCACCTTGTTGCATCATCAATGAATAAAACATAGTACCTTGACCCGCTGATTGATCCTTCTTTCGTTGGTCCCCATACATCTGTATGTATGAGTTCCAGCACACTGTCATGTTTGAATCCTTTCTTCTGGAAAGGTAACCTGTGGGCTTTTCCCATTTGACAGGCTTCGCATTTGTGAATCATATGTTGGTTCTGTACGTTCGGTAATCCCAGTACAGACTGATTTGCTATCATAGCTTTGATTCCTTTTTCGTGAAAATGACCTAATCTCTTGTGCCAGAGATCAAGTTCTGTAATTACCTTTTCATCATGCGTGAGCAGCGCTTGGCCAATGTTCCCTTGTACTCTTAACGTAAAGAGTCTGCCTTCTTTCTTACCAGAAACGATCTGATAATATCCGTTCTTGGGATCTTCTACAAATACTCCTTTGTTTGTAAATCTGACCTGAAAACCTTTTTCGACTATCTGTCCCACACTGATCAGATTTTTCGGTATTGTTGGAACATACAAAACATTGGTTAGCAAATCTGCTCCACTCTTGCATTTCACTTTTCCGATTGATTGTACTTTGTGTCTTGTATTGTCACCTGTTTGAACAGTGTGACTAGAACTACCTTTCTCTAGTTCTGACATTAGTTCTATATTTCCTGACAAATGATTAGAGCATCCGGAATCAATGTAAAATACCTTTAGGTCTTCATTTTCTGATGTGTTGATTGAGTTCATCATCAATGATGTATGACTCTCATTCTGTGTGTCATTTGCGTAGTTGTTGTAGGTGGTGTTGTAGGATTGACTCTGTCCCCAACTTCTTGTTCCACCTTTACCGTAGCCTCCTCTTGGGTTTTGTCTTCCTCTTTGAGCATTACTCTGATTTCTTCCGCTTCTACCTCTGCTATTACTGTTCTGGCTTTGATTTGATCCTTGTTGATTGTGCCAACAGTCATGCGCCAGATGATTACTTAGTCCGCAAATCCAGCAGACTTTCTTGTTAGTATTCTGACTACTTCCTCTTGCTCTTCCTCTGCCAGTGCCTTTACCTTTTGCGTAATAAGCCTGAGAGCTCGACTCTTCTTCATCTTTTGGCTTACCCTTTTCTTTCTTCTTGTTCTTCATATACATTGCTGAGCTATGTCCTTTGTCTGCGTCTCCTTTCAGGTCTTGCTCATATGTGAGCATCAAACCAAGCAACTGATTTAACTCTGGTACAAAATGATTTAGGGAGAGTTCAGTTGATAGTACGAAAGGTTTCCACCTTTCATCTCCTCTCAAACCTGTGAGCACTTGCGCTATCAATCTATGATCTTCGACTTCTTCATTTATGGATCCAAGACTATCTGCTAGATCCTTCATTTTAGTGACGTAGTCACTGATGCTTTGACTCGGCTTCTTTTTGAACGTTGTGAACTCGGACCATAGGCTGGCTTTCCTAGCTTTCGTAGTATTCTGGAAGTGATCTTCCAACGCACTCCATATGTCCTCTGCTTTCTCCAGACCTCTAATGTGCGGTAGCAGATGATCTGACACAGTGTTGTAGATGTAGGCTCTTGCCGTTGCATCTTTCTTTTGCCACAGCTTTAGGGCGTCTAGTTCTTCTTTTTCCGGTTGACTATCATCTTCGAAGGTCGGTTTCTTTTCTTCTCCAGTCACATACATCATTAAGTCCTTACTCATAAGTAAGGCTTCCATGCGCATTACCCATGCGGGATAATTATCTCTGTCCAGTTTATCAATTTGGACGTGATCTACCATGATAGAGAATACTCTAGGCTCTTATACCGATTCTTGGAAAATTAACCTGCTCTGATACCAATTGTTAGGAGATTAACCAGCTCTGATACCAAATGTTGGTGAAAACTTCGGCTCTAACGCCTACTGTTGCGGAAATACTTTCGCCCTGAAGGTGAGTTTCGCGACAAGGCTTGAACTCTGTCAGGCCTGCGGAAAATGTCGCGCCACCGTGGTAGAGTGCTAAACTAGAGTGATTCAGAACACCTCTGTAATCAACAGTAGCTTAGCTTAAATAACGTCGCTTTAACTATGTTATTCTGCGATTCAGGTTCCACCGGAACTTCACCAGACTGTTACTGGACTGACACCGTAGTCGTACCGGAACTTCACCGAAATAAACTTAGTTCTGTTCGTAATTGCTTCAGATGAACTTATGTGACGTAAGGAAGTAGTGTGTGAGCTTCCTTCACCGAATGAACTTTCTTCTGGAAACTTCTCAGTTCTAAATTGCTACTTTCCGGTTAACTTTTGTACTGTTTGCACATCTTCATTCCACCGGAAACTTTGACCAGCTTAAAGTAGAGACGTCTAGCTACAAGATGAGCTATCTCTCACACAAAGCTTCGAACTCTGCTACGAGTTATACTTCGTTGTTCTACCAAAAAAACTTGTTTTCTGAGAAACTGTAACTGACCAGAAATTACTGAAACATGTTTACTGAGTAAACTGTTATTCACCGAAACATGCGTTTACAGAGAAGGTACTGAAGTACGTTTAGTAACGAATCGTGACAGTTAACGATAAACGGAACTCTCTACCGTAACACGAAATAGCTTCAGATTCTTCACAAGTAAAGATTGCACGCAGACATCCACATGAACATGTGTTTTCGATTAGAGAAGATGTGTACAAGTAAGCTTGGCCTCTTCCTGCTCAAGTTACAGAAACTCTCCTACAGTGAGTAGTTTCTTATTACCATCTCTCTTCAGATGAAAAGACCCAACACTTCGGGCTTTTGTTATTCATCTGTACATACGCGATCTATGGCGTCTTCTGAGAACTTCTAACTCTCTCTTCACTCATACGCGATCTATGGCGTCTTCTCTATTCCTTCTCTATATCTATCTCTTGTTCTCCTCTACGTATCATCGTCTATTCTCTCGCATAAACCTCTTTTTTTTTGTTCTTCAAACCTTGCTGTATATATATACAATTTCTTTGGCGCTCTTCTGCCCTATCATTCTTCAATTTGCGTTATGCGCGCCTCACGCGCCCGCCGCGGTTAATTGCTCTGTTATGCGCACACCGCGCACTAACTTCGCATACTGTACACCTGTGCACTGATTTTCCGGAAGATTCTGTTTCTTTCTCGTCTGTTGTGTCAAATTCGTGAGTGTTTCCTTAACAAAAAGACCTTGAGATACTGTGGGGATTAGAGCTTAGCACCTCTCTGCACAAATCCTTGGTCACTCTCTATGCACCTTGCACTTCCACTTCTGTGCGATGTACCCTGGTGACTCTTGCACTTCTCTCTCTTGCTCCACTTAGCCTATGCTCTTCTTGCTTACTCCCAGATTGGTCCAAGAATGGTCCTTCCTTCCTGTGAGTGTGTCGATCACGTACGCTCCTAACTGCAAGTGAATCTTGGTGCTCACTTTGATGTTCCAAGATTGTTCTCCCAAGTGGCAACCAACGACTCCCTGTTTTGTCCTGTAGTGACTTTAGTCTAAAACCAAAAATTTTAATGGGGGGCCATACTTTCACCTGTGCGTACACTTTTTCCGCTTCACATACTTTCATGTTTCCTTTTAAGTCTTCACTTTTACACATAAGAGGGGGTTCACCTGAACCTTCCAAAACACTTTAAAACACACTTTGAACCTTAGGGAAATTAGAGAAAATACTTCTGCAACCTGCAACCCATTTTCTCCAATTTACCCTTTGTGGACAATTCATTGTGCACTACCTGTGCACTTTGACACCTGCACTTACGCACTTTGACTTTGCACCTGCTGACTTTGACCTTGACATTTGTTGACTTTGACCAGTTGACTTTGACCCGTTGACTTTGACTGCAGTTGACTTTGACCAACATGACTTTTATGGGCTCAACACATATGCATACATGCATGAATGCACATGCATACATGCATACATGCATACATGCATGCATGCATATGCATTCATGTGCATACATGCATGCATATGCATACATGCATGCATATGCATACATGCATATGCATGCATGCATACATGCATACATGCATACATGCATGCACACACATGCATACATGCATGCACACACATGCATACATGCATAAATGCACATGCATACATGCATACATGCATGAATGCACATGCATGCATATGCGCACATGCATGAATGCACATGCATACATGCATGCATGCACATGCATACATGCATGTGCATGCATGCATATGCATACATGCATGTGCATGCATGCATATGCATACATGCATGTGCATGCATGCATATGCATACATGCATGAATGCACATGCATACATGCATGAATGCACATGCATACATGCATGAATGCACATGCATGCATGCATATGCATACATGCATGTGCATGCATGCATGTATGCATGTGCATTCATGCATGAATGCACATGCATACATGCATGCATGCACATGCATACATGCATGCACATGCATACATGCATGCACATGCATACATGCATGCACATGCATACATGCATGCATGCACATGCATACATGCATGTGCATGCATGCATATGCATACATGCATGCATGCATGTGCATGCATGTCATATGCATACATGCATGTGCATGCATATGCATACATGCATGTGCATGCATGCATATGCATACATGCATGTCAATGCATGCATATGCATACATGCATGCACACACATGCATACATGCATGCACACACATGCATACATGCATGCACACACATGCATACATGCATGAATGCACATGCATACATGCATGCGTGCACATGCATACATACATGCATGCACACACATGCATACATGCATGAATGCACATGCATACATGCATGAATGCACATGCATACATGCATGAATGCACATGCATACATGCATGCGTGCACATGCATACATGCATGTGCATGCATGCATATGCATACATGCACGTGCATGCATGCATATGCATACATGCATGAATGCATATGCATACATGAATGCATATGCATACATGAATGCATATGCATACATGAATGCACACACATGCATACATGCATGCACACACATGCATATGCATACATGCATGCACACACATGCATACATGCATGAATGCACATGCATACATGCATGAATGCACATGCATGAATGCACATGCATAGATGCATGCATGCATATGCATACATGCATGTGCATGCATGCATATGCATACATGCATGAATGCATATGCATACATGAATGCATATGCATACATGAATGCATATGCATACATGCATGCATGCATACATGCATACATGCACGAATGCATACATACATATGCATACATGCATGTGCATGCATGCATATGCATACATGCATGTGCATGCATGCATATGCATACATGCATGTGCATGCATGCATATGCATACATGCATGCATGCATACATATGCATACATGCATGCATGCATATGCATACATGCATGTGAGGGAATGCATATGCATACATGCATGCATGCATGCATACATGCATGAATGCATACATACATGAATGCATACATGAATGCATGTATGCATATGTATGCATGTGCATTCATGCATGCATGTATGCATATGTATGTACATATGCATACATGCATACATATGTAAGGAAGCATATGTACATGTATGTATACAAGCAAGCATATGCATAGAAGCATATACAAGGAAGCATATGTATATGTATATGTATGCACGTATACATATACAAGCATATGTATATGTGAATGCATATGTATACAAGCATATGTATACGTGAATGCATATGTATACAAGCATATGTATACGTGAATGCATATGTATACAAGCATATGTATACATGAATGTATATGTATACAAGCTTAAGCATGCATATATATACATTGGATGAGATGAGATCTTCGTATTGCATCAGATGGGATCTCCACGTACACCATGGGGTGCACACGATCACGATGAATCAAAGATATATCATATCCATAATGGAGCTCCCGTTATGGATACGACGGGGAAGTCAATGCGGCAACGTATACGACAACTCTGCTTGATCAAATTCGGTCATTCAGTAATGTTAAAATGGACCGAACAAGATAGAGACTCTAAAAATCATATCACTACAATGCATGAATGAAGAGTATCGGCCAGCACCTGGCAATCCAGTTATGAGTTCCGATTGGATACAACATACAGCACGCGAGGTGATGTCGCATCGACGATCGGAAGCTCGCGATGCTTTCAAAGCAGGCTTACCGAAGCCTGTATGGCTAGACGCCAAAGAATGGGAATCGATTCAGGATGAGCATCAACATACTTCTGATCGGTATCGACAACAAAGAGATGCGGCGGCCACTCGGTTAGATACGGTTGGAACGTCGCATTTAGGTAGTGGCGGATACGACAGTATGCGCTACCACTTTGTAAGTATGATGTTAATTATTGAAGTTGTTTGTGTTAAGTATATTATGTATATTCATCTAACATTTTGCATATTTACTATAGGAGTTGGCAGTGGGTCGTCCTCCAACGCGAGCAGAAGAATCGTATGGATATCGACATGGATTGACTGCACTATTACAAGACATAGAGGGGCGTAGTGCAATCGTCTCATGGGAGAATATTCTTGATTAGGTAAAGTTAAATCTTGGTTTCGTGTTTCTAGTTGTTGTTTATAAATGTCATGTTAATTGGTTTTATTTTATACATATGTTTTGTTGCAGGATTGTAGGTGTAAATATTTTGATCAATGCCACAATTTTGTATCACACTCCCATACGACAATCATGAACCATAATTTTGTATTCGATTCCTATATGGAAGTGTTTTGTCACATTGCCACAATTTTGTATTACACTCCTATGTGGCAATTGTGAAGAGATGGATAGGTATGTGCTTGAAGATGAAGAGGTGTTGCAAAATCCTTGATTTACACCAGCCAAATAAACTCCAGAAGTATATGGTGGGCCCTTTTAGCTTGCCAATGGATGTATTAGACACCCTATGTACCTTGGAAGATCACTCTTAAAAAGATAGATCAAAACAGATAAGTTGGAGTTAGCTCAGAGGTGAAAACTTGCTATTCTTGGTTCATACACCTGTCCAGTGTTTTACATAATTCTCTGAGCACAGCAGCAATTAGCTTAATTCCTCTTGGGGAAGTCTAGGAAACTTAAAGAGCTAACTTTCAAGATTAATCTCATAAGAAATAATAAACCACACACTGAGAATGAGTTTTAACAAGTGATGACATGATCCCAATTTTCACGGGCTGCTATAGTTTGAGACTAGTGAGCAGAAAAATCAACATAACTCAAAATGTATGAATCCAATGATTATGAAAATTTGTATGGATATACTAGACTGTAATTTTAATTCAACAAGCTTTAAATCACTGAATTTAGATAAGTAACCACTGAGAAAGACCTCTGACAAGATGAGTGAAAAAGTCGGGTACCTGACAGAGAAGTGAAAATGCAGAGACACTGTTGACTTCAACTGAACATAACTGAAGATTGCAACATCCAAATGACATGAAAATTTGTGAGCATATAGTAGACTTATAGAGCTAACTTTACCAAGTTAAATCACTGAAAATAATGCACCAAGCTCAGAGAAAACATCTCTGCAAGTTGACTCAGAAAACTGAGAGTAATGGCAGTGAGTAGTACACTTTACAAGAACATGGAAAGATGAACTCAAATAATCATGAAAATGAAAGTATATTTCTTGTACAATACAATGACTTACTGATACATACGTGTGCCTTGTAATCACACCTTGATATGGCATAAAGCTCAGCTCTTGGAGGTCTTCACATAGGTCTCTCTAACCACGACTAAAACTGCCATCTATTTATAGTTGAGTTTGGGAGGTTAACTTCCCTCAATCACTCTCCAATCCATCAATGATTGATTTGATTCTCTACCTACCACAAATCACAAATTTGTGGCTCCTCTTTCCATTCTTGATAAAGTGGACTCAACCACTTAAGATTCTTTCACTTTTACATTAAGTAAACTCTTCAAAAGTTACAAGAGGTAGTTCACAAGTGAACTTTACATAGTCTTCATTTTAAGGCTTTTTCTATGACTTTGTGGGACTCAAGCCGATACTTAGGCTTCTCATAGACTTGCTCCAACAGCTCCCCCTCAAGAGAAGTATGCTTGAGGTCTTCAATCTTCCAAGATTACCTGCAAACCAATCATAGCCTTGAATTTTCCAAGCTTTGTACCATCCAATGCTTTCGTTAGAATATCTGCACATTGTTGATGAGTGGACACATATGATATTTGAATCTCTTTGCTTAGAACCTTTTCTCGTACATAGTGATAATGAACTTCAATATGTTTAGTCCTTGCATGAAAAATAGGATTAGCAGCCAAATGAATAGAACTCATATTGTCACCAAAAATAGTTGGAGTTCCAAACTCCAATCCAAGATCTTTGAATAATGTCTTCATCCACATAGCTTCTTGTGTAGCTATGGCAAGACCTCTATATTGAGCTTCAGTAGAAGAGAGAGCAACTGTGGGTTGCTTCTTGGATGACCATGAAATAAGCTTTGAACCTGCAAAGGTAAGATAACCTGAAGTGCTCCTTCTATCTTCCTTGGAGCCAGCCCAATCTGCATCAGAAAATAGCTTCAAACCTAAATCAGATACATAAGGATAATAAAGTCCTTCATTTATGGTTCCTTTGAGATACTTAAGAATCCTTTTGGCAGCATCCATATGTGGTTTCCTTGGTGTGTGCATAAATTGACTTAGCACACTCACACTGTAACATATATCTACTCTTGTCAATGTGGCATAATTGAGACTACCCACTAGACTTTGATATGATTTGATGTCCTCTATGAGTTCACCTTCATGTGAGCTCAATTTGTGATTGACCTCCATTGGAGTACCTGCAATCTTACAATCTTGCATCTTGAATTTTGCCAACATGTCCTTAATGTACTTTCTTTGAGTGAGAAACAAACCATGATCTTTGTAGACAACTTCCAAACCTAGGAAGTAGGTAAGTGAACCCAAATCACTTATCTTGAACTCTTCTCTCATCTGATCTTTGATCTTCTTCATACCATCTGCATCATTTCCTGTGAATATAATATCATCTACATATACACATAGGTAGATGACCTCGGAATTACTCTTTTTAATAAAGAGTGAAGGATCTGCCTTGCTTGGTTGAAAGCCTTTGTCCTGCAAGAATGAAACAAGCCTGAAATTCCAAGCTCTTGGAGCTTGCTTGAGACCATACAATGCTTTGTTAAGTTTACACACATAATCAAGACAAACTTGGTTCTCAAAACGAGGTGGTTGTGCCATATATACCTCTTCTGTTATCCAACCATTCAAGAATGCATTCTTTACATCTAGTTGAAGTATCTTCCAATTCTTGGAAGAGGCAATACTAAGCAAAACCCTAATAGTAGGCATCTTTGCCACAGGAGAGAAAGTCTCCTCATAATCAATTCCCTGAGTTTGTGCAAAGCCTTTTGCTACAAGCCTTGCCTTAGACCTGTTAATTGAACCATCAGAATTCTTCTTGAGTTTATAGACCCATCTTGAGCCTATTACCTTCATGGATGAAGTCTTGGGCACCAAATCCCAAGTGTTGTTTTCCTCAAGTGCTTCAATCTCTTCCTTCATTGCATGCTTCCATTCTGTTTTTGCTTTGACCTCTTCGAATGATGATGGCTCCTCTTGGTTTATGTCCTGTGCTATGTAGATAGAATGTTTAGTTACTAATGAGGTGTCAAACCCATACCTTTCTGGTTTTTTCTTTTCCCTCATAGATCTTCTTAGGCCATGATGTGATGATTCTGCCTCATGTCCAAGTTCCTGCAATTTTGCTTTACCTTTAGACTTCCATGCTTTGATCTTTTCCATGTGAGATTCTTCATCATCCTCCGAGGTGTCTTGTTCTTCAATCTTTGATTGTTCTCTACCAAGCTTTGGAAAATCTTCTTCAAGATCATATGGTAAATTGATCTTTCTGCATGAATCTTCATACCATGAATTGTTCTCATCAAAAACTACATCTCTACTTACCAAGAATCCTTTGTTGGTAGGGTTGTATAACCTGTAGCCCTTTTGATTGTTGTCATATCCAATAAATACACACCTTTCTGCCTTTGGATCCATCTTGCCTCTAACCTATGAAGGAACATGAGCAAAAGCAATACATCCAAAAATTTTACAATGATCTAAGCTTGGTCTTCTTCCATTCCAAGCTTCATATGGAGTCATCCCATCAAGGGATTTTGAAGGCAACCTATTAATCAAGTAAGTGGCTGTAGATACAGCCTCAGCCCATAAGTAATTAGGTAAATGCTTTTCATTTAACATAGACCTTGCAGCTTCAACAATTGTCCTATTCCTCCTTTCTGCCACTCCATTTTGCTCAGGAGTGTACCTTGTAGTTACCTCTCTTTTGATTCCTCTTTCTTGAAGAAAAGAATCAAACTCATGGGAGAAGTATTCTCCCCCTCCATCTAACCTTAGCCTTTTTAGTGATTTACCTGTTTGATTCTCCACAAGAGCCAAATATCTTTTGAAACATGAAAAAACTTCATCTTTGTGTTTCATAAAGAATAGGATAGTCCATCTGCTACAATCATCAATAAAGGAAACATAATACCTTGATCCAGATATTGAAGCTTCCTTGCTAGGTCCCCATACATCTGTATGAACCAACTCCAAGAGATCTCCATGCATATAACCTTTCTTCATGAATAGTAACATGTGAGATTTTCCAAATTGACATGTACTACACTTATAAATCATATGTTGTTTTGACAAATTAGGAAGTCCAAGTACACTTTGGTCCCTGTAGATTTGCTTTAATGACCTTTCACCAATATGTGCTAACCTTTTGTGCCATACTTCCAATTCTGTGAGTGTCTGACTACCATAATTAAAGAGAGCAATGTTTCTAGTGTCCTATAATTCAAATGTGAACAATCTACCTGTCTTTTCACCTTTTGCAATTCTTCTAAATCCTTGACTTGGCTGCTTTTGTGAACCTGACTTGCAACCCTTTCTCTCATATCTCCCTAACACTTATCAAATTCTTTGTAATGGTAGGGACATAGAGTACCTTACTGAGTAGGTTGATGTTTCCATCAGGTGCTTTGACATTGCCTATTTTCTCCACAGGATGTTTTGTATCATCTCTTGTTTGTACCTCATGCTTATTCCTTGGATCTTCTAAATCTGATAGGAGTGCCACATTTCCTGCCACATGATTTGAACAACCTGAATCTATGTAGAAAACATGCTCATCAGATTTACCTTGTGGCATAGCCATGTTCATGATCAATAATGAATCCTCTTTGTTTGAGTCTTCTCTGTAGTTATTGTAGTCTCTCCTTCCTTTGTAGCCTCCTTGATAGTTTGAATGATTGTAGTTGTTGTAGTTGCTATGGTAGTTGTTGAACCTTCCTCTTGAGTAGCCATAACTTCCTCTATTGTATCCTCTACCTCTTTGATTCCTGGAATTCCTAAAGCAATTTTCAGTTGTATGATTTGTTAATCCACAAAGAGAACATGAGTTGGAGCCGTGGGATCTCCCCTTGCCTTGTCTACCTCCTCTTCCTCTACCTCTGCCATGTCTTCCTCTACCTGCATAGTTAGCTTGATATGTACCTGTTTCATCATCCACTTTCTTTGCCTTTCCTTTGTTATCTTTGGACTTGCTTTTATCAGTGTATAAAGCTGAAGATTGATTACCTTTAGAGCTTTCTCCATTTTTGATAAGCTTTGCCTCTTGAGTAAGTAGTTGTCCAATGAGTGTGTTGAAATCAGGTACATGCATGTCCATGTACAAATCCATAGCTGTGGTGAATGCTTCCCACTTGTCATCTGCCTTCAAGCCATTGATGACCTGACTTACCATTTGCTCTTCATCTATTACCTCTCCAATGCTTCCCAACTGATCCGCTATGTCCTTGAGCTTTGTGACAAAATCAGTTACATTTTGTTTGGGAGCCTTCTTGAGAGTTGTGAAATCCAACCATAGTTGATGCTTCCTAGCTTTAGTACTTGAAGAAAAGAAAGCTTCAAGTGCATCCACACTTCCTGAGATGTCTTACAACTTCTAATGTGAGGCAACAAAAAATCTGAGATAGAGTTGAGGAGATAAGACCTTGCAAGTGCATCCTTGGAGCACCATGTGCTCAATCTTTCTTACTCTTCTTCTGTTGGTTGACTTTTGTTCCTGAAACTTGGCATAACTTCATCTCCAGCAACATAACCATATAAACTTCTACCTTGGAGATAGGCCTCCATTCTTAATGACCAAGCTGAGTAATTACCTTTGTCTAATTTGTCAATTGATGAAGGAAATCCATCTGCCATGTTGTCCAACCTTGCTCTGATACCACTGTGAAGAGATGGATAGGTATGTGCTTGAAGATGAAGAGCTGTTGCAAAATCCTTGATCTACACCAGCCAAATGAACTCCAGAAGTATATGGTGGGCCCTTTTAGCTTGACAATGGATGTATTAGACACCCTATGTACCTTGGAAGATCACTCTCAAAAAGATAGATCAAAACAGATAAGTTGGAGTTAGCTCAGAGGTGAAAACTTGCTATTCTTGGTTCATACACCTGTCCAGTGTTTTACATAATTCTTTGAGCACAGCAGCAATTAGCTTAATTCCTCTTGGGGAACTCTAGGTAACTTAAAGAGCTAACTTTCAAGAGTAATCTCATCAAAAATAATAAACCACACACTGAGAATGAGTTTTAACAAGTGATGACATCATCCCGATTTTCACGGGCTGCGATAGTTTGAGACCAATGAGCAGAAAAATCAACATAACTCAAAATGTAGGAATCCAATGATTGTGAAACTTTGTATGGTTATACTAGACTGTACGTTGAATCCAAAAAGCTTAAAATCACGGAATGTGGATAAGTAGCCACTGAGAAACACCTCTGACAAGATGAGTGAAAAAGTCGGGTACCTGACAGAGAAGTGAAAATGCACAGACACTGTTGACTTCAACTGATCATAACTGAAGACTGCAACATTCAAATGACATGAAAATTTGTGCACACATAGTATACTTAAAGAGCTAACTTTACCAAGTTAAATCATTGGAAATGATGCACGAAGATCAAAGAAAACATCTTTGGAAGCTGACTGAGAAAACTGAGAGTAATGGCAGTGAGTAGTACACTTCACAAGAACATGGAAAGATGAACTCAAATAATCATGAAAATGAAAGTATATTGCTTGTACAATACAATGACTTACTGATACATATGTGTGCCTTGTAATCACACCTTGATATGGCATAAAGCTCAGCTCTTGGAGGTCTTCACATAGGTCTCTCTAACCACGACTGAAACTGCCATCTATTTATAGTTGAGTTTGGGAGGCTAACTTCCCTCAATCACTCTCCAATCAATCAATGATTGATTTGATTCTCTACCTACCACAAATCATGAATTCGTGGCTCCTCTTTCCATTCTTGATCAAGTGGACTCAACCACTTAAGATTCTTTCACTTTTACATTAAGTTTATCAAAAGTTACAAGAGGTAGTTCACAAGTGAACTTTACATAGTCTTCATTTTAAGGCTATTTCTATGACTTTGTGGGACTCAAGCCAATACTTAGGCTTGTCATAGATTTGCTCCAACAGCAATGATGTACCATAATTTTGTATTTGATTCCTATATGTAAGTGCCATTTATGGAATATACGACTTTCTGTACACGAATCATTGTTCATTTTTGTTCATATAAGTTTATGTTTTGGTTGCCATTAGAGTACATAACACATGTACTCAGTTGGGCAGAGTGTATTGTCTTTTGCTAAACAACATCATGCTGTAGCAAAAGACAACACACTGCCCAAAAACTTTTGTGCAGGTTCAGTCCTCGGTATAAGCACCGGTAAATCCAGTATGGTTGTTGGTATATGTGCCGGTACGCCCAATTGGGACGCCGGTATAAGCGTC
>CM035440.1:104713700-104723700 GCA_020310875.1 Ceratopteris richardii | reverse complement strand
AGCCTCCAAATGATACCAAGAAAGCATATATGTACTAAATTGCAAATGATGTATGTAATGATCAAATCAAAACAGGCTATTTGAGACTTCAAAAATCCAAGAAAAACTTGCTATTTTGGTATTGACACCTGCTCAGTCTTTCACTCACTATGACCAGCACACTTACAATTGGCAAAATTCCTTCTAGATATATTCTATTAGCTTAGTAAGCTATCATTTGCAAGTGGAATGAGATAAAATGATGGACTATACTCAGAAAAAGATGTTTAGCAAAATTATATGTACCCCCGACTTTTTAGGATCTTTGCAGAAGAATACCAGAGACCAGTTCGATGGCCATTTCTCGAAAATGGCTGAACCAATTGACTTCAAAATTTGTAGGCGTGTAGAAGTCTTTGAGCTGAATCTAATGTGCTTTGAGTCATCTGATTTGGATAAGTAGATCTTGAGATATGACTTGTTGAAGTTGACAGACTTGGAGTAGATGACTCAGAGAAACCAGAGATAATTAATGTGTATACTTCTATTGATTGATGTAGTTGTACAATCTCATTAGCATGACAAGAATAGCTAAATGAGGTGTTGTGGTGTAGGCTATGAAGTAGCACTAACACACACAGAGTTACAATAGTAGAATGCCTCGGGGAGTGAACTCAATGAGACTAGCTAACCCGCGACTTTTGCATTATATTTTTTATAGAAGTTGAGTTGAGATTTGAATTTGAATTCAAATTCAAATCTCCTATAATCACTCCTCTAAAAATAGGGAGATATTCTCTCTACTAAACCATCCACTTTTCCACGAGTCCAATCAAGTAGGTAAGTGACTACATGTAAATGCTAAGTCATATAGACTTTTACAATGAGTAAAATGTAATAAGACATAGGCAAGTGTTCCTATGGTTCTTGCTACATGTGAGACATCCTTCCAAGGATACAAGCCAAATGTGAAGGCTTGATTTGCACCAACAGCTCCCCCTCAAGCCAAGCACTTTGGCTTAAGTCTTCATCTTTAGTCTTCAATCACATCCTGCAATCCAATCATGGATTTGAATCTGCATAGCTTGTTTCCATCCAATGCTTTAGTGAGTAAATCTGCACATTGCATATTAGTGGGCACATAAGTCAACTGAATCTCTTTGCTAAGCAACTTCTCTCTCACATAGTGGTAATGAACCTCTATGTGTTTGGTTCTAGCATGATATATTGGATTAGCTGCAAGGTGAAGAGAGCTTGTGTTATCTCCAAAGATGATTGGAGGTCTAGTGTATAGACCTAACTCTGTATATAAGAGCTTCAACCAGATAGCTTCTTGAGTGGCATTGGCTAGCCCTCTATACTCTGCTTCAGTGGATGACAATGCCACTGTAGGTTGCTTCTTGGCTGACCAAGAAATAGGTTTATCTCCTGCAAAACAAATGTAACCTGATGTGCTTCTCCTATCATCCTTGCATCTTGCCCAATCTGCATCTGAATATACTTTAATGTCAATATCTGATGTATAAGGAAAGTACAAACCATGGTTCTGAGTTCCCTTCAAATACTTCAAGATCTTCTTTGCTGCCTCTAGGTGAGATACCCTTGGTTTATGCATGAATTGGCTTAGCACACTAACTCCATATGCTATGTCAATTCTTGTCAAGGTAGCATAATTCAAACTACCTACCATGCTTTGATATCCTGTAATGTCTTGTATTTCATCCCCTTCATGAGCACTTAGCTTTAGGTTGACCTCCATTGGAGTAGTTGAGACTTTAGCATCCTGCAAGCCAAACTTCTTGACCATATCCTGTATATACTTCTTTTGAGTAATATATATACCTGAGTTGGTGTAGACTAACTCAAGACCTAAGAAGTACTTCAATAATCCAAGATCATTAATCTTGAACTCTTTCATCATCTGTCCTTTGATGTGTCTAATCCCACTGACATCATTGCCTGTAATGATGATGTCATCAATATAAACACACAAGTAGATTACCTCTGTACTACTTCTCTTTATGAACAGAGAAGTATCAGCTTTCCTCATCACAAATCCTTGGTCTTGGAGGTAGGTTGTCAACCTGTAATTCCATGCTCTAGGTGCCTGCTTCAAACCATATAGAGCCTTCTTCAATTTACAAACATAATTTACCTTCTTGGGATCTTCATAGCCAGGTGGTTGTGACATGTAGACTTCTTCAGATATCCATCCATTCAAGAAAGCATTCTTGACATCTAATTGGTACATGTTCTAATTCTTGGATGCAGCTACACTCACCAATATTCTGATAGTTGGCATTTTAGCCACAGGAGAAAATGTCTCCTCATAATCAATGCCTTGGGTTTGTGCAAAACCCTTGGCAAGCAACCTAGCTTTGTACCTGTTTATTGTTCCATCAGAATTCCTCTTTAGCTTATAGATCCATCTGGATCCTATCACCTTCATAGAGTCCTTCTTGGGTACCAAGTCCCAAGTATCACTCTCCTTGAGAGCTTCCATTTCTTCATCCATAGCTCCTTTCCATTCTGGTTTGGTGATTGCTTCTTGATAGGTACCTGGTTCTTCATTCAACAAATCCTTTGCAAGATATACAGAATGTTTAGTTACAAGTGATGTGTCATACCCAAATCTGATTGGTCTTTTGCTTTCTCTCTGAGATCTTCTAATAGATTGATTTGAGGATTCTGGAATATCCTCTAATTGCTTCATCTTCATCTTTCCTTTGGACTTCCATGCCTTGAATTCCTCAAGGTTGATAGTGTCATCATCCTCTGAGCTTGGATCTTCTCCATTGCTTGGTTCCTCTTTGATTAGCTTTGGAAACTCTTCTTGCAAGTCATATGGTAGACTAACCTTCCTGCATTCATTCTCATACCATGAGTCATTCTCATCAAAGATGACATCTCTGCTTACCTTGAAGCCTTTTTTTGTTGGGTTGTAGAATCTGTATCCCTTTTGGTTCAAATCATAACCAATGAAGATACATTTTTCAGCTTTAGGGTCTAGCTTTCCCCTTACCTGTGAGGGAATATACACATATGCTACACAACCAAAGATTTTGCAATGATCCAGAGAAGGTCTCTTATCATGCCAAGCTTCATATGGTGTCATGCCATCAAGTGATTTGGATGGCAACCTATTTATGAGATAGGTGGCAGTGGATACACCTTCTGCCCAAAGATAATTTGGAAACTTCTTTTCATTAAGCATAGACCTAGCTGTTTCTACTATGAGTCTATTCCTTCTTTCAGCTACTCCATTTTGTTCAGGTGAGTACCTTGTGGTTATCTCCCTCTTGATGCCTCTTTCGTGCAAGAAGTCTTCAAACTCATTTGAGAAGTATTCTCCTCCACCATCTGACCTTAGCCTTTTCAAGCTTCTTCCTGTTTGGTTTTCAACAAGTGCAAGATACCTCTTGAAACAATTAAACACTTCATCTTTATGTTTCATAAAGTATAAGATAGTCCACCTGCTATAGTCATCAATGAAGGACACATAGTACCTTGAACCTGAAATGGAGGGATCCTTGCTAGGTCCCCAAACATCTGTGTGTACCAAGTCTAGGTAGTCTTCATGCATGAAACCTTTCCTTGAGTAGGGCAACCTGTGAGACTTACCAAACTGACATGCTCCACACTTATAAATCATGTGTTGCTTGGATACATTAGGTATCCCAAGCACACATTGATCCCTACATATTTGCTTTAGGGTTCTTTCACCTATGTGACCTAACCTCTTGTGCCATATTTCTAACTCTGAAAGTGTTTGATCCTTGTAATTATATAAAGCAATGTTCTTGGTGTCTTCTAGCTCAAAAGTAAACAATCTACCTGATTTCTCCCCCTTGGCAATTCTTTTGAAACCATGTCTTGGGTCCTCCACATATGCTCCATGTTGAGTGAACCTGACCTGCAAACCTTTCTCCACAATCTGACCAACACTCATTAGATTCTTGGTGATGGTTGGTACATAAAGTACCCTGCTCAATAGATTCTGGTTACCATCACATGTCTTTACATTTCCAATCTTTACAACAGAGTGTTTAGTATCATCACCTGTTTGTACCTGATGTTTGCCCTTGGGTTCTTCCAAATGAGAGAGTAGTGCCACATTGCCAGCTACATGGTTAGAACATCTTGAGTCAATATAAAATAAATGATCATCATTTGTACCTGCCTTGGAGGTCATATTCATGATCAATAAGGAGTCATCTTGCTCCTCTGTGTAGTTGTTGTAATCCCTTCTATTTCTGAATCCACCTTGGTAGTTACCATTGTGGTTGTGGTTGTAATTGTTGTTGTACTGGTTGTTGTATCCATTGTAGCCTTGGTGTTGGTTGAACCTGCCTCTCCCTTGAGAGTATCCACCTCTTGAATAGCCTCTTCCTCTCTGATTCTTGTAGTTCTTGTAGCATTCATCTGTGGTATGATTGGACAATCCACAAATGTTGCATGGTGATGAGTTGTAGGGTCTCCCCCTACCTGACTTACCTCCTCTGCCTCTTCCTCTTGAGGATCTACCTCTCCCTGCATAGTTTGCTTGGGAGGTAGAACCTTCTTCATCAACCTTCTTACTTTTACCTTTATCCTTAACCTTCTTATCAGTATATAGAGCAAAGGGGTTGTTACCTTTTGATTGATCTCCTGCCTTTGTAAACTTTGCTTCATGTGTGAAAAGTTGGCCCATGAGTGTTGTGAGTGTTGGTGCATATCAAGCCTTCACACATTGGCTTGAAATCAATGGAAGACTAGCTTGGGCAAAGCTTTATCAAGGCTTCACTTGAAGCAAGGCTCATATGAACATATGCTTAGATGTTCTTACTTTTTATCTCTTTGTAAAAGTCTATATGACTTGGCATTCATATGTAATCACCTTAGTCACTTACCAACTTGATTAGTCGTGGATTCTTAGTTGAGTTAATGGAGAGAATATCTCCCTACTTTTAGTAGAGATATTCTAGGGAGCCTAAGTTTGAATTTTGAAATTCAAATCACCATCCAACTCCTATAAAAACTACATTTGAAAAGTCGCGGTTAGTCCTGTCACTTCAGCTCACACCCCGAGGCATTTTTGTCATTGTAACTGTGTGTGTGTTAGTGCTACTCCATAGCCTACACCACCACTCCTCAATTAGCCATGCTTGGCATGCTAATGAGCTTGTATAATCATATCAATCAATAGATATATACACATTCTACATATCTGATTCTCTGTGTTTCCTACTCCAAGTCTGTCAACCTCCAAGGATCATTTCTCAGTGCTTACTGAACCAAATCAAGAGATCTATAGCTCATTGGAACCAGCTCAAGGTCTTCTACAAGCATATAAAATCTCAGAAGATTTCATTCAGCCATTTGGGAGAAATCCGCTTCGAAGTGCACACTGGTCTGTGTCTGCAGAGTTCCTAAAAAGTCAAGGGTAATCATATTTTTGCTAAACTTATTTCTCAGTGCATGGTTTATCAATTTGAGTGATTCTACTTGCAATTGATAGCTTACTAAGGTACTTTAATACTCCCAAAAGGAATTGTTCCAATTTCAAGTGTGCTGGTCACACTGAGCATAACACTGAGCAGGTGTCAATACCAAAATAGCAAGTATTTCTGGATTCTTGAAGTCACAAGTAGTTTGTTTTGATCTAATCATTACTCAACTCAATTCCAAAGTACATATAGCATATTTTGGTGTCATTTGAAAGCTAAGCAAGTGTACTAAGCATATCTGGAGTCAAAGGAGGGCAGGTGTGAAGCAGGTTTTGCAGCATCAACTCATTTCTTGAGTGCATCCAACCATCACTCTCAACAGTGGTATCAGAGCAAAGAAGGTAAACATGGGTGATGGTTTCCCTTCATTCATTGACAAATTGGACAGAAATAATTTATCAGGCTTGGTCATTGAGAATGAAGACTTATCTACAAGGGAGAAGCTTATTTGGATACATATCAGGAGATGAGGAATTGCCCTCATTCAAGACTAGAGGACTACCCACAAAGGATGAACATGAAAGACTCAACCAATGGTGTGCAAAGGATGCTTTGGCAAGGTCTTACCTTCTAAACTCTATATCTGACTTTCTTTTACCTCATGTAAGGAATTGTAAGACTTCCCAAGAGACTTGGGAAACCTTGTCAAACTACTTTTCTTCCAACACAAGGGCCAGGAAGAATCAATTGTGGATTGAGTTCACAACCCTTAGGAAGCAGCCCAAGCAATCAGTCTCAGAGTATGTGACAAAGATCAAAGATGTGGCAGACCAATTAGCAAGCATTGGCGAGGAGATTGAAGAGGAGCAAATAGTCAGGCAAGTAACAAATGGACTCAAGGCAGATGATAAGTGGGAAAGTTTCACCACTGCAATGGACCTCTATATGGACATGCATACCCCTGATCTCACAACACTCATGGGCCAACTATTTACACATGAAGCAAAGTTTACAAAGGCTGGAGATCAATCAAAAGGTAACAACCCCTCTGCTCTCTATACTGATAAGAAAGTTAAAGATAAAGGTAAAGGGAAGAAACAGGATGAAGAAGGCTCTACCTCTCAAGCTAATTATGCAGGGAGAGGTAGGTCATCTAGAGGAAGAGGCAGAGGAGGTAAGTCAGGTAGGGGGAGACCCTACAACTCATCACCATGCAACATTTGTGGATTGTCCAATCATACCACAGATGAATGCTACAAGAATTACAAAAATCAGAGAGGAAGAGGCTACTCAAGAGGTGGATACTCTCAAGGTAGAGGTAGATTCAACCAACATCAAGGCTACAATGGATACAACAACCAATACAACAACAACTACAACAACAACCACAATGGTAATTACCAAGGTGGATTCAGAAATAGAAGAGACTACAGCAACTACATAGAGGAGCAAGATGACTCCCTATTGATCATGAATATGACCTCCAAGATAGGTACAAATGATGATCATTTATTTTATATTGACTCAGGATGTTCTAACCATGTAGCTGGCAATGTGGCACTACTTTCTGATTTGGAAGAGCCCAAGGGCAAACATCAGGTACAAACAGGTGATGACACTAAACATTCTGTTGTTAAAATTGGTAATGTGAAGACATGTGATGGTAACCAAAACCTATTGAGCAGGGTACTCTATGTACCAACCATCACCAAGAATCTAATGAGTGTTGGTCAGATTGTGGAGAAAGGTTTGCAGGTCAGATTCACACAACATGGAGCATATGTGGAGGACCCAAGACATGGATTCAGAAGGATAGCAAAAGGGGAGAAATCAGGTAGATTATTTACATTTGAGCTAGAAGATACCAAGAACATTGCTTTGTATAATTACAAGGATGAGACACTTTCAGAGTTAGACATATGGCACAAGAGATTAGGGCACATAGGTGAAAGAACCCTAAAGCAAATGTGCAGGGATCAATGTGTGCTTGGGATACCTAATGTGTCCAAGCAACACATGATATACAAGTGTGGATCATGTGAATTTGGTAAGTCTCACAGGTTACCCTATTCAAGGAAAGGTTTCATGCATGAAGACTACCTAGACTTGGTACACACAGATGTTTGGGGACCTAGCAAGGACCCTTCCATTTCTGGCTCAAGGTATTATGTGTCCTTCATTGATGATTATAGCAGGTGGACCATTTTATACTTTATGAAGCATAAAGATGAAGTGTTTAATTGTTTCAAGAGGTATCTTGCACTTGTTGAAAATCAAACAGGAAGAAGCTTGAAGAGGCTAAGGTCAGATGGTGGAGGAGAGTACTTCTCCAATGAGTTTGAAGATTTCTTGCAGGAAAGAGGCATCAAAAGGGAGATTACTACAAGGTACTCACCTGAACAAAATGGGGTAGCTGAAAGAAGGAATAGACTCATAGTAGAGACAGCTAGGTCTATGCTCAATGAGAAAAAGTTGCCAAACTATCTTTGGGCAGAGAGTGTATCCACTGCCACCTATCTCATCAATAGGTTGCCATCCAAATCACTTGATGGCATGACACCATATGAAGCTTGGCATGGTAAGAGACCCTCTCTGGATCATTGCAAAATCTTTGGTTGTGTAGCATATGTGCATATTCCCTCACAGGTAAGGGGAAAGCTAGATCCCAAGGCTGAAAAATGTATCTTCATTGGTTATGATTTGAACCAAAAGGGATACACATTCTACAATCCAACAAACAAAGGTTTCAAGGTAAGCAGGGATGTCATCTTTGATGAGAATGACTCTTGGTATGAGAATGAATGCAGGAAAGTGAGTCTACCCTATGACATGGAAGAAGATTTTCCAAAGCTCACCAAGGAAGAACCAATTCAGCAAGAAGATTCAAGCTCAGATGATGATGATACAATAAATCTTGAAGAGTTCAAGGCTTGGAAGTCCAAAGGAAAGATGAAGATGAAGCAATTAGAAGATAAACCAGAATCCTCAACTCAAGCAATGAGGAGATCTCAGAGAGAAAAGAAGAAGCCTATCAGATTTGGGTATGACACATCACTTGTAACTAAACATTCTGTATATCTTGCAAAGGACTTGTTGAATGAAGAATCAGGTACCTATGAAGAAGCAATTACCAAACCAGAATGGAGAGAAGCCATGGATGAAGAAATGGAAGCTCTCAAGGAAAGTGATACTTGGGAATTGGTACCCAAGAAAGACTCTATGAAGGTAATAGGATCCAGATGGATCTACAAATTAAAGAAGAATTCAGATGGAACAATAAACAGGTACAAAGCTAGGTTGGTAGCCAAGGGTTTTGCACAAACCCAAGGCATTGATTATGAGGAGACATTTTCTCCTGTGGCCAAGATGCCAACTATCAGAATATTGGTGAGTGTAGCTGCACCCAAGAATTGGAATATGTACCAATTAGATGTCAAGAATGCTTTCTTGAATGGATGGATATCTGAAGAAGTCTACATGTCACAACCACCTGGCTATGAAGATCCAAAAAAGGTACATTATGTTTGTAAATTGAAGAAGGCTCTGTATGGTTTGAAGTAGGCACCTAGAGCATGGAACTACAGGTTGACAACCTACCTCCTAGACCAAGGATTTGTGATGAGTAAAGCAGACACTTCTCTATTCATAAAGAGAAGTAGTACAGAGGTAATCTACTTATGTGTTTATGTTGATGACATCATCATTACAGGTAATGATGTCAATGGGATTAGACACATCAAAGGACAGATGATGAAAGAATTCAAGATTAGTGATCTTGGATTATTGAAGTATTTCTTAGGTCTTGAGTTAGTCTACACCAACTCAGGTATATATATCACTCAAAAGAAGTATGTACAGGATATGGTCAAGAAGTTTGGCTTGAAGGATGCTAAGGTATCTACTACTCCAATGGAGGTCAACCTAAAGCTAAGTGCACATGAAGGAGAAGAAGTCTAGGACATTACAGGATACCAAAGTATGGTAGGTATCTTGAACTATGCTACCTTGACATAAATTGACATAGCATATGGAGTTAGTGTGCTTAGTCAATTCATGCACAAACCAAGGGTACCTCACCTAGAGGCAGCAAAGAAGATCTTGAAGTATCTGAAGGGAACTCAAAGTCATGGTTTGTACTTTCCTTATACATCAGATATTGACATTAAAGTTTACTCAGATGCAGATTGGGCAGGATGCAAGGATGATAGGAGAAGCACCACAGGATATATTTGTTTTGCAGGAGATAAGCCCATTTCTTGGTCAGCCAAGAAGCAACCTACAGTGGCATTGTCATCCACTGAAGCAGAGTATAGAGGGCTTGCCAATGCCACTCAAGAAGCTATCTGGTTGAAGCTTCTATATACAGAGTTAGGTCTATACACTAGACCTCCAATCATCTTTGGAGATAACACTAGCTCTCTTCACCTTGCAGCTAATCCAATTTATCATGCCAGAACCAAACACATAGAGGTTCATTACCACTATGTGAGAGAGAAGTTACTTAGCAAAGAGATTCAATTGACATATGTGTCTACTAATATGCAATGTGCAGATTTACTTACAAAGGCATTAGATGGAAACAAGTTATATAGATT